>CM073431.1:43137500-43705000 GCA_037114965.1 Monochamus alternatus | reverse complement strand
AACATCGTCCTAAAAGAGGAGGAGAAACGGAGGAAGTATCGAGATCTTCTCTCCGAGCTCCGCAGGCTGCATCCAGACCACTCTGTTAAGATTGTGGTGCTCATTATAGGCGTCCTGGGTGGAATGAGACATACGTTGCTTTCTGACTTAAAGATCATACCGGCTTGCCGAAATTCGGCAGAGATCTTAGCCGGCAGAATGCAGAAGGCAATCGTCCTTGGTTCGCTACGTCTACTCAGAACGCATGATTTACGGGCGCAATGATTACTGACTCCACGGAGTGGAGAGTGGTCATTGCTTGACTCTTCAGAACATCTCCGAATGTGTCGGAGCTTCGGAAGGTGTTACTGAAAAAAAAAAAAAAAAAATAATAATAATAATAATAATAATAATAATAATACAACAACAACAACAACAACAACAACAACAACAACCATGATCACCTAATGTAAATATTGCATATGTCAAACACCACTGTTTGTTTACTTTAATCCTTATTAAACACCTGTCATTAATCCATGTATTACTGTTGTCATCCGTATGCAACCCGATATACTTGTTTATAGCTAATTAAATGTACGGTAGCAACACAACTCTGTGGTAGACTGGCCGTGGAACATATCCTTTGCGTATCGATGTTCAATGTTGAACTGAGGTCTCACCGAAGTTCAAAGATCTTCTGTTCTACTGCGTTCTATGGGTTTTCTGTATTCGATTGATCACTGGTTTTCAAAGAAAACAGCCTGGGGCTGTCATTCTTCAACTTTTAAGGCACGCTTGGAAAAGTTTTGTTGTATTCAACGTTGGGAAAAATATCGCTTTAATTTTAAAGCATCCGTAAAGGGATTTATCATCAACGTTGAATGCGTAAGTTCCCCATTATTCTGGAGTTATTTGGATATAGTATTTTGTACGTTTATGGAGAATCTTACCAGTTTGTGGAATTGTGCAACAAATGTTAGCGACCACGTTGGCTATTGAATATCATCTTCCTGTGTGCCTGCTGTTGTCTCCTGTTAGTGGAAACCATGATCCCACTTTAATCAGAGGCTTGTCCTGTTCGCTTCTGTACTTGGAAAAAAAACCCTTGGTAACTAGATTCTTGTTTGCTATTTGAGTTCCTCTGTTACGACTGCTATCGTCCTATTACTTGTCTCACGAGTTCACGAGCGAGTACCTCGTCTCCAGTGGCGTGCCCATTTTCTTGGGGAGTTCCGATCTTCCCTGGCATCCTGCAAGTTCTCCAAACCAGGTGACCAGTGATCAAGGCAACGGTGTGTGTCACCGCACCGTAAAACAGACGGAGAACAGGTCAGGTAGGATCGACGGAGAACGGCCTACGTTTTAGAGTAAATAGGTACCCCTTTCCTCCACCCCTTTCCTCCACCCCTTTCCTCCAAACGCGCAGTCAGGATCGACACAAATGATCAAGGCAACCGTGTGCGTCACCACGTCGCAAGACAGATGGAGACGGCCTACGTTTCAGACTAAAGGTTGCCCCCTTCCTCTGAACGCGTAGTTAGGATCGACACACGTGATCAAGGCAACCGTGTGCGCCACCACGCCGCAGGACAGACGGAATACAGGTCAGGTGAGACAGACGGAGACGGCTTACGTTTCAGACTAAAGGGTTGCCTCCTTCCTCTGAACGCGTAGCTAGGATCGACACACGTGATCAAGGCAACCGTGTGCGTCACCATGCCGCAAGACAAACGGAGAACGGCCTACGTTTCAGACTAAAGGGTTGCCCCCTTCCTCTGAACGTGCAGTTAGCATCGACACTCGTGATCAAGGCAACCGTGTGCATCACCACGCCGTAAGACAGACAGAGCACAAGACAGATAAGACGGACGAGAGTTAAGAATAGCCAAATGTTACTTACAACTACTTACTTCCAGTGCTCGTGGTCGGACACGTTTTCCTTCTAGGAACGGCAGGACGAAACTAACTCTCGGATTCCGCTCTCTTACCAGTTCACCCGGCGGAATTCGGAGACTTGCGCGCACTGGCGGTGTGCTGGACTACCGCTGCTTGCTGGTACGTCTTCTTGCTGGTACGGCTGCTCTTCTGGTCTGCGGACAGAACTGCTCGGCTCGCTCGCTGGACGGCAACTGAACTTGTTAGTTGGTAGTTGGCAGACCTAATGCGCCTGTGAGGTTGACGGCTACACACTAGTCCCTAATCTGGACTTTGAACATTCTCACCTAATACGTTTTCTCCACGGTCTGGCAGGTCTTCTGTTGCTGGTGCGGACAGGCAGGAATTCTCACGGTGATAGCAGGACAGAAACTAAATATCCAAACCGGCGTTTGAAAGCCCTAATATTGATGCGGAGATAGCGGCTGCGAGCGCATCTCTACGTCATACCTTCTGTAGTGGTGGCCGCATCTGACTGGTGATGGATGCGCGTTCGATTCACGTGGTCTACCTCGCTGGCTGGAGTCCAAGCGTCTACAGGCTCTCAACGTGTATACTTTCAAATACTGGTAAACTGAAACATTATTTGAATTAAATGGAGATATTTGTGAAATCTTGTTATACAATATTGTCAGCCCTTTTTGTGTAATGAACCTTTGCTGTTTGTGTACTGATGTGTTGATATTAATCTACAGATATAAGCTGAGCGTGATGATCTGGTATATCTGGGTCAAAATTCACTACTTGCAACCTACCTAGATTTAGATTGTTCGATTTTACGAAGTGGAAAACAAATTTGAATGTTACTTTATAATGTAGTCGAGATAGGGGACGCTATGCAATTGCTGTCTGAAAACTCATTACTTGAATTAAATGAAGACATTTGTGAAATCTTGTTATACATTATTGTCAGCCTTTTTTATGTACCTTTGCTCTTTGTGTACTGATGTGTTGATATTCATCTACAGATATAAACTGAGCGTGATAATCTGGTATATCTGGATCAAAATTCACTAGTTGCAACCTATCGGGTCTCAAATTAGAAATTTCCAAGCATGATGAGGAAAATCACAGTAAACCTAGTGGGATCATTAACCAAACGAAATAAACCATAAGCTTTCAATATATTTACAATTTCATAATCGGTACTTTTCTTTAATTCTAAATTAAAATCACTCACTATTATAATATATTTATATTTGTAATATATATATATATATATATATATATATATATATATATATATATATAATTAATCAATTCTAAAAATTTGTTTTACCGATGAGTAAATTCTCGTAAATTTGATTTATATTTGTCCTAGTTGGTTGGGCGAGTACACGTGTTTCTCTGTTTACAACTCAATTTTACTGTTTAGTCTTATAAATTAATTGCGTTTTGATAAAATAAAGATCACTTAATCTTGTGATAAAGTTTTGCATTCGCAAGTACCTATATGCTGATCAATTATGGGCATTTGTAAAGACTGTAATACTGCTACTTCTAAGAAAACAGCTAGTCAGTGTCAAGGTTCCTGTGAATGTTTTTATTACTTAAAATGTGTCCAACTAAAAAAAGAACAAGTCAACCTACTGGTGACTATACCTTGTGTTGTGTGGAAATGCGAAGATTGTCTAAACAAAGAAAAAGTAGCTGTGATAAGGAATTGTCGAATGCGGTAATTATAAACTTTAAAATGGATTTAATGAACATCAGTACTCAATTAAATAATATATCGAAAAATCAAACCGAATTAACGGCTCTGCTGTAATAAATTAAGTGATTTTGAAAGCAAGATGTCCAAGTTAGATGATGATTTGGTTATTATTGATAAAATCGCTCGTGGGAATGAAAATTTAAGAAGAGATGTGTATTATCTTAGCGAAAAGCTTAATCGTTTAGAGCAATACTCCAGAATGAATAATATTGAAAAGGAAGGAAATTGAAAAGAAAGGGAAAATATCATATTTCTCAACGGGTGTGCAAACAGCAACGATTTTTCAATGTATGATATTTATTTATGCTGCACAACCCCTTAAATTATGAAGGTCTATACATTTTAGATGAATGAAATATATATAAATATATATATATATATATATATATATATATATATATATATATATATATATATATATGTATATATATATATATATATATATATATATATATATATATATATATATATATTTATATATATATATATATATATATATATATATATATATATATATATATATATATATATATATATATATATATATATATATATATATATATATATATATATAAGCTTTCAATATATTTACAATTTCATAATCGGTACTTTTCTTTAATTCTAAATTAAAATCACTCACTATTATAATATATTTATATTTGTAATATATATATATATATATATATATATATATATATATAATTAATCAATTCTAAAAATTTGTTTTACCGATGAGTAAATTCTCGTAAATTTGATTTATATTTGTCCTAGTTGGTTGGGCGAGTACACGTGTTTCTCTGTTTACAACTCAATTTTACTGTTTAGTCTTATAAATTAATTGCGTTTTGATAAAATAAAGATCACTTAATCTTGTGATAAAGTTTTGCATTCGCAAGTACCTATATGCTGATCAATTATGGGCATTTGTAAAGACTGTAATACTGCTACTTCTAAGAAAACAGCTAGTCAGTGTCAAGGTTCCTGTGAATGTTTTTATTACTTAAAATGTGTCCAACTAAAAAAAGAACAAGTCAACCTACTGGTGACTATACCTTGTGTTGTGTGGAAATGCGAAGATTGTCTAAACAAAGAAAAAAGTAGCTGTGATAAGGAATTGTCGAATGCGGTAATTATAAACTTTAAAATGGATTTAATGAACATCAGTACTCAATTAAATAATATATCGAAAAATCAAACCGAATTAACGGCTCTGCTGTAATAAATTAAGTGATTTTGAAAGCAAGATGTCCAAGTTAGATGATGATTTGGTTATTATTGATAAAATCGCTCGTGGGAATGAAAATTTAAGAAGAGATGTGTATTATCTTAGCGAAAAGCTTAATCGTTTAGAGCAATACTCCAGAATGAATAATATTGAAAAGGAAGGGAAATTGAAAAGAAAGGGAAAAATATCATATTTCTCAACGGGTGTGCAAACAGCAACGATTTTTCAATGTATGATATTTATTTATGCTGCACAACCCCTTAAATTATGAAGGTCTATACATTTTAGATGAATGAAATATATATAAATATATATATATATATATATATATATATATATACATCTTCTTATCTTTTCTGCGTCTTTTCATATTACAACGATTCTACGTCCGTTAAAGTATAGTGAAATATTTTTAGACATAGGTGGCGTCTTAAATGTTTTATAATTGAAAATACAGAGTATATAACAGAAATCTTTTTGCTGCCTTCAATAATAGAAGATTTCTACTTTGCAATGATTTTGCGTCCTTACAATTTACTATTATTTCTGCGTCCGATATACGTTTATATGTTTGTATCTTTTCTGCGTCCAATAGTATATTATAATACTTAGTAACAATGTTTCAGCGTCCGACATAGTTGCCACTTCCTTGACAACTTCGACCTTTAATATTTATATAGTATATTCTTTCCTGGGTCTGACACGACGCGATATAGAAATGTTTGAGATAATTAATTTGATCACTAACCAATTATTGGTAACATTGAACTTTTCAATTTTATTTGATACAGGACAGACTAGATAATCTTTAATTATGTTAAACGTGATATTAAAAAAATATTTATACATTTAAAACATAAAAAATAGTTTATTTATAAAATTGTTGTCTATTTATCGTCGCGCTGTGTAGTAGAAAAACAAAAAACAAGTTTCTTATCCATGCAAAAATAAACAATAGAAGTCACACCTACTGAAACACATTTGAGAAAAATGCAAACAACTAAAGATTATCTAATTACTGCATAATAAATACGTTTCTCTAAAAGTATATAAGCATAATCATTTGTTAGTACACGTGTCACGTTGATCTAAATTCAAATTTGAAAAAGATGGCATTTTGTGTAAAAGTATTAACTTTTTAATACATTACATGGATAAAAAGGAGGAAAGTAATTTTAGGAACAAACTGAGAGAAAAAGATGGGAAAAACACAGGTAGACAGAGGAAAGAAGAAATCAGGAACAAAGGCGCTGTATTGGAACGTAGCAGGTGTAACAAATAAGGAGGCACACTTCTGGGAATACGTGGAAGGGTTTGACATAGTGGGAATGATGGAAACATGAGCAGAAGAGAAATCGTGGGAAAAAATTAAGTACAGATTACCAAAATGCTTCAAATGGGAACTCCAAGGGGCCGAAATGGTGAAGACGAAAGGCAGAGCGAAGGGTGGGTTGATAATGGGGATACGCGAGGGAATAGAAGTAATAAGGAAATGAAAAACACAAGAGCATGATAAGTAGCAGAGTAAACATAGGAAAGAATACATGGAGAATAATAACGGTATATAGTACAGGGATGAAAGATTTGAAGTCGCAAATTAAGGAAAAAGTAAATGACCGCTCCAAAGGACAAAATGCAGGAGATTTTAAAGGTCTAATGGGAGAAATGGCAAAAAGAAGAGAAGAGTCGGAAAAGGGAGAAAAGATAAATAAAATAGATAATAAAATGGGGAGATTAATAGAGGAAATAATAAAAGATAATGGATGGAATGTACTGAATGGAAATAAGGAGGGAGACGAGAAAGGAAACTGGACATATCTGGGACCAAGAGGAGAGTCGGTAATTGATTATGCAATAGTCTATGAAGATGCTTGGGAGGAAGTGGAAAGTTTAAAATAGCAGACAGGGTGGAGTCGGATCATATGCCTTTGGAAATAACTTTAAGGGGACCGGAAAACCTGATAGAAGCAACAGAGAGACAAGCAAAAATAAGAGAGGAATTACAAATAACGAAATGGGGAAAAGAGGAAATAGTAAAGTACAGAGGAAGAACGCAGATGATGAGCTTTAAGGGAAAGGCAGTCGATGAGAAGATGAGGGAATTGACAGAATGGATAGGGGGAGCAACAGAGAAAAAGAAAATACTTAATAGGGATAAAAGAAACAGCTGGTGGGATAAAGAATGCAGAGAACTGAATCGACAAGCCAGAGGACAACTGAGAAAATGGAGACAGAACAAAACTACAAAAGAGGAATATATGCAAGCGAAAAACAACTATAGAGTTGTAAGGAAAAGAAACAGAGTTAGGAGAAAGAAGAAGAGAAGAATATTAAGAAAATAAAAACGGAAACAGAAGCGTGGAAGTATATTAATAAATAGAGAAAGAAGCGGAAAAAGTGAGCGAGCAGATAAAAATGGAAGAATCGAAAAGTTATCTGTAGAATTATTAAGTGGAAACGAAGAATATGAAGGAAAAAATAGTGTGCAAATAGAAGATGGAAACCAAAGAATAGATAGGGAAGAGATTAAAAATGTATAGAAAGGAAAAAATGCTAGAAAGGACACAATACAAAATGAGGCCAGGATTTACGGCACAGACGCTGTAGTAAACAGTCTCTGTGAAATTATCAATAAGGAGTAAACCAAAAAGCTGGAGGGAAGGAATAATCTCCCATATTTATAAAAAGGGATAAACCAGGAAACAAAACGTTACAGAGCTGCTATACAAAAAACTAAAGGCGGAATGGAGGGAAAAGAAATTATACCAGACGGGCAGGCAGCGTACAGAAAGAGTGCAATTGACAATGTATACATATTGCATCATCTAATTAACAAAGAAGCGCAGAATAAAAATGGAAAGTTGTATGCGTTATTCATAGATCTAAAAGCGGCTTTTGATAATGTAAAAGACTAAAATTGTAGGAACACCTAAAGGACAGAGGAGTGGATAAACACCTGATAAGAAAACTTAAGGATATATATATTATATAAAACAACGTTGAATAGAGTGAAAGTGAACGGGATGGAAAGTACAGAATTTTATACAAACAAAGGAGTGAGACAGGGGTGCCCACTAAGCTCTTCCTTATTTGCAGCATTTATTGGCGACATTGAGGAGAGATTGAGGATGGCTCAGGCAGGAGGAGCAGTAGTGGGACAGAGAAAGGTTTGGGTACTCTATAATATGCAGATGACATCATTATAGTAGCAAATGAAGAGAACGAAATGAAACAGATGATAAGACAAGTGAATGTGGAGAACACAAAACTGATGATTTTTGGAATACATTTGCGGCACATATAAATATAAGGAAGGTAAATCAAGCAATGGGGATAGCTTGGGGGACAGAGAGAAAGAAAATTCAGACATAAGAGACAACTAATATTATTCGACAGTTTAGTGGGGAACATACTCCTGTATGGGGCCGATGTGTGAGGATGGATAGCATTTGAATAGAAAAAGTACAGGAGAAGTATTTAAGGTGGATACTAGGAACAGACATAGAAACTCCGGGCTACATTGTCAGAGAAGAAAGCAAAAGAGATAAAATGAGGGTGAAAGCAAGAAACCTAACAGTAAAATACAAAGAAAAGA
The DNA here is from genome assembly GCA_037114965.1 of Monochamus alternatus. Taxonomy (NCBI): domain Eukaryota; kingdom Metazoa; phylum Arthropoda; class Insecta; order Coleoptera; family Cerambycidae; genus Monochamus; species Monochamus alternatus. The sequence goes on along the minus strand of CM073431.1, from coordinate 43,696,549 downwards.
TAATGAGAAGGAAATACTGCAAGATACTACAACAGTGTGGGTTAGAAAAGAAGAAGGAAGGAGGAGAGAATATAGGGACAGATAGAGAGATATACTTCCGACGAAATGGGTATGCAATCACAGAAATAGAACGCTTAAGAACTGGAGGCAGACAGATGAGGAAAGAATTTCAGCTAAGAGACACAGATATAGAAAGGCAAGAAAGAAGAACAAAATTAAAGAGGGAGAGTAAGAAGGAAAGGATAATGTTAGCAAGATTCAGTTGAGGAAAAAAATAATACTTGGCGGACAGATGAAAGTGAAAGAAGATGTAGGGCCTGTTGGGAAGAGAGAGAAGTGGTAGAACATCTACTGCGTGATTGTGAAGAAATGAGAGGAAGACATGCAAGCAGAGCAAATTTTAAACGAGGTCTGTAGAGCAAAATAAAACTTATTATTACTATTACTCTATTACAAGTATTGTTTGTTATAATTAGGTATTCGGATATTACGTAACGTAAAAACTGACACTTAATATAATTATTTGTATACTGAATGTTAGGAGTTTTATAACGCTAATTGTGGTGATACAAATTTTGATTTTAAATACGAATATCACAAAATAGTGACGGAAATAAATTAATATTAGCTTTCTTAAGAAAACAATTGCTCAACAAAACAAGGAACATATAGTTCTATTTAAAAATCATGAAAAAATAACCAACAAAAATTGCAATTACTAATAAAAATTGCTTGTATTTGTTTGCTTCATTATTTTTGCTGCTAAAACATAGGAAATATCAGTAAGGGAATTTTCTAACAAATTCACAAATTTTATATAAATCTGTGTACAAAAGTTAACGTTGACTGTTTAGAAGGCAATTATGTCCCATATAAATTTTGTCTTGGTCTTAACTCTCGCGAATTAATATGGAGTTCAAACATAAACAAACCTGTCCAAAAAATAAAAATTCAGTAGTTCACAAAATATTTTACTCCCAACATGAAACGTTTATTCCGAAATAGGAACAAAAGTATTTTGAGACTGATCTAGTATCTTCTATCGCAAAAAAGATGCCATCATTTGTGCGTTAGGGGCAAGGTATTTTAATATACAGGGTGATTTCACTTTAAATACAGAAAAAGCAGAAACACATTAATTGCCAAAAAATAAGTAGAGTTTGCTCTATAAACTTCTTTCTTGGGGAAGCGGTATTCGAGATAGGGTGTTAAAGTTTACAATAAAATATATATATTTTCTGTCATATCTTCATATTGCGCTGACGTTGAATGAAATTTACTACGTCGTATTCAAATAATTTTACCTTTTACTGAATGTAATATTAACCTCGTGGTTTTAACCAGTGGCATGCTACTTATGAAGATATTACAGAAAATATATGTTTTTTTGGAAACTTTAACACCTTGTATGTCTAATACCGCGTCTCCCAGAAAAAAAGTTTATAGAACACACTTATTTTTTGGAAATTTATCTATTGCTGCAATTTCTGTATTTAAAGTTAAATCACTGTGTATAGAACAACAGCATATTGATATTTGCTCCAGGGAACTGACTAAAGTCTATTGAAATTGAATTTCAAAAAATTTACTCAATGTTTCAAAATTTATCGTTGTTTGTTGTGATAAATAGTATAAAATTAATAGACAAATATGAATTGGCCTCAACTCTACAATTTATGAAAAATTTTCAGAATCCATCAGAAAAAAATGTTGTTAAAACAGCGTTAAATTAGTTATCCGCGGTAAAAGAGGAAAGAGAGGACTGATTTGGTGGAGACATGCAGGAAATAAACTAAATACATTGTTGCCAAGATGTGGACGCACAATCATCTGAAAATGTTTTAGATAATTAAAATGGTTATACGGTCGGGAAATATACGCCACTCTATTCAACGCCAACTGGTGTTAAACTGCTGAACCTTAAAATGTATATTATTTTACACATTACTAATATTTCTGCGTCCGACCAGAAATTGTGTACAGCTACACAAAATAACTTACAGAATTCTTTTTCGGTAGATATTAAATTAGGTATGAAACTGCATCATTTCTGTTGTACCACATCATCCAGCGATGATTGCCGATTGCAATAAAGACGAATGTTTTTTCTGCGTCCGTATATGGACGTAGAAAGGTGGTGGACGCTGAATGATATGTAAATTTAAAATGTATGGACGCAGAATAGATAGTAAGATATATATATATATATATATATATATATATATATATATATATGTATATATATATATATATATATATATATATATATATATATATATATATTTATATATATATATATATGTATATATATATATATATATATATATATATATATATATATATATATATATATATATATATATATATATATATATATATATATATATATATATATATATATATATATATATATATGTATATATATATATATATATATATATATATATATATATATATATATGTATATATATATATATATATATATATATATATAAATTATGAACGTCTATACATTATAGATGAATGAAATATATATATATATATATATATATATATATATATATATATATATATACGCCTCATAATGAAATTATGTGCTGGTTTAAGTGTTCATAGCATGCCAACACGTAAAACGCCTCCAGGTCCGCACAGGTGATAGCGGTTCATCTTACACCTTAGCTCATCAAATCCAATTATAAGGCCGGTTTTATCAAAAGATTAAATTTAGAACAATGCATTTTTATTGCCCATAAATAATATTCCCTACAATATCATCAAAAGAAATGGTGCTGAGTTTTTAAGATGTTCGTGATGTAAATCCTTTTTGCTTGAAATAAAGGATGCCCTTTATATCGTTTGTAACAGTATATATTTATAAATCGATTGGTATTCTGCTTTGCGTATTTTATATATGACATGTTAAGATTTTTGAAGTCGTCGGACGTTATGGCTCCTTAGTTTTTAAAAATGTTGTAACTGTTAAATTTCTATAAATGTATAATAACTTCTAGTGATAAACATTTTATAGCAAGTAAACGTTTATATTAATACATTTTCAAAATGATTTTGTAATTTCATTGCGATCTGAAAAAAAAATTCTGAAGCCTCAAAGCCTTTAAATTAATTTAAGAACATGGGCTCACGTAACCCGTGACAATCAAACTTTAGACATTGTATTGTACCGAAATGTCTCAGTACAAAGATAAAATGACCAGTTATTATTAGTTTACAAACTGGTGGCAATGAAGCGCAACATAATTCTTGAACCCAAAACAAATAAATATATATTATATAATAATATTTATAATAACATCGATTCTGTAGAATATATTCTTGATTTTTAGATTTTGTTTTTTAGGTGCACATACCTAAGTTGCTTTAAAAGCAAACAACATTCTTACGTATTAAGTAGGTACCTTATTAGTAGAGATAGTAGTCAGTTTACTAATGAACATATCAATATATTCATATAAAATATGTCGCACCATACTATTACCAAATAGTAAGGTTAAGTCGAAGTCGAAGTTTTCTCTAGTAAAACGGCAAGTAATATTAATTTGTGTAGGGAAAATTACCATTCAACTTCTGCTGTTGTCAACGGACAGTATGACAAATTGTTGATTTTTATGTATTTTTAATCTTTAATAACTCTTGTAGAAAGTTCTTTGTCAAAAACTAAAGAACCATTAATATATTCATTCTGTGTTTCCATTATGACTAGATTACCACGTCTATTGTTGATTAATGGAGTATTAATTTCCTGAGCAATTTTATTGGATATTGTTTTATAAAATTTCTGATAACATCTTAAATTTTTATTCCTCAAGGAAGGATGACAAACATTATGTATTCGATTTTTCATTGGTAGAACTAAATTAATTTTCATTTTCTCAGTATGATAGGAGTTGTAATTTATATAACGCCCTGAGCTAGTTCTTTTTATATCCAATCTAGGATCACCTTATTCTCAGGTGTCCTAATTAGTTTTTTCTACGTTCATGCAAAAAACAAAACTTTATTGAACTATATTTAGTGGAAAAAGTGGTTCTTTATTGCACTAGTGCAATAACATTTTTATTGCATTCATCTATCATTCTACTACAGCGTTTTGTGATCATGACAAACATTAACGTTCAAATCGACATATTTTCCTACACTTAGCGTCATCTAAATAAAACATTTTTTGGTTTTTGCATAAACATAGAAAAAATATTGTATACAACTCGTACATTGTCCTACTCGGCCTGACGGCCTTGTTGGACAATTTCACGTCGCATGCAATAAACACTAACTTTTTGTACTTGTTGCAAAAATAACTATAATATCCAAAAAGAGTACATTAATATAATTTTCCTGTTCAATTATAAATTGAATATGATAGTTATAGCTGTTCAAGATTCTCAATATTTCATTTTCTCCTCTCGAGATATGTAGACGATGTTCTACATATTTTTTTAATAAAAGGTAAAGTGATAGTCTACATATTTTTCCATAGCATCCATAACAATTTGCACAATAATCGGAGAGAAACTGGCACCCATTGGAGTACCTAAGAGTTTGTAATAAACATTGTCAAAAAAGTATCATTGTCATGATCATACGATATCGTTAGTATATTAATTATAAATTGAGCAATTTTGCTATTAGATGTATTAATGCTCGAAATAATTAATTGGTCTAGCACTCGGTATAGGATTATGTATTTTAGGTAATCCATAAAATTTTGCAGAACTACTGTTATAAATTTTAAGTTGTTTTAACTCTTGATCAGTTAACATACTTTTATTATATAATTCATTTAATAACAAATTGGCTGTTTGCTAAAAAGTTGATGTTGAATCTCTATTCAGCTTAGTATAACAATGTTGATCATTCAAAGTATTTGATATATTTTTTAAATATTGATCCTTGGTCATTATCATAGTTATGTTACCTTTGTCTGACCTAGTAACGGTCAAATCTGTATGTTGTTTTAGAAACCATTTTGTTTGAAGATACAAAGAGTTAAGATAATAATTATTTTTATTAGGTTTATGTAAAAAATAGTTAAAATATTAGTGACTCTGGCTTTAAATAAGTCCCTTATCCTATTATCTACCTTATTAATTAAATATTGGTGGTACTGGAATTTCATTAATATTTGGTGGTAAACAAACAAAATTTTACACCCAAAGATAAAAAAGTTTTAATATCGTTTGAAATTTTAAATTCTGTTTGTCCACAACTCTAATATTAATAATACAAGTAGTCTCCAAATTACGTATTTTATATAAAATTGTTGACCCGTTGTCCTGTCCTGCCATCTATTAACCTTCCCATATTCTGTATGCTATGTAATATGTTTTAGAATAATGCCTATTTAGTAGAATGCGATACTCTTGCTTCATATTTATAGAATGTTCCACTTTTGAGTAAAATCTGTTTAAAAATAATGTTACATGCGTTGATAATTGAAATTGTAAATATTTTTTCATAGCAGGTTATGAAAAACTAAAATGCATTTGAAGTTATTTACATTGAAAGTTCAGGTATTGACTTTTTGCAAATTGTTATTAATCGAAAATGCAACATTTGACTAATGTAGTGGCAACAAATATTCAATACTTTTATGGTATTTGCAATGGAAATGCGTTTGGTGCGGTACAAGAATGTCTTAACCTACTTAGAGTAGGATACATGATCGCAAAGTATTTCTCCCACATTTCATGGAGCCACCCTGGTATCTCGCTCACCTGATATTCGAATGCTTTGAAACTTTGGTGGTGAATATATACCTATAAAGTGAGTCTTTAGACGTAGTCATATTTCATTATAGCCAAACGCGCCCGATTCTAAGATGGAGAAAGGAGGTCGATTTTTCAAAAAAAAGTATTAGCGATTAGAAGAAAACTAGTGAGATATTCTTAATCAGCACCTTTAGAAACCGTCTTGTACAAGATTACATCGTTGTGGGTTCAAAGGTGTTTGAGATATGGGTCTTCGAAAAACAATTTTTTCAACTTAAAATATTTTGTATCTGTAAAACGGGCTCTCAAATGAAAAAAATGTATTCTTTATTTTTTGTTCAGAATAATGTATTGTACTGGTTTGAAAATAATATCTTTAATAAGACACAAATTCTAATTTGTACGTAGGTACATACCTACCATTTTTCTAACAAATAATCTTCAATAAAAACCTAACTAAGCCATGAAAACGAAAAATTGTATTATTATTGTGTTGTAGAATCATTTCAGACCAGTGGATACCATTATTCTGAACAAAAAAAAATAATACATATTTTTCATTTGAGGGCCCGTTTTACAGAAACAAATTATTTTAAGTTGAAAACAATTGTTTTTCTACGGCCCATATCTCAAACACCTTTGAACCCACAATGATGAAATCTTGTACAAGGGAGTTTCTAAAGGTGTTGATTAAGAATATCTTACTATATATTTTTAGGTATTAATAATATTGTGTGAAACTAACTACTCAGTGGACAAAGGCCCAGCCTGCGTTGAATTGCACCCACAATATCTACCCATATATTCCTTATTATTAGCTTTTGTAACATTTTTTTACTGTTTTAGAAAGGCATTTTAAGCTAATATAAATCAAATCTCCTACAATTCCTATCAATGAAGTCATATTCTCTGATACCAAACATCTAGGTATGATAATTAACAATTCCACACACAAAGCTCTATTCAATAATTATCTAAAGAAAATAATATAATTTACTAACCTGCTAATGAAACACTCATTCATAAATTCAACCACACAATAGATGAGATCTGACCTATTTCTACATTTTTAGGATTGCTTCTTCAGGTGGTCTCCTTTAAGTTGAATCAAATATCTAACTATAAAAATTATTATAAAAATTAAAATTATTTGAAGTTAAATATCGATAATGAAAAAAAGTGACATCCTGTCAATGAATTAAAAATGACAATACCTACTTGAAAAATGTTCACATTTTATGTAAAAGTTGTTATATCTTTTTAGGTATTAATAATATTGTGTGAAACTAACTAATCAGTGGACAAAAGCCCCAACCTGCGTTAAATTACACTCACAATATCTACCCATATATTCCTTATTATTAGCTTTTGTAAAAAATTTTTACTGTTTTAGAAAGGTATTTTAAGCTAATATAAATCAAATCTCCTACAATTCCTATCAATGAAGTCATATGTATGTTCTCTGATACCAAACATCTAGGTATGCTAATGAACAATTCCACAGACAAAGCTCTATTCAATAATTATCTAAAGAAGTTAGATATTTATAGAGTGTTTCATTAGCAGGTTAGTAAATTAGATTATTTTCTTTAGATAATTATTGAATAGAGCTTTGTCTGTGGAACTGTTCATTAGCATACCTAGATGTTTGATATCAGAGAACATACATATGACTTCATTGATAGGAATTGTAGGAGATTTGATTTATATTAGCTTAAAATACCTTTCTAAAACAGTCAAAAAATATCTTACTAGTTTTCTTCTAAAAAAATCGCTAACCCCTTTCTCCATCTTAGAATCGGACGCTTCTGGCTATAATCAATATGGCTACGTCTAAAGACTCACAATGAAAAGTGAGACACATTGTATATACCGGGTGTTCCCTCTGAGACTTTCAGTGCGAATATCTCAGAATCCAGCATAGCCAGTGCGACAGAATTTTGTATACAGACACTAGATGGCGCGTAGAATCTGATGATAACATCAATTCATATACAGGGTGTTCCATTTTTCAGGAAATCGATTTAATTTTAATTTTTTGGATGCCAGCCTTGCTAAAACTTATGTTTAAATTGAAATATACTTAATTATGAACACATTCTGATAATAAACATTCAAAAATTTTAAAATTTAACATAAAAGAATGCCTCCAAAAAGTGCCAAAATTTCATTGTTTTGTCACGTAAAACGTGCATAGCCTTCAGCCAGACTTAAGGCCCCCATACACTTCGGATATTTTACACCGATTTATCGGTGCCGGTCAACCCGTACCGATAAAACGGACAATGTATGGTTCTCACTCCGTCCAGATTTACCCGCACGGTTGAAATCTGCCTCTGCTACACCGTCCGGGTTTTTTCATTAGCAGCGAAGTCAAGGGAGACATATGTAAATATATTAACCAGTGATGGATACATTGGCGGCGGAAAGGACGGATCAGCGCATCAGATTTCAATTTAAATTTCACCAAGCAGAAAAATAATTTCGAAATTTATATAACAATAGGGACATTTTAAGCCACTTAATTCAGTTTAAGAGAAACATTAAAGCATTTAAATCGTAGGTACATCCGTATTAATAATAAAGTATTAAAATGTCCCTAATAACAAAAATGATGCATTAAGCCGGGGGCACAATGCTCTAATGCCACGCCACGCCGCGCCATGTGATACAACGTCAGAAGGATCTGACACCGTGTATTCTTATGTATTTTTACATATTGTGTGCACACTCCTCTAACGCTACACCACGCTAGCCACGCCACGTCATGCATCTCACGTTTTTTGCAAAGAAAAATAGAAAATTTGTACTCATTTGAATGTTCTTTTTATCTACCTAGTACATAAATAAAACAGCTAGTACGTGTATGGAAATCAGCGTGCAACGTGTGAATCCGTACGGTTTTATCCGAACCGATAAATCGGTATAAAATATCCGAAATGTATGGGGCCCTTTACACAGAAGAAACTAACATCGCCAAACGTCAAAACTATGAATTGTCATTGAATTGTCAAATATTAATGGCATAAAGTATTTTATTGGACATAAGTAACGCTAAATAATGTATGTAATGCAATTTACGTATGCATCAATAATTACAGTAGTTGGAAAAGAGGGATATCCCTTAGGTACTCACACAATTTTATAAATTATTTTGTGATAAAAAATACGGGTACCTAATTACTATGTACACTGTAGTAAGGTAAAAACAATTTACTGAAGTTTTATTACATTATAATAAAACAATTTAAAAATACCCGCAGATATTTTACACGATATTCACGCTGAACGGCTGTAACCATAGCTGTAAAAAAAGACTGCGGCGCTGCGACCCCAATGCTGCAAAAGCCTCAACTCAAGTCTAAATTTTTATCGACAAGTCTCAATAACACCATTGTGTAAATTGCATTAAATACTTTATTTAACGTTATTTATGTCCAATAAAATACTTTACCCATTAATATTTGGCAATTCATAGTTTTGACGTTCACCGATGTTAGTTTCTTCTGTGTAAGTCTGGCTCAAGGCTATACACATTTTACATGACAAAACAATGAAATTTAGGTACTTTTTGGAGGCGTTTGTTATGTTAAATTTTAAAATTTTTGAATGTTTATTTATCAGAATGTGTTCATAATTAAGTATATTTCAATTTAAACATAAATTTTAGCCGGACTGACAACCAAAAAATCAAAATTGAATCGATTTCCTGCAAAATGAAACACCCTGTATAAGAATTGATGTTATCACATTCTACGCGCTATCTAGTGTCTGTATACCAAATTTCGTCGCACTGGCTGTGATGGTTTCTGAGCTATTCGCACTGAAAGTCTTAGAGGGGACACCCGGTATACAAATTCGTTAAGTTTCTGTTTATATTAAAATATACAGTGTGTCCAAATTCGATCTGGAACACTCCTGTAACATTTGACTAGATTGTTTTTTTTGCAAGTAGAAGCCTCCTGGATGTACTTAATGAATATATTTAGCTCACCATATTCCAAATCAATGGCGTTCTATGATAATTTATTTTTACAAAAATCGTATTAGCAATTTTTTTTATTGCAAATAATCATATAAATGGGCTGGAAAAATTAATCCAGGTTTAGCGGTCACATAGGCAAGAAAAAAAAACTCCTTATTTTTATTCAAGTTTCGAAACCTTTATTGCTTCTTTATCAGGAAACTACAAAATCGTACAATAATTATCAAACAATGTAATAGAATATGTAAAAATGCACTAAAGCCATCCATTAAAAACAGAAAAATTAAAAAAGCCATTGACCGAAAGTCACAACTTCTTACATCCATTGTAATATTAAAACAATTATTAAAAAACTGACAAATAAACCAGGATGAACACATATTACTCAAACATTATTCTCTAAGCCCAACAGGTGGTTAAGGAAGTAAAGTTAGGTTAGAACAAACAAAAATTGTCAAACCAATGGAAAGAGTCGAAATATAAGTTACTTGACAAGCTGTAGATAATTGAAGTATAGGAACATGGCGCCGACTGTAGGCAATTCTTCAAACGGCTTGTGTAAAAGGTGCAATAAAACTGTAATTAGTGCTCTAAAATGTGAAAATTGTAATAATTACTTTCACTTGAGTTGTGCAAAGTTAACCACGGGTGTTAAATTTGTGACTGAGAACAAGATAATATGCTGTATTAATGCAGTCTGTGGTGACTCTGAATCATTATTTTTCGATGCCAAGGAATTTTTTTCTGAGGATAGTAAGGTAGATCTTCCAACATTTAATTACATTATTAAGCAAATAGATATCATTATACAGGAGTTGCGCGACAAGATCAGTTTATTAAATGATCATATACAAATTATTACCAATTACTACAAGAACTCCAGTGAAGGAGGTCCTACTGAAACAGAAAAAGTATCCGGTAAAAAGGTTAATGAAACGAGAGCGATAAAAAAACGGAAAAGTAAATAAACAACGTGGTGTTGAGATAAACAAGAAAGCTAATTTGTTATCAAAAGAATTTGTTGCAAATGAAATTGAACAGGTAGAAAGTCAAATAAAACTGAGAGAATATATTAATTTAAGTCATGATAATCATACCGACAGTAATATCTCTCCACTGCCTAACACTTCAAATTTGAAAAGGGAGGAAGAGTGGATAAATGTGACCAAACGAAATAGAAACAAAAATGCCAGACGCAACTTTGTTGTTGGAAATAATACGGCCAACACATCCGTAAAGGGTGTCCCTAGAACAGTGGATCTACATGCTACCGCATAGATACTCATATCACCGCTAAAGATTTATCTAAATTTTTAAAACCCAATTTCCCTGGAGTTATCTGTCACTCAATTCAGTCCAAACATCTTGATTTATACACTTCGTATAAAGTTACAGTGATGGAGGATCAATTTGAAACAGCTATGAAACCTCAATTTTGACCCAAGGGAGCTTGCATCCAACGTTTTTTTATAATGAGGGACAAGCGGGAAATAAAACTCTGATATTTAATCCTAATCTCTTATTGGTTAATGCTCAGTGTTTAAATTCAAACAAAATTGATGAGTTACATCTGGACATCTGTGATTATAACAATTTAAATTTTTTGTGTGTTACTGAAACCTGGGAAGTTTGTGATTCAATGCGTTCCTTGCATGTAAGTGGTTTTACACTTGGGAGTTCCTTCTGCAGAGACTCTACATCTGGAGGTGGGGTTCCCATTTGGGTGAAAGACAATATTAATGTTAAATCCATTGATTTAAGATCTTTTTGTATTGACAAACATTTCGAGGTTTGCGAGGCGAAGTTGATCATAACAGTACTGTAATAATAAATTGTTACAGATCTTCATCTGGAGACTTGAGTGTATTTTTTTATCGAATTGGTGATGTCTTAACTTATATATTTAAACCTAATATTAATATTGTACAATAATGTGAACTTAAAGAATTACAAAGCTTTGTGTAATATTTTAACTAGTTTTAACTTAAGAGATATTGTAGAGTGGCCTACTAGAGTAAGGGACACATGTCTTAGCATATTAGACCATATCTTCATTAGTTTTGGACACGCTGAATTGTGCTGTGTGTTTGATAATACAATATCTGATCATAGAAGTGTTTATACAGAAATAAATATTTTAAAGCAAAATATAAATTCAAATCCAACTTTTCTTACCAGATGTTTTAATGAGCAAACAATTTTAAGTTTTACCAACGCGATTAGTAATGAAAAATGGGATGACCTTTATGAGTTTAAACATACTACTGATGCCTTTAATTATTTTAGTAGGATATTTTTTTATCATTTTGAACTTCATTTTCCGGTACGAAGATTTGTTAAAACGCAGGGAACAAATAAGCGTTGGGTTAATGACGTTGTTAGCATGAGACTTAAGGAACTTTTTATTTTGCAGAAGTGTGTTCCAGAATTATCTGATATTTATAGATACGAGAAAAAATTCATTATAAGTTAATTAACGAAACCAAAAAAACCTTTTATATATTTTTAGGTATTAATAATATTGTGTGAAACTAACTACTCAGTGGACAAAAGCTCCAACCTGCGATGAATTACACCCACAATATCTACCCATATATTCCTTATTATTAGCTTTTGTAACATTGTTTTACTGTTTTAGAATTGTACTTTCCAGTAAATTTAACTGGTCAGATCAGGAAAACAAATACATTGCTAACTAATGAACCAATTATTTATAATACTGTTTCTTAATTCATTTTATGATGAGGAAATGTTAAGTCTTCTTACGAAGAAAATAAAAAATAATAAGTCATTTGGGCCCGATGGCGTGCCTGGGTTTCTTATTAGTAGAATTATAAAATATATTTCGGGACCAATCGCATATATTGTAAATTTATCTTTCGAAGAGGGAACTTTTCCATCTCCTTTAAAGACGGGAAAGGTTATTCCTGTTTTTAAGACGGGTGATCCGAGTTTGTTGAATAATTATAGACCTGTAACTGTTCCATGCGGATTCTCTAAAATCTTTGAGTATTGTTTTTTAAACCGACTGTTTGCATTTTTAAACAAGTATCATATTCTCATGTCTAACCAACATGGTTTCCGTAAAGGAATGTGTACTGCCACCGCAGTACACAGTCTTTACGAGAACGTTTTAGGGTATTTAGAAGCTCATGAATATCCTGTGGGCGTTTTCTGTGACCTCAGCAGGGCATTCGATTGTGTAAATCACGAGCGACTGATATCTAAATTATATAACTATGGTATTCGAGGTCCTGCATTGGCTTGGATCAACACATTTCTCAAAGATCGAAATCAATTTGTTAACATAACCTATAATAATAAAAATAACATTGATACTTATAGCTCGGATTATGCTTCTCTCACAATGGGAGTACCACAGGGTTCAGTTTTGGGCCCTGCATTATTTTTGTTATATGTCAATAATATCGATAAGGTTTCGTCTGAATGTCATGTCACTATGTATGCTGATGATACATCTTTAATTATTTCTAATAAATCTGATTACATATTGGTAGAGAATTGCACTAAAATAATGTCTGATATGTGTGATTGGTTTTCTGAAAATTCTCTTTATTTTAATTCTGAGAAAACACATATTATGAGATTTCATCCTTTTCAAAAAATTTGCAATAAATTAAATATAAATATCAATAATGTCTCTTTATGCTCGAATACAGATATGGTCAAATTTTTAGGTTTAACTGTAGATGCAAACCTTAATTGGAGGGGTCATTGCGAAGCGGTGGCGTCAAAATTATCATCGATTAACTATTTATTTAGAAATATACGTACGGTACTTTATGTTGACCAGTTGCTCTGTTTGTACTACGCTCAAGTCGAGTCCAGACTAAGATATGGTGTCTGTTTTTGGGGGAACTCTACTTTTTCAACTTCTGTGTTTTTGTCTCAGAAGCGTATTTTAAGATGTATTTTTAATTTGTACAGCACTCAATCCTGTAGACATACATTTAAGCAATATTTTATTCTTACATTACCAGGACTGTATATTTTTGAAGTTTGTTTGTATGTGTTTAAAAATTTTAGTAAGTTCGTTATTAATAGAGATTACCATAATGTCAACACAAGACAGAAATATGATTTCCATGTTTCAACAGCTAGATTGAAAGTAACTTTTAATTCACCTAATTATATAGGTCCTTTAATGTTTAATCGTTTACCTGACAATATTAAAAAAATTAAAAACGAACGTTTATTTAAAACTAAATTAAAAACCTTTTTAGTAACTAAATGTTATTATTCTGTAACAGAATATTTTAAATGTTTAAGTTAGCTTTTAGTCTTTTGGCTATTCCTATACATATATCTGTCATGTCTAACTGGAAAATAAATTTATTATTATTATTATTATTATTATTATTATTATTATTATTATTATTATTATTATTTAAAATTACGTGAATGCCAACCTACCAAATTAATTCGCATTGCTACCAAGAAAAGAAACAAGGAGACCCTCTAAAATCCAATACATTATTAGAAAATCTAAACAGGATAAAAGAAAAAACTAATAACCCTACTGGGTGTCGGCAAGGGACTCACCAATACTAACGTCATTATTATTGAGAGTAAGCAAAAAAGTATAGATCACACTGAAGCCATCAATGTCTTCTCTGGAATTAATAGAATTATTATCGTTCTATATATGAACCATCTCCAAAAAATTTCTTTTGAACAAATTATATTCTGAATTTAAAACCCTGACGTCGTCGTAAGAAAAAACATGCCCATCATCAATTACATGTTTGGCTGACTGAGTACTGATCCTGTCTTTAAGACAACTACCTGTTTGATCTATATATTTTTATTGCAATTACCACAAGGTATTGAATACACAACACCACTGCTTTGTAACAAGGCAGTTTTCTTTTTTTGTTGCCAATTCTATTCCTTAACTTACCAGTTTAGTGACCCTCTTCCATCCAGCGACATCCAGCAAAAATTTCGTCTATGTGACATCCCTATTAATTACTGTGTATACAAGGAAATAAAAAATATGTGTTATTAAAAATGAAAAACAGATGCTCCTATTAAAAAATAGCAACAATACACGAAATAATAAATTAAAAAATCCTATCTTTGTGAACTCCAGAGTATATTGAATATATAGTTCATACTCAAATGTTTTTATAACATCCATAAAAATATTCCTAACTTTAAATTATCCTACCACAGTTGCCAATTTTAATAGACTACTATTGGCTTCATCAAAGATGTTTTATAAAAGATCAAGATATTCATCTTCTTATGCATCAAATTTATTAGATTTATTTCACAAAAAAATAATCAAAGTCACAGGGTCAGTCAAATGATATGATCGATGAAGGTGGTTGAATTACGGATAAAATGTAAGGTAAAATAAAATCAATAATATATATTTTTTCTCTTATTTCTTATTAATATTTATTTACAATATACAGAGCGTTTAGTGAGTAGATGCATTCGCTGCAGGAGTTTCTAACACAAGTAATTTGTGTAGATAATTTTCTTTATACAGGGTGTTAGTATTATTAAAATTTTTTTAAATTTATTGATATTGTGGAAACCGTACAGAATGAAACTTTACAGGTTTTTATGTTAACAATAATACATATTTTACAATAAATATTTATTTATGTATTAAGAGCGATACATTATTGCTCAAGAGTGACAGTAATCACGCGAGAGCAGTAATGCCACTTTTTGCTCGTAATCATACAATGTTTTATCTACAATCACTCAACAAAATAAAACTGTTCAATTATTAACTTTATTACGAGAACATTAATTACAACAAATACTTTGCTGCTGTTGACAACGAGCGTTTGATATCACTCAGCAAGCAATAAAGTGGCACTCATGTGACCTCAATAAACGTCAGTTTTTCGTTGTCACTGTCAAACAAAAAACTCTAATTCAATTAATGATTATAAATAAAATATTGTTTTCGGTTTCATCGAAACACGTACGCACAGGCACGTTTCTGCATATCAGGTGAGCAGTCAGTGAGATTTTAGGTAAGTCATATCTCAATAACCAGACATGGGATCCAAACCAAACTTTAGGATATACAGGGTGTCTACTGTTATTAGTATACAAATCCGTAAAAACTTTATTCTTCAAGATAATCAAAAACATTTTTTTTTAATTTTAAATGACATCGAAAACCGGTTCCTCTGATCATACCACGGCATTTAAGATGGATACGTTCTTAAAGTTTCATTTTTATAAAAATTTGTAAAATCTTATTTTTTAAAATAACGCAACAATTATATTTTTTAATTCAAATGTCATAGAAAACCGCTTTCTCTGACCCTACCACGGCATTTAAGATGGCGATCCAACACTTGCTATGATTTTTTTATACCCCCGAAATTCAATAAAAACGTTAAGCGATTCTTTTATTTAAAATCTGATAAGGTGATGTTAATCAGGATCCCTCAAAACCCCTATGTGTGAAATTTGAATAAAAACTATACAGAGTGTTTTCCACACGTTCTCAAAGTTTTATTTTTATAAAAATTTGTAAAAACTTTATTTTCCAAAATAACGAAACAACTATTTTTATGTTTTAAATAGCATCGAAATCCGTTTGTTCTGATCCTACTATGGCAACCCAAGATCTGCTATAATTTGTTATATCCCCCCAAATTTAATATACACGTTTAGCGAATTTATGATTTACAATCTGATAAGATGGGGTTGATCACAACCCCTCTCAAAACAAAATACTGAATTTGAAAGGCGTTAGACGAATCAAGAGTGATCATGAAAATAAGTCAAAAAGTATGAATCAAAATAAATTTTTAATTTTGGAGGTACAATAAAAAATAAAGTATACCGAAATCGACCATTAAATATTGACGATTTACGCATAAGAATTACTAAAGCGTGTCATTTTATCAGTGCAGCTCAGTTAAAGAAAGTTGTACAGCACAATAGGAAGCGTACTGAAAACTGTATTGTTTTATAGGGTGGTTTGGTAGAAAAAGATGCAATAAATGAAAAAACTTATTTGTATTTATTTATAATGCTAGTTAATAAATGTTTCATTTATTTTATTTCATTTTAGCTTCGACACAGTGTCACCATGTATTATCGCTAACAGTCACAGCCTTCAATATTTCATTAAAATATTGCGTGCGATTTTAGCAATATTAATAAATTTGCATTTTTTTAAATTAAAACTTTTAACACCCTGTAGATCGAAAAATAAGTGTTTTCACAATATGGTATAAAACATTAAAAGTATACAGTTGATATTTTGAGTAAATTATTACTGAAATTCATTAAAAAAAACATAACATTGGCGCTCATTAAATATGTTTTTACTATTTCAAATATAACAGTGTCTACAGCGTTGTCAAATATATGTTAGTTCGTAGGCTTCGGCGGGTGTTATATGTGGTTGTAAAATTTCTCTGGGTTCCTTTCCGCGATGAATCTGCATGGTCTTCAAAAGAACCATTTGTTTGACAACGTTTCGGTAAAATCTCATTTACCATTTTCAGGTCTTCTTACTTCTGCTTCGCGTTACTACGTTCGGCTTACTGGAAGATGCGGTCCACTTGGTGAGTTATATACTGTGCTTCCGTTCCGGTGTGTGGTTTTCTTCGCATGACTGCGCGTCACGGGTCTTGCGTTTAATGGTGCTGTGGGTTCTTGTGTTCTGCTTGGTCTACTCTCAGCGTTGTGTATCACTGGTTTATTGATCTTGGTTTCCAGGACAGGTTTCCAAGCTGTTGGTAATCTTTGGGTATCGTCACGTGTATTGAGATTTTGAGGATATTTTTCAATTTCGATGGCTTCTCTAATTATTTTTTTTGCCTTATGCTCCATTCTTGCTAGTACCTTGGTATTATCAAAATCAATGTCTTGGCCGGTGTCTTTTACATGTTGAGGTAATCACGAAGTTTTTTAATTTTTCTGCACAGCATTCCGATGTTCTTCTTTCCGGGTTTGACTTCTTCTGTTAGTTTGTCCAATGTACGTCTTCCCACAGTCTCCGCAAGAAACTTCATATACTCCTTGGTCTTCTAGAGGAATGTTTGTTTTGGCTGATGGTAGCATATTACCAATCTTCCTGTCCGTGTTGAAGACGGTTTCTATTTTATATTTCTTTAAAACCCTGCTTATTTTGTCAGTAGTTCCCTTGACATATGGCAGGAGAGCTTTGCCTATTGGTTTATCTTCTTCCTTCTGTTCTTTGTTTCGCCTAGGTCTTAAAGCCCTCTTGATGTTGTTACCGGAGAAACCATTTTGTTGTAAGGCTAATTTAACGTTTTTAATTTCCTCTTCTTTGTGGTCGTCGTCAGAGAGTCATTCTGACCTTGTCATTAGTGTTTTGATCACTGATTGTAGCTGCGATGGGTGGTGGTGAGATTCTGCATGTAGGTACCTATTTGTGTGTGTTGGTTTCCGATATACCGTATAGCTTAGACCTCCATCTTCTTTTTCCTTTAGACATACATCGAGGAAAGGTAGCTGTTGGTCCTTTTCCAGTTCCATAGTGAACTTGATTTTTGTATGTCTGCTGTTCAGATGAATTAAGAATTCTCGTAATTTCTCCTCGCCATGTGTCCATATGACAAAGGTGTCATCGACATATCTCAGCCACATAGATGGTTTATATTCTGCTGTTTCTATTGCTTGTTCTTCTAATTCCTCCATGAATAGATTGGCTATGACTGGTGACAAAGGCGATCCCATGGGTGCTCCCTCTATTTGCCTATACTTTTGGTTTTTGCAGACAAAGTAAGTGTTCTTTAGGCAATGTTTCGTCAATTCCATTAGATCCTCCCTTACATGGTATTTCCTCTGGATCATGTCGAGTGCTTGTTCCACTGGAATGTTTGTAAATAGGGACACTACATCAATATATATATATATATATATATATATATATATATATATATATATGGTTCTAAAATTTCTCCGGGTTCCTTTCCGCGATGAATCTGTATATATATATATATATATATATATATATATATAGTGATAAAATAGAAATTACATAAAATTAAATGCAATGAAATTCATTTTAAACAACAAATATAAATAATTGTTATTGAATATAGAGAAATTGTTATTATTGGAATTATATAATAAAAACGTTTCAACGTTTAAGAGAATATGGTAGATTTGAACGTCATTACGCTAATGTTGGAAGAGAACAAACGCGGAGAGTGAGAAACTAAGAACCCAATATTCTAAACGCCGTAGAAGAGGACCCTGGTACCAGCACTCGAAGATTGGCAGCAAGATTTGAAGTATGTCATATGACTGCACAACGAACGTTGAAAATTCATGGATTGTATCCCTATCATGTTCAGAAAATACAGGCGTTGAAACCCGAAGATTTAGCAAGGCGTGTAGAATTCTGCGAATGGTATAGGAGAAAATGCAACGGAGAAGTAGACAACTTTTCAAAATGTGTATTATGGACCGATGAAGCAGGATTTACAAGAGAAGGAGTTTTTAATATTCATAACACACATTTTTGGTGTGATGAAAATCCTCATTCAACTCATTTTCAAGAAAAATTTTCAGTAAACATCTGGGCTGGAATAGTCAATAATACACTGATAGGACCTTACGTGATGGATGATAGACTTAATGGTGAAAATTACCTTAATTTTCTGAGAAATAAGTTGGAAGATTTACTTGAAGATATACCACTGGATGTAAGAAGAGATATGTGGTATCAACATGATGGGGCACCGCCACACAGTGCACGAATTGTTACCGAATAGTTGAATGAAAATTATCAAGACAAGTGGATTGGACGTTTCGGATCTGTACCTTGGCTACCAAGATCCCCAGATTTGAATCCGTGCGATTTATGTACTTTTTTCGCAAAATACAGATTTTTCTTATAATATTATTTTATTGGTTTTCACATTAGAAGCAATTGGGTCTTTAAATTTATTTTGACACAGACAATGTAATAAAATAATAAAAAGTACATTCTGTTTATTATTTTTTTGCAATTGGCGTCTTTAAAACAGGTTCTACATTATCTTGAGCAACACGAAAATATTTAGGTACATTTTTTTTTAACTAAAATTGAAAAAATGAAATAAATGCAAAAGATAAGGGCAACATGTAGTATATTGCATAATAGACGAAAAAACAGGCAATATTTTGTGGCCATAGCCAGCTTCAATAAAAAATTTTTTTATCCACCTAGAGGGCGCAGCGAACCACATACGATATTTCAAAAATCTGCTTATATCAGGCGGAAGGTATCAATTTTGCAATAAAAATTTATTACCAATAAGTTTTCTATCTCTTAAAAAAAAAGTTAGACAGCGTTACAGTTTGGGCACTTTACAGGTTTTTTTGTTATTACTCATAAAGTTGGCCATGGATCTCAAATTTGTCTTTACAAGCAAAAATGCAACAAAAAACAATTAAAGATTTTTGACGTGTCTCGCATATTAAGCGAGATACATGGGAGTGGCCCTCTTATGTGATACAGTCTGTATATATATATATATTATTGTGATTTTTTAATGTGATGTGTGTGATGATAATGATAATGTAATAATATGATTTTTTGTATTATGTTAATTTTTATTGAGCACCAATGTTTTATTTTATTTTGTTTTGTTATTTATTTTAAATAGTGTAAAATTTTATTTATGTTATATTGTATATGTGATTTTTAAATGTGATTAAATATAATTTTATTTTATAATTTAAATTTATGATTTTATTTAGATAATATTGTTTTACCTGTATTTTGCTATACCCTGGCTATGTTTTTCTCTTATCTCAGAAGTGGATTCTAGCAGAGTAGCTCACACCTTTTTTGTTATAAAATGTCGAATATCTGTGACCACTTAGTACATATAAAATAAATTTTTCAAAGAACAGTACATTAACTTTTATTCAAACATAAAATGATAAGTTCTCAATTAAACTATGACCTCATTCAACAAAAACAATGAATAATTTTAAAGAATAAGTTCTTACAATATTTAACTTAATTATTAATTACCCACGTGTATATTCCATTTGATTTTTAAAAATTTCTATGAATCTATTTACTATTAGGCAACTAGAAACATACACGAGTTAATGAATATTGCATAAATTCTACCTAGGTTCTATTTTAGTAAAATGGCCGTCTTTAGTGTCTATTTGTTTCATACAACAGTTAATTCTTGGAATTTGGAAAGTTTAAGCTTTTAATATAATTGAAATTTAATCTAGGTAAGTTATTAAATGTTGTATATTATTATTTATCGTTTTAGAAGTTGAGTATTGATCAATTTTCATGCGATTTAGCTAGCTATCGTTCTGTATACGTATACATTAAATTTCTTACTCCTTTTATAGACGATATTTCTAATACTGCTGCCTGGAATTGATCCTCTCTGGATGATGTAGTAGTCTCTGGATGCTGTTGACAATCCGGACTGGATATCCTGTTGAATTCTGGAATTTTATACTTGTTGATGTCTTGCTGTATATTTTTGGAGGTTATTTCCCTCTGGAGATTGATTTCTTGGACCTTTTGCAAACCCCCAGGTCTGGTTATGGAGATGATTTCCACAAATTTCTTAAATGTTGTCTAGATAGATGTTGACTTGAGTTACTTTACTTTTATAATGATACTGTGAAACTGGTAAGCATGAATTTATACTTTTTTACCAAATTTTAACCAATTTAAATTAAATTTTTCTGCTCCACCACACTTGTACCTTGTCTCGTTTCACAATTTTCTTCATAACTAGTCAATAAATTTTTGTTTCTAGGTAATTTTACCCTCTAGATTTTTAGTAGTTTTTCTTAAGGTCTCTACACAAGTAACACTTTTAATTTACATTATTCTTTTCGAAGCACTGTTCACTACACTAACTGTCTTTTATAATCTTATACTACATTTTACAAATATATAACAATCTTTAATTAATTTTATAATAAAATATTCTTTAATTGGTGTTTTTCTAGAGTCCTGTCAGAGATGTTGAATTTCATTTTATAGCCATCTTTACATTTGTCATTAAGTTCAATATTGGAATCTTCATTTTATTTTACTAATATTTTTTTTGACTGTTGTTTTCGTCTTACGATATGCAAATATGATAAATCTTGGTTCTTTAAGCTTTCTTTTGATATGTCAATGTCTTGGTTTTGAATTAATTTTCTTTATGTACTATGTGTTTCTGTATTGTCATGTCCAATTAAGATAGATAAAAATTTAAATTAAATTTAATAAAACTTGTAAAATTTGGCCTTTTAATATATAATATGCTTATTTAGATATGTTTTTATTATATAATTCCAATAATAACAATTTCTCTATATTTGACATGTAATAATACAATTTCAATAACAATTATTTATATTTGTTGTTTAAAATGAATTTCATTGCATTTAATTTTATGTAATTTCTATTTTATCACAATATATATATATATATATATATATATATATATATTGTTGTATTAAAAACTATTAAATCTATCATATTAATAAGTAAATTTACTTATTTTTAATTATGTAGGTACATTTTATAAAACAACAAAATTTATTTTACAACAAGCTTTGCTGACAATAATTAATACCTAACCTATTCATCCACCATATTGGTGGTTGAATAAGCATTATTTAAGATTAATAATTAGTTAATATATTATACTGTAGACGACATACCTCTCTCTCATATCTGTATATTTTTTATATAAAACGATCTAGTCTGGTTTCATGTATTGTGTATTTACGCGATATTTTTATTTTATAAACTAGGTCAATGTCACGGTTATTGAAGGGACATTGATAAAACCCTTAAAATAGTATCAAATCCTTTGTATAGAAACTGTTTTTTTAAAACATTTTAAAGCTATCAGACTAATAATTTGCTTATTTTTAATTACGTACATTTTATAAAACAGCAACAATTATTTTAAAACATTAAGTTTTACTGGCAATAATTAGTAGGTAACGTATTAAAATCAACCTACCAATACTATTATTTAATAATAATAATTAGTTAATAGATCAGTAAAGAATTGTATTTTTTACGTACTCTTACATTACGTACTTTTTTACAACACTCGAAAATGGTTTTAAGATCCATACTTCATCATAATTGACAGAAAAGTATAATGACATGAGTCGCAATGTTATAAAAAAGCATATCTAAAAGATTATTCATTGCAGTTTTTTCTTTTTTGTATCTCCGTTACTTAACATCTAGACGTCGGAACTTGTCGTATCATTGGCAGTTTATTACGATCAAACTGAGGTATTGCATATACATGCAAAAATATGTTAAACATAGGTATTTACATTGAATTGATGCTGTTATTTCTAGTGACTCGCATCGCCGAAATCTCATCACAATAAATTGGAAGCTGTAGTTTTGCATATCCAGACTATTGTCTTCTGCATTCACATTACCTCACTAAAAAAATCCTCACTATCACATTTCACGGCTTCACAATTATGTTAAACTATGTCACTATTTTTGTTATAGCTTCTGCATTTGCGTGTTCTAGTACTTTTGATGCGATCAGATGAGATCCTGTGGCAACATTTTTTTCCAATGCACCTGTTATAACGTGTTATTAACACGTAGTGCGCACCAACAAAGCTACGTATGTACAAAATTCATTATAAAATATCAGCTTCAGTGGCGCGCGCTACGTGGAATACGACCCTGGGCTTGAAATGACTGGACAAGTTCCGACGTCTAGACTGGTAACAACTGACTGGCAACGCCGCAGACATGGTTCTGCAGTGAAACTCGGACGCTGTACAGGGGCGGCGTGTATAGCAATTTGGGTGAATTTTAAAAAATTAATTATAACTCGGCTATTTATTTGATTTTAAAAAAACTAATTTCAGATTAGCAATCAGGGAACACGGACTACCCTCCCTCTCCAAACCGGACCCCCTTCAAAGTTACACCCTGTATATATATATATTGTGATAAAATAGAAATTACATAAAAATTAAATACTATGAAATTCATTTTAAACAACATTATGCAACACATTTAATAGAGAATTATTATTGAAATGTTATTATTATTGGTGTAAAATATAGAGAAATTATTGTTGTTGGAATTATAAAATATAAACATATCGAAAGAAGCATATTATATTAAAATGACAAAATTTTACAAAATTTATTAAATTTAATTTAAAATTTTATCTATCTAATTTGGACATGGCAATACAAAAACACACAGTACATAAAGAAAATGAATTCAAAACCTAGACATTGACATATCAAAAGAAAGCTTAAAGAGCCATGATTCATCATATATGCATATCGCAAGACGAAAACATCAGTCAAATAAAATATTAGTTAAATAAAATGAAAATTCCAATTTTGAACATAATGACAATTAGAAATGTCAAATGTAAAGATGGCTATTCAATAAAAATTCAACATCTCTGACAGGACCCTAAAAAAGAAACAAATTAAAGAATATTTCATGATAAAATTAACTAAAAATTGTTGTATATTTGTAAAATATAGTTATAAGATTATAAAAGACAATTAGTGTAGTGAATAGTGCTTCGACAAGAATAATTAAAAGTAAAAGTGTTACTTGTGTATTGATCCTAAGAAAAACTACTATAAATCTAGAGGGTAAAATTACCTAGAAACAAGAGTTTATTGATTAGTTACAAAAAAACTGTGAAGCAAGAGGAGGTGCAAGTTTGGCATAGCCAAAAATTTCATTTAAAATAGTAAAATTTAATTAAAATTTATAAATTCATGCTTACCAGTTTTACAGTATCATTATAAAAGTAAAGTAACTCAAGTCAACATATATCAATACAACATTTAAGAAGTTTATTGGAAATCATCTCCATAACCAGACCAGACCAGACCAAACCTTGGGTTTGCAAAAGGTCGAAAAGGTCTCCAGAGGGAAATAACCTCCAAAATTATACATCAAGATATCGACAGGTATAAATTCCCAGAATTCAACAGGATATCCAGTCCGGAGGATCAACAGCATCCAGAGACGACAACATCATCCAGAAAGGATCAATTCTAGGCAGCAATAAGAAATATCGTCTACAAAAGGAGTAAGAAATCTAACGTATACGTATACAAACGATATCTAGCTAGTTCGAATACATATTGATCAATACATAACTTCTAAAACGATAAATACTAAATACAACATTTAATAACTTACCTTATATAAAATTTCAATTACTTTAAATGCTTAAACTTTATAAATTCTAGTAATTAACTGTAGTATTACATAAAGAGCTCCTAAAGATGACCACTTTTAGAACCAACTGAAACTAAGAAATAAATAAAGCGTGTGTATTTCTAGTTGCCTAAGAGTGGTAAATGGCTTCATAAAAATTTATAAAACACAAGGAAAAATACACGGGGGTAATATATAAGTAAATTAAAACCTGTTAAATTGTAAGAAACTATTCTTTAATATTCATTGTGTTGAATGAGTTCTCGTTCAATTGAGAAATTGTCATTTGGTATTAATAAAAGTTAATGTACTGTTCTTTAAAATAATTGTTTTTGTATGTACTGGGTGGTAAAAGATATGCTAGGATCCACTCCTGAGAAAAGAGAAAAACATAGCCAGGGTATAGAAAATACAGGTAAAATAATATTAGCTAAAAAAATTATAGAACAAAATTATATATTTTTCTATAACTCACATATAACATAAATTAAATTTACACTAATAAAAATAACCAAATAAAATAAAACATTGGCGCCCAATAGAAAGTAAAACACATAACAAAAATCATGTTATCACATATCATATCACATCATAATCACACACACTAAGTTTATAAATCACAATAATATATATATTGGACAAGCTGTCTCACATAAGAGGACCACTCTTGGGAGCAGTATATACCGGGTGTTCTCTCTAAGACTTTCAGCGCTTATATCTCAGAAACCATCACAGCCAGCTCGATGAAATTTGATATACAGACACTAGATGGCGCCTAGAATCTGATAATAACATCAATTCTTACGCAGGGTGTTCCATTTTTTAGGAAATCGATTTAATTTTGATTTTTTGGTAGTCAACCCCGCCAAAACTTATGTTTAAATTGAAATATACTTAATTATGAACACATTCTTAAAAATAAACATTCAAAAATTTTAAAATTGAACATAAAAAAACGCCTCAAAAAAGTGTCCTAATTTCATTGTTTTGTCATGTAAAATGTGTATAGCCTTGAGCCAGACTTACACAGAAGAAACTAAAATCGCTAAACGTCAAAACTATGAATTGTCATTGAATTGTCAAATATTAATGCCATAATAGTATATTATGCAACGATCATGTAATGATGGTTACTAATACACGAGCATTAACCGGGATACGAAACGAGCCGAAGGCGAGTTTCGTATGGTTTATGCGAGTGTATTAATAACCATTACATGAGAGTTGCATACGCTATTTTTTCTACACCTATAAATAATCCAAAAACCATAAATTTCATATTTTTATTGAACACAATAGTTAACAGTAATTATTCGTATGAACTGCATTTTCTGCTTTCTTCGATATGTGTGGAGGTAATTCATGTGTCGATGGTAATTCTTCCATATCGCTGATATCAGACATTTTGATAAATTATCGAAGTTTAGCTAGGTATCTACGAAAATTTAATACGTACTGATTTTGACATCTAAAATAATTACATAGGAACCTAGGATAAACGTCAAATGCACAGCATGCTCGATTGAAAAATTATGGGTTTCTATTGGTTAAAAATCTGTATCGTAATGAAAAATCTGTATCGTAATGGGTATCATTATGAAACGGATTATGGGCATATAAGTGCTATGTTATAATACGGATGTAGAAAAAATATTTTATTGCACATAAATAACGGCAAATAATGTATTGAATGCAATTTACGTATGCACAATGGTGTTATTGAGATTTGCCGATAAAAATTTAGACCTGAGGCTTTTTGGAGCATTGAGATCGCTGCGCCGGCGTCTTCCGTTTCAGCCCCGTTCAGTGAAAAATGTGTAAAATATCTGTGGATATTTTTAAATTGTTCTATTATAATGCAATAAAACTTCAGTAAATTGTTTGTTTTTATGTTACTACAGTGTAACTAATATTTAGGGACCCGTATTTTTATCAAAATAATTTACAAAGGGGTGTAAGTACCTAAAGAATATTCCTTTTTTCCACCTGCTGTAATAATTATTGATTACTTATTTAGCAATAAATAAATTCGAACAAAACAACTCCTAAAATTATTGTTGTGATTATTTGATTATAATGTGAACGTGTTTGTCCATGAACTGAGTCAGAACTGATACTGAACCACAACTGAACTTGTCTCACAAAAGAAATATCACTAAAGCATAACCTAGAAATGATTAATGTTTGTTTATTGTGTTCGCATATTTTAGCACTTTATTTATGTTTCTGATGGATAAAGTATGTTTAAGAAAGAATCTACGAAGAATCTGTAAAATAGTAAACAATGTACTACAATTTCTGTATTTTATATGATACAGAACTGACATAAAGCAACATTTTTATAGGAAGAATCACCTGAATATTTAATAGAACGAGAAAGTACCTATAACATAGTAATTTAAAGCTAGATAGTAATTTGTAATTATTGTTTTTATCTTTCAGGTATGTGTGTGTAGTATCACAAATTATATTGAAACAATTCATAACATCGAACACCAAAAAGAATAAAGGAAAAATATCACACATACATTTTCTTAGAATTAATTATAAACATGGAATGATGGTTATAAAGAAGCCCCTAACTCACTTTGAAGATGATTCTATAAGACATTAAATTCAGTTGTTGTCTGTCATGGGATTTAAAATTTCTAGACAAATAAAATTAAGAAAAACTAATTTCATAATTCTATGTACACTACGAAAACATCTTATTAGAATATCTTTAAAATGATGAAAGCTAAGTGTTATTATAATATACACAACGTAACATAATAAGGCACAATGAATCGAACAATGAAATGGCAAGATTCGTTTCTAATCGTACATACATGACCATCCCTTAGATTGAACGGTGCTCTATAAATTAGAATACAGAACAACTGTCGTAAAATCGATTAAATGTAATGTAAGTATTTAGATACCTTTAATTTATTGTAATTTTATTTTATTGTTAATAAATTAAAATTTGTATTTGTCTTTTTTTATTCTACCTGTATTATTAAACAGAAATGCTTAAGAAATAATGAATACTTAAAGATGAAGGGTCAAGTTAATCAGTTTAGCCACTAATAAAAAAAATAAACCACTGTAGGTACGTATTACTTTTTAATTGAAATTATGCTGATTACAACTGAATAATAACTAAAATAAAATACAAAAAATTATTCATTTTTTCTTGCGCAACATTTTTGAAAATGTGTTCCTTCTAGAATACTTTTCATAGTGAGTTTTTATATTATTTATCAGTCCATGCTTAAAATTATACCTACCTTATTTAGGAACTGAATATTAACAGTTCTCACTGATATTTATGTTTGTTAAATACAAGGAATATTTGCTGTAGTGTATAATAATATAAACAATAACAATTTAATAAAGTTTAATTTCCATCATACTTGCATTATTTACATTTTTTATTTAATTCTCTCGTTAACTTACACATTCCATGAACTTTAATTTTATTAAATAATTAAACAAAGTACAGAAACTTAGGTATGTTCTTATTTATGGCAAAACGTAAAGTCTAATGTGTTCTAGCAAAATTTTCCTCGTTTCTTATCTATCTGTCGCAGGAATATAAACTAATCTTGGCATCTGGCTTCTTCAGTATCTTATCGAATCTTTTAATCAATGATTAACGTGATTGTGTATGTCAACCTGCTTCCATAACAGCACTTTGTTTTCTAGGTTCCTACCTAGAGGTGAGACGAAACATTTTCGTAGACATTTTTAATTTCTGCACACCACAAGGTGAAATGAATATGTTTATATTCATTCTGTTCTCCTGCAAATACTGAAATATGTCTCCTCATCTCTGTTCTTGAAAGTAAGCCCCCAATAGCTTCTCCATCTGAAACTAATTAGGTAAAGATAATCGTAGTCTTTGCGTAACTGGGCTATTTCTTATAAATTTAACCCCATAGTTCTTTGAAATGAAGTAGCTAATATGAAATATAAGTACAAGAAACTACAACTCGTATATTCAATGTAAAGAGGCGAAAAATAATATGCAAGTTATAATTACCTACTAAGTACACTGATATTTTTCCTCTCAGTTCCCATTAATCGTTATATTTAGTACTTACACATCTCGTACTATCAAACTTTTTACTGTATGAATGTGATTTGTAGCACATCTATATGGCTTGAAATTTTATTCAGATTTGATATCTGTGAAGTAGTTTTTATAACAGATATATTTTTGTAATACTGGAACTGAAGCATTAGATTTTTATTTATGATTGTTTCTAGGCTTTAAAACATTTTTACTACTTATTGAAGAGGCTTTATTAATTATTTTCATTATTTGGAACTCTAGGTTAAGTTTACATATCGTTAGGGTCTCGAGACTCTCGGGCTCTGCGCTCGGGATATTCACCGTAAAGCAGCGAGTTAAGGACATGTGACGTATTCATAAATTTAGTTTTCTGCTCGTAGGGATTGTCTTTTATCGCTTTTATTATTTCCGAGAATAGTCGTATTATATAATTAAAGAAACAATGTTTCACATATTTTCAGAGTATTCATGCCGGATAAAGCTCAGCGTACGTGAGCAGCTAATAACCTCTAAATTCCATTTTTTTAACAAAACTAGCATTATTGCAAATACGTACGCAGATTCAATGTACCTCGTGGTGTTACGTATTTATAATAAAATTCCTACAGCAATAGTCATACTTGCTACAATGAAATTTGGGGACTTTTCATAGGCGTTTTTTATGATAAAATTAAATTTTTTCGAGACTTTTTTTATCAGAATGTGTTCATAATTAAGAATATTTCAATTTAAATACAAATTTTACCGAGGTTGACTACCAAAAAATCGAACTTAAATCGATTATCCGCAAAACTGAACACCATGTATAAAAAATAATACCATAATCGAATTCTGCACGCCATCTAGTGCCAGTATACCAAATTTCGTCGCACTGGCTGCAATAGTAGCTGAGATATTCGCACTGAAGTCTTAGAGAAACACCCTGTATATGTATATACAGGGTGTCAGGACAAGACGTGTACAACGAAAGACCACAGACTCCTGGGTTCAAATTAAGCCGATTTAGCCCAATTTACTTATTTCCAAAATTGCTTCGTTTAGCCGCTAG
This sequence comes from Monochamus alternatus, assembly GCA_037114965.1. Lineage (NCBI taxonomy): Eukaryota > Metazoa > Arthropoda > Insecta > Coleoptera > Cerambycidae > Monochamus > Monochamus alternatus. Next base: position 43,666,546 of record CM073431.1, on the reverse strand, counting down.
GGAGCGCCAAATTTCTCGAAAATTTTTTGTTTATTCCGAATATCCCGAAAACGACGTGATCGATTTTAACCATTTATGGGCTACGCAGTTATAAGTCTAACCGACACTTTTTGACATTATTTAAAATATTTTGCAGTCATTAGAAATATAAGAAAAATCATGTATCATGCAAATATAGCACATATTTCTTTAACCCTCTGTACATTTACTCTCAGTTTTTTCTATTAGTAGCTGACTTTATTTAGAAACTTTTTTCATGTTTTCAAAATTTTGCACAGATGAGTAGTTTAGGCAGAAAAAATATTTTTTGTATGCCAACAATATCAACATTCGTTCTGCAACAAATAACGAAGTACCAGAAGTTGGCTCAGATATTTTAAGTATCAGTTGTGTGCCAAATCTAATCAGCTACTGAAATTAGTCTCTCGGTTTATTCTTCTTGCTCAATTACTTAGCTACTTTAGATCTAATTTTATTTGTTGTTGTTATTGTTGTGTTTGTTTCTGTTCCTCATTTTCCATTATTTCACCATGGATACATATTCCGAACAAGTAGATATGCTCTTGGTTTATGGATTTTGTCAAGGTAACGGCGGCAAAAGTCTTAGGGCCTACATAAACAGATTTCCTCATCGACGAGACCAAATTATCAAACTTTAGCCAACATCGTAACTTCGCGAATTTGGTTCGTTCCATCAAATGAATGCGGTTCAAGGGCGTCAATGTACCACGAAAACTATAGAGATGGAGGAACAAATCCTAGATAAGATAGAAGAGAATCCAAAAATTAGTGCAAGATGCATTGGACATGAAATAGGGATACCAAAAACCATAGTTTATGATGTCTTGAAGGAGCAGTTACTACATCCGTACCACATTCAATCGATTTATGAATTGCTACCCATTGACCCTGAAAAACGTTTAGCATTTTGTAATTTTATACAAGATAAAAGAGCCCATGATATCAATTTTAGCAAAAACATTTTATTTACAGATGCAGCATGTTTTGCTAGGCATGAATTATTAATACACATAACAAACACGTTTATACTGATGAAAATCCACACTGTGCTGAAATAAGACATTTTCAATATTAATTCAGAGTGAACGTGTGGACGGGAATTATCGACAACTTTATTATTGGCCCGGTTGTGCTTCCGCATCTATTAAATGGGGTTATCTATTTAAATTTATTACAGCAAGTATTACCTAATTTATTGGACGATTGGTTTATGCACGATGGTGCATCCCCCATTTTACAATACCCGTTCGTCAGTATTTATATAATCTGTATCCTAATAGGCGGATTGGAAGAGGAAACGATGCTCCTATAAAATGACCACCTCGAGCACCAGATTTAACCCTTTGCGATTATTTTTATGGGTGCAGTAAAAACCAAAGTATATGCCTATGCAGTTAATAATGAAGAGGATTTTTTTAGACGAATCCAAGACGCAGTTAACATTTTACGAGGTAATCCAGTAATCATGGAGAGGCTGCACTACAACTTCGTAAAACGGATTACTTGTTGCGTACGAGAAAACGGTGGTCACTAAGCATTTACTGAAAAGAGATCATAACTCTTTTTTATTTGTTATATTAATATCTTATTGTCTTGTATTTATTAAATAAATATAAATGAGAGTTTTGGAATTTTCGTTATTTGTTGCAGAACGAATGCTGATATTGTTGACATATGAAAAATATTTTTTCTGCCTAAATTACTCATCTATTCAAAATTCTGAAAGTATAAAAAAGGTTCTGAATAAAGTCAGCTACTAATAGAAAAAAACAGAGTAATAATACAGGGAGTTAAAAAAATATGTTCTTATATTTGCATGATACATGATTTTTCTTATATTTCTAATAGCTGCAAAAGATTTTAAATAATGTCAAATAGTGTCGCTTAGACTGCGTAGCCCAAAAATAGTTCAAATCGATCAAGTCGTTTTCGAGATATTCGTAATAAACAAAAATTTTTCGCGGACTTTGGCGCTCTCTAGCGGCTAAACGAAGCAATTTTGGAAATAAGTATATTGGGCTAAATCGGCTTATTTTGAACCCAGGAATCTGTGGTCTTCCGTTGTATACGTCTTTTCCGGACACCCTGATATATATATATATATATATATATATATATATATATATATATATATATATATATATATATATATATATATATATATGTATATATATATATATATATATATATATGTATATATATATATATATATATATATATATATATATATGTTAATTCGTAGGCTTCCGCGGGTGTTATATGTGGTTGTAAAATTTCTCCGGATTCTTCTCCGCGATGAATCTGCATGGTCTTCAAAAGAACCATTTGTTTGACAACGTTTCGGTAAAATCTCATTTACCATCTTCAGGTCTTCTTACTTCTGCTTCGCGTTACTAAGCCGAACGTACAGTCGAATAGTTCGAGTTTCGTGAGTGTTACGAAAAAATTACTCAGACAAAAGTTGCTCAAAAAACTGCGGGCCAACTACCTGTGCATTCAGATCTGACTTTGACATTGATTTTGAAGGTCAAAATCAAATTTTTAAATAGAAATCCATATTTTTGAAACCGAATTCGAAAAGAGCAAGAAATCTTACGTCTGAAGCCACTTTAAAAAAATGTTTGCTTGTTACTTTTAAATCGTAATTACAAGGTGAAATACCGGGAAGGCTGCAGTCAATCTTGTAGCTATGTAACTTGAAATCGCATTTAGGCTAACTTCCCATAATCTAAGCCAGGTGGTTAACTGGAGAACTGCATATCCTGAACGTAACATTCCTTACAACTACATACCTTAATTCGAAACAATAATTAGACTCACCTCTTCAAACCGAAATTATTCAGTCAATTCTGCAACCGCTGAGCGTCTGCAATAATCACATGATGTCAAAACGGCGGTTAGGTTAATCTCGAGGCCGGTGACCAAACAAATGATAAATCTAAGGCAGTTGCTATCTGAATCTTTGTTTTGATTGCTGTAGTTTTACCTTGAGGAACCTTACTTTTAGCGCTACCCAGAAACAACGACGTGGACGTAGTAAGGACTGCTTCCTTTAGGGTGCTAGATTAGCGTGAGTCCCCTTGCCTCTCACGAGAGAGTCAATTAGCTATGAATCCTAGGTTCGAAGTGGCCTTCGTTCGCTTCGAAGCATACATTCAAGCGCCTTTGGAAATGCCTCACGGTACTTAGTAACGTTTGCCTAGGAATTGCATCGCAAACTTGACGAATACGTTCTTGCATGTTTTCTCTAGTTGTAGAACTTCGTTCATAAACCACATTTTTCAAGTAGCCCCATAAATAAAAATCCAGTGATGTGAGGTCAGGTGAAACAGAAGGCCAGTTAATTCGACCTCCTCACCCGATCCACCTGCCGTTGTTATGGTTGTCCAGAAAATCACTCACGATTCGTGAAAAATGTGGTCCTGCACCATCCTGCTGGAACCACATTCTCCGTCTTGTATCCAAATCAACTCCTTCTAATAATTCTGGTAACCGTTCTCTTATCAAGGCCAAATAAGTATGCTGATTCACATTTCCTTTGAAAAAGTAAGGTCCAGCCATTAATAATCCCACACCAAACGATCAGACTCCAGTGATGTTGATGATCGACAGTTCTGTACCAATAGGGATTCACATCTGACAATAATGACGATTGTGCCTATTTAGTTGTCCATCGCTACAAAATTTAGCCTCGTCCGAAAAAAGCAAGTAATTGAAAAAATTTACATCATTCTGGATCATGTTCAAAGCCCAATTGGAAAATTCAATCCGTATTTGCATGTGGATTGGTCTTAATTCTTGGAGCAAAGTTATGTGGACGCATGATACCTAAGAGTCCTAAGAATTCTCAATGCCGTTCTTCGTGGTATACCAATTTCTCTTTCAATTTGGCGGCTGCTGATGTGATGGTCAAGATAAACAGCGGCAAGAATAGTGACAACACGAGCATCATTTTCGTCATATTGGTGACGACTGCGTTGGCGAATAAGTTGTCCTTGGCGAGTAGTTAGATTTCCAATTATCGAATGGCTGGGATATCTTCTGTTTGGAAAGCGTTCAGCGTAAAGTCTTGCTGCAGCACGAGTATTATTCCTACATTCTCCGAGAATCATAATCATATCAACTATTTCATTGGAAGGATAGTCAGCCATTTTAGGACTTCACTTCATTTACTTCAATATTCAATCTGAATAATTTTCAGCGCAACCGACTATCCGGACTAATGCACAAAAAATCTGTAAAAAGTACTACGTGTCTCCTATGGTCTTTCCAGTAGACAAGAAAACTTTTTTCGAAATTATTCGAACAATTTGGCAATCTTACTATTCTGAAATTGATCGAAAACTTATCATTAACAAAAAATTAGTGGTAATTACCGAAATCTTGAGTGCGGTTTAAATAAAAGTTACCAGATATCTTTGTTCGATCCATCAACTACACTGTTAAACTAAGCTTTGATAAAAATTTCAGTTTAATCCATCGAGATTTGTAGAAAAAAAACGCCTCAGAAAAAAAGATTTTTTTCAAACATTTTTTTCTCGCAAACTATTCCAAATATTAATATTAAATATTAATTTAAGTAAGAAGTAGGCTTAGTAAAAAGAAACATTAAAAAAAGGATTCCACGATAAGTACTTTCCACTGTGGAGGAGTAATTAGATTTTCAATTCTTACAATGATAAATTGATTCTTAATTATTAGTGAGTCTAATTATTGTTTCGAATTGAGGTATGAAGTTGTAAGGAAGGTTACGTTCAGGATATGCGGTTATACAGTTAACTACCTGGCTTAGATTATGGGAAGTTAGCCTGAATGCGATTTCAAGTTACGTAGCTACAGGATTGACTGCAGCCTTCCCGGTATTTTGCCTTGTATTTACGATCTAAAAGTAACAAGCAAACATTTTTTTAAAGTGGCTTCAGACTTAAGATTTCTTGCTCTTTTCTATTTAAAAATTTGATTTTGACCTTCAAAATCAATGTCAAAGTCAGATCTGAATGCACAGCTAGTTGGCCCCCAGTTTTTTGAGCAACTTTTGTCTGAGTAATTTTTTCGTAACACTCACGAAACTCGAGATATTCGACTGTACTGATTAAAATGGCCCACCCTGTATATATATATATATATATATATATATATATATATATATATATATATGTATGTATATATATACTGGGTGTTCTCTTTTAGACTTTCAGTGCGAATATCTCATCTACTATTGCAGCCAGTGCGACAAAATTTGGTTTACGGGCACTAGATGGCGCGTAGAATTCGATGATGGCATTAGTTTTTATACGGGGTATTCAGTTTTGCAGAAAATAGATTTAATTTCGATTTTTTGGTAGTCAACCTCGATAAAATTTGTATTTAAATTAAAATATCCTTAATTATGAACACATTCTGATAAAAAAAAGTCACGAGAAATTTTCATTTTATTGATTTCCGAGTAGCCCTTTCAATCTGTGTCCCCTAAGACGACTTACTATCCAAGATTACGCCCAAGTATTTTACCTTCCTGCTTAGAGTCAGGTTCTTCCCATACATAGTTGGAGCCCTGAAATCCTCTATATTCATCCTTTTTGTGAAGAGAATCATCTCAATCTTCCTTGCGTTGACTAAGAGACCTACCACTAAAACCACACCATCATCGGCGTAGGCTTGAGTGTCCCTGTATCCTTCTAGAGTAAGGCGATTTAGGAGACCGTCCATCACCAGGCACCATAGGTATGACGAGAGGCAACTACCTTGCGGGCAGTCACTCCTCACCCCCAAGTCCCTGTGGCAATCTCCCATAGTTGCACTGACTCTTCTCTTATCCAATGCGAATCTCACCCATCTGACCATAACAGGCGGTGTGCCTCGATCCTGCAGTGAATCGCATATTAGAAAACATGGCCAATGCGACCTCCTTGTACTGAAGAACCTTCTCTGCTTTATGTACAATACTATGTAGCGTCGTCTCCGTGGACCTGCCTCGCCTATATGCGTGCTGGTTCACATGGATCGGATGTCTGATCAACACCCTCTCAATGAGATACCTGTATACAATCCTTTCCATCGTTTTGAATAAGAAGGATGTGAGACTGATCGCTCTAAATGCTGTGTCGTCTTCATTCTCAGCTTTAGAAGAAAGACTATCTTGCCTGTAGAAGGTAGAAAAGTGTCGTGTTTCTAACATTAATAGATGGAATTCTGAATGTTGCTCTCGAATGAAGTTGCAAACAAGGAATCCGGTTATGAAATAATTTGCACAGAAACACTAACCCAGCTACTATTCTTCTAAATTCGAGGGTATACACATCAAATTGGGATAAAAGAGTAGTATGATTCAATTTCTGTTCGGGATAAACACCATAACGTTTCAAATATAAATCTTTAAGAAATTTCCTTTGCACATTCTCAAGTCTGGTTTTGTGTACTTGTAAATGGGTGACCAGATAAGACTAGCATACTCTAATTGAGATGTCAGAAACGTATAATACAGCATCTTTATACAATCTATATTATTAAAATCCTTGCACGATCTTATTATAAAGCCCAGTGAACGCATAGCTGAAGAGACAATATTATTTATGTGGGCGTCAAATAAAAGCTTATTATCAAATGTAATGAGGTATTAAGACATTATGCAGGTTGACTGGTGTTAGTATAGTATAGTTAGTTGTATTAGTATAGTAATGTTGAAGGAATTATATTTGATAACCGCTTACTATTCACGAAAGACCAAAAACTAAGCAGATTGCTGTGAACCGGGTTGTGTATTTTGGTTATATAACTTTTGTAGGCTTTTCCTCTATCGCATTTAACCGTAGAAGGAAAGTTTTTAATATTTGGAAGTGGTACTGTGGTCCAGTTTTCTTATATTTATTGAACACATTGTGTTCCGTAATTTTTGTATAATATCCCTGGTAGACGAAGGCGGATATCTAGTTTTACAGGTTTTCTTAACAGACACAAATACGTCGAATAATATCATAAAAAATTTTATAAGCAACATCAATGTGAACATTTAAACCCCCCAATCGGTATCTAACATTACATTATACAGACCTACAAAGTCAAGTTTATGAAAGTCATAATGCTTACCACAAGAGTTATTATTAAAAGAGTTAATCTCCTCATACCATATAGTTATTGTAATAAATAATGATGGATGACGAATATCTTCTTGCACCAGTGAAGCAGAATTACGAGAAACTAAACATTCTAGACTGCTTATGACCAAATCAAGAATATGCTTGTCACCAGTCTTTATCAAATTATATTGGTAAAAATTGAAAAACTGCAAGAAATTTGAGAAAATATCGTACTTAGCATCTGAAAAATTGATATTATATAAGAAATTTAGCATAATTTGGTATATTAAAGTCACCCAATATTAACACGCTATTATTGTGCAAGTACTCTAAATGTTCAAAATATTCAGAGACACATATAATCATTTATACAAGTAGGCGGAAAATAAATAGAAAAAACATATATGGTAACAATAATTTTACAACCAGTAACATCAATATTCGGCAGGTTGTTATTTACGGCTGCCATATCTAATTCCATGAATTTGATACAGTTTTTAATAGCCAAAAGAGAACCTCCCCACGAAACACTTCTAAGGCGTCAAAGTTCCTATCACAGAGAAATACTAAATATATTATTAATATATTTTACCATAGATATTTAACATACACAACAATATGTTTACAATTTTTTACCACAGATATTTTCATTATAGGTACTTATGCCTTTTAATATTTATGCAATTTATTTATCTTCTTCCACTTTAGTAGTTTTGTATTTATTTTTCTACGTTCATGCAAAAAACGAAACTTTATCGAACTATATTTAGTGGAAAAAGTGGTTCTTTATTGCACTAGTGCAATAAAATGTTTATTGCATTCCTGTCATTCTACTACAGCGTTTTGTCATCATGACAAACATAAACGTTCAAATCGACGTCATATTTTTCTACACTTACTGTCATCTAAATAAAACAGTTTTTGGTTTTTGCTTCAACGTAGAAAAAATATTGTATGCAATTCATACAAAAAGTGCTTACTGCACCCGACGTGTTGTCCTACTCGGCCTGACGGCCTCGTTGGAATACACACTTACTTTTTGTACTTGTTGCATAAATAACTATTATATCTCATTACACCACTTTATTTTTCATTTCTGTTTTATGGCAATTGTGTTGGAGTGTTGATGTGACAAATGCAAAGCACATGTATTAATTTTTCGCATTTTAACGTTCGATCACTGTCTGCAAGTGGTGAACTTTTCACTGATTTTATACTTGATGGCTCTTTTGATATCATTGGTTTATCAGAAACTTGGTTAAATTCTTCCATTTTAAATTCTCATGTTTCTTTGGTCGGTCAGTGGTCGCGCGGTTTAAGGCGTCAGTACTTGAATCGAGGTGACTAGATCGGAGTTGATGCGAGCCCAGCTGCCGGTAGACCGTATATAAGCTATATTCATGGAGAGGTTTGGCGCCCTCTCTGCGGGTATGGTAGGGTGGAAGAATGTTGGCTTGGGTCAATGTGAGAGATTGATACCGGTTGATATTTGACTACCCCCCTAATTAATGAGGTTTTCCAGGTTTCCCTCATTCCTGCACTGAATAGTGGTTAGGGCCTACCAACTAAGTCGTTCCTGGGCGCAAATGCGGCCTGCATAATAATAATATGCCGTCCCCTCTCCCGCACAAGTCTCCGACTTCTGGGCTAATACCTGTGATTAGAATGAGGGGTAGAGATATTATTATTATTATTATTATTATTCCTGATTACAAATTAGTTAGAAACGACCGCGAAGTTAGGGTAGGAGGGGGAGTTGCGTTTTTTATAAGAAATTATTTTAAATTTTCTGTTTTAGAACTTGATCAAAATAGCTTGTTAGAACATCTCTGGATTAGTCTTAAGGTGGGGGGTAAAAAAGGTTGTTTTGGGACATTGTATTTGCCTTCATTGAATAACTTTAATTCACCTATAGACTATTTGAAAGACATTTTAGTAAGTATGATACCTGCATTTGATTATATTGTTTTTGGCGGTGACTTAAATGTAAATTATTTGACTGATAATAATTATCACACTAAACTGGACAATTTGTTTATTAAATATGGTTTGTGTCAAGTAGTTACTGAACCAACTAGGATTACTGCTACGTCAGAAAGTTTGCTTGATATAATAGTTACATTTTGTCTTGAAATTACTGAAACTGTTGATATTTTTAGAATGGATGGTATATCTGACCATCGATATGTTAATTGTAAACTTAAATTAATGAAACCGTCTCAGCAAGCTTTTTTTAAAACATACAGGGATTTTTCTAAATTCAATTATGATTTATTTGTCCAAGATCTTTACTCTATTTTTCGGGATAGAATATATTACTATGATGATGTTGATGAAATGTTAACTTTCTTTAATCAAAATGTTACGTATCTGTTTGACATTCATGTCGTTTTAAAACGTCGAAATTTACTAAGCCTCCGGCACCATGGCTAACTGATAATTTAAGACTGATATTTAAATTGAGGAGAAAAGCTTTAACCAAATACAAACGATTAAAAACAGATCTATCTTGGAGTGAATATAAAAATATTAGAAATTTAGTTAATATGATGGTTAAATCAGAAAAGAAAGCGTATTTTAATCATAAATTTAAAACAAATCCTTAAGAGTTTTGGAAAACTCTGAAATATTTAAACATCTGTTCTAATTGTTATGTCAAAAATCCTTGAAAAAATTGTTCACCAACAATTTTCTGAATATTTATCTGTTAATAAAATTCTATCGGACACTCAATCTGGTTTTAGGTGCAATCACAGTACTACCACAGCATTACTCAAAGTCAGTGATGATCTTTTTCGAGCACATGATTCTAATAAAACTTCGTGTTTGGTCTTGAGCAAAGCTTTTGATACTATTAACCATGCCACCTTAAAAGTCAAAATCAAGTATTTTGGTGTCGGTAATATTACACTTAATTTTTTTTAGTAATTATTTAATGTACAGACGTCAAAGAATTCTCATGTCTAATACTCCCTCTAAATTTTTTCCTATAAATAAGGGTGTTCCGCAGGGGAGCATAAAAATCTTGGACTTATTATTGACGTACATCTTAGATTTAGATCACATGTAACTAATTTAGTCCAAAATAGTTTTTTTGAAATTGAAGGCTTTGTACTATTATAAGGACATTCTTTCTAGAGATATTAAACTGAGATTAGCCGACAGTTTTATATATGTTATCATATTGTGATGTTGTTTTCTGGCGCGCCTTGCTTAAAGTGGGCAAAAATAGTCTTCAGAATGTACAAAATGCTTGCCTTAGATTTTGTTATAACTTAAGAAAATTCGATCATATTTCAGGGGCTTTTAGGGATTCTAAATTGTTTACACTTAATGTAAGACATAAAATACATATGGATTGTTTAATTTATAAGATAATTACTTTAAATATGCCTACATATTTAGCTAACAAGCTTTTTAAAAACTGTGATATTCATAACCGAATTACTCGACACACAGAATTATTGGTTACTCCCTGTCATAGTTCAGTGATGTTTCAGCGTAGCTTCTCCTTTAACGCAGTAAATTTTTCAATACTATTCCTGGTGATATCAGAGGAGCCGCCAGTCTTAACTTATTTCAACGCAAATTAAAAGAATATATTATTAATTCCCGTGATCTTCATTAATTAGTTATTTAATTTATATTGCAATTTAGTGTTTATTTGTTATATAACTGTCTTAAAGGCTAGATTTTATGGGTGGTTGTATGAGCAGCTCTGTTGGATACTGCCACCCAGTATTCATTATTTTTCTATGATTTTACTGTTAACTGTGAATAAAGACGTTATTATTATTATTAGTATTATTATTATTGTCACGGAATTTGCCCCACTCACACCCAAATCGACGACTGTGGTACCGCGAATTACTAAGATTGCCCCGATCGCCCCTACACGATTCTGTTAAACAAACAAAATGCCGTGGATCGAGACGGGACTAGAAAATTTGAGAAACGATGAGAAGCGTTCGAGTCGTTCGAGAGATGCTAGAATATACCTGGAATATTCGTTGGGTCTATAAAAGAAAAATAAACGGCCGATTAAGTTAGTCTTGTATAAGTCTTGTATTATAGTCTGAATTGAAGTGTTTAGTTGGAGATATCAAAGTGATTTAGATAGCGATTAATTAAATAAGTGTTTAGTTGAGTTCTAATTAGTGTTCAGTAGTGTACTGAGTATAGTTAATAAAGAAGTAATTAATTAACGGATTGTTTTTCTGGAAGTAAGAAAAATTCGGATTGGAAAATCCGTGACATTATTAATACATGAGTTTTACTCATGTACTAATGAACTTGTTTATCTTATTATACTAATACCAGTACTAATAATAATAATACTAATATTAATACTACTAGTAGTAATATAAATAGTAGTAGTAGTAGTAGTTGTAACGAACCTATTTTATTTTATTTTGCTCACACTGTACTTTAATTGTTTGGCGCACGCGGTACCTGAAATTGCTTAGCGTATCGCGATTTTTGCACACGACACTACCCGCCGTTCTGTATAAAAGCCGGCGAAATTGCCTTTACCGGCAGTGCTTAGCAGGCTCTTTCCGCGGCACTCAACCCTCCTCTACCCCAGGGTGTTTAGCAGGTAACTTCCGCGGCACCCTACCTTCCTCTGGGTATCCTGAGCGTTTAGCAGGTAATCTCCGCGGCGCTCCAGGTCTTGCCCGTATCCCGCCGACTCCGAGCGTTTAGCAGGTAATCTCCGCGGCGCTCGAGGTCTTGTCCGTATTCCGTCTTCCGTCGACTCCGAGCGTTTCGCAGGCCCTCTCCGCGGCGCTCGAGGTCTAACCTGTATTCCGTCGACTCCGAGTATTTAGCAGGTGTTATTCCGCGGAACTCGACGTCGTCTCCGTGGTCTTCGACACTGGGTGTTTAGCAGGCTCTTTCCGCGACACTCAGCGTCTGCACCGTACATTCCTTACCGCCCTCTTTGTTAATTTACTATTTTGTATTATTATTTCAGGACCTATTTTATTTTGTTGGGGAATTATTATTAGTATTATTTGTTTACAGGGTGACAGTTTATTTTATGAAATAAATATTTTATTTTCATTACCGAGTCTTGTAATATTCCTGAACCTTGGACATAACTTCTCCACCGAGTGAACCCGGACTGATTAAAGTGGTTGTACTAGTTCGGCATCTGCGACCGAACCTCGAAAGTACGTCACATAGTGGTAGTGGTAGTGGTAGTGGTGGGGGTGTGGTGTGGTGTATCTGCCAAAGTCACACGTGTTTTGAATAGTTATTCATTTTGAGTGGAAATACTGTGGTAATTAGGCGTGCGAATAAGTTCAAACGCAGAGTCAGGATTATTTGGTGGTTCCTTTAGGCGTATACCTCAAGGCAACAAAAACTGTCCAGTGGTTTTACAGTTATTAATTTCTAAAGCTGCTTGTGTAACATTCCGCGTGGGTCGGAAGTCGGCCATTTGTTTGGCTCATTAGTTGTGAAGGATATAACAATTTTCTACACGATTTTGGCAGAGACATGCAGAGTAAAGTCGACTGCATACTGATAGCAGGTGACCTAAATGCAAAATTCCCCCATGTGGGGTGCCCCACATGAAGATAATCGCGGGAGGATGCTCGTGGAGGGCAGTTCTGTGTCACATATAGATATCACGCTATCAACCAGGAAGATAGCCAGATTGATTGGGAATTAGCAGATACTTGAGGATGAGACATTAAGCCTCCATAAATATATTTAATTTGAGCTTTGTGGTCAAAGGAGAGAGCACTCAGTTGTGATAACATGGATTACGTGCATTTTACTACTACTACTACTACTACTACTGCTACTGCTACTGCTACTGCTCCTGCTCCTGCTCCTGCTCCTGCTCCTGCCGCTGCCGCTGCCCCTGCCCCTGCCCCTGCCCCTGCCCCTGCCCCTGCCCCTGCCCCTGCCACTGCCACTGCCACTGCCACTGCCACTGCCACTGCCACTGCCACTAACACTACCCTCCCCTAAGTGTTCTCACCTTGTCGTGGTAGGGGGGGGCTTGTGTGCTTCTATGAATCTGAGGGCTATGCCGGCGGTAGCGTAGCTACCAGCAGGGCCACCCATGCCGGACAGGTCTCGGAGGAGAAACCAGACCAAGAAGAACACAGTACGCAGCGTCTGACCTGCAGCGGGCGGCTGCACATGGGCGGACTATGCTCATAGCCGAAGAGAAGGCAGATAGTCTAGGGAAGGAACCCGAACAAACCGACAAACTTACAACAATGAAATGTGTGATAAAAACGAAAATGTACCCCAGGTGGGTTGTAGTCCCACCACTGATTCCGATCGGGTGAAAGCCCCGGTGGTCGGTGTCGGTCCTATGGATTCTGGGGAGAGCCAGTTGCACAGTCATAACTTAAATATCATAGAGCAAAACAGAAAGAAAAGCATCGAAGAACAAAACAAAACGGAAGCAAAAGGTGTCACCAGGTTATTTACGACTGGCGCCGGGAAAAGGCAAACAGCCAGAAATATAGAAAATTTAACGGATCCTTTTGCTAGAAGAGACTCGATAGGTAGATCACCACCTGGTTCAAGAAAGGGTTCGGTATCAAGTATTTCGGAAACTAATGAAATTGATAAAATATCTAGAAGCCGGATCAATTCCTTCGAATTATCAAAGTCAATGGAAGACACAGAAAGAAGAGAGCAACAGAAAGATCAAGACAGTAGAGAAACAAAAAGGAAGAGAACAGAAACTCCTGAGAAACTTAAGACTGAGGAGCAGGCCTATTAACACCTAAAGAGAGTAGAAAAAGAGTACTCCAAATTCAAGGAAATACTACGTAAAGTCATGGATGAAACAAGAACTATAAAAACAGTGGTAACAGAAATCCCAAACACTAAAAAAGATATTAAAAACGCGTCTACTAGACTAGACCGGTATGTAAAAGAGATGCAAGGAAAGATGGGTTTCATTGATGAAGTATTGGAAATGCTAACAAAGCCCATAGAAAACAGCGAACACAAAAAGATACAATCTCTAGATGTAAGCACACAAACAGGTAGCAAACAGCAAGAAGAAAAAAAAACTCATAGAATTCATAGAAAACAAATTAAATATGGACCTTGAACAAGACGAGATAGAGAGTCTAGTAGAAACAAAATGGCCTGAAGAAGTTTTTAAAAAATGCCATGTTGCCACAGTTAACGAAATAAACATGGAGGAAACGGATGTTATTTTAATATTAACAGAAAGGCAGGAACGAAAACACAAAATATTACAGAAACATATAAAAAGAAATCCACAACTAGCGACAATGCTAAAAAATGGACAACTTAAATCAGGAAAAATGATATGCAGTAGAACATCTAGCGGCATTATAGCCGATGACTGTACAACAGATAACAATATGGAGACATACATACATCATTATGACGGAGAGAGGAGGGGAAACCGCTAAAGACTGTTGTAACCTAATTCAAAACTTTCAAAAAGCGCTGAATATTGCGGAAAAAATGAGAAAACCTATTATGGCATGTGTCGTAGAAAACGGTATCAATCAAACAAAAATAATGAAAATAACTGAATATATATGTAGAAAAGAAAACACAGAAATTACGTTTTATATTAATAAAACAAGGAAAAAAAAGTGAAATCGGTGATAATGAAGAAAATCCATACACGCAAAACAAGACAAAGAGAAACAAAAATGAAGAGACGATAATAATTAAACCCACAGAAGGAAATTCGTATGCTGATATAATGAGAAGCATGAAAGAAGAAATAACAACGGAAGGAATACTAATAGACAGAGTTAACAGAACAAATGAAGGAAACATCCAGGTAAAGATCAAAGATAAAGATCAAAAAAATAGAAAGGAATTTAAAGAGCTCCTAGTCACAAAACTAAATAATAAAGCACATGTACAAACAAAACAAAGAACTCAAACGATAATGATTTTGGACATTGATGAAAACATACAGGTCAAGGAAGTACAAGAAATTGTCGAGAGAAATGAATAGTCAAGAAGGAACCCAGAGAGAAGTGCAAATAAGGATGGCGGAAAAAGTAAACGGAAAGGGGCTTAAATACGCATTCCTGACAATAGAAATGGGCATAGCGCGTATGGATGGAACAGATGACAAATAAAGGAACTAGAAAGTATCCCCAAATGCTACAACTGTCATAGAATAGGATATATTGCCAAAAATTGTACAAAAAAGGATCAAAAAGAATTATGCCATAAATGCGGACAACAAGGACATCGGAAGAAAGATTGTAAAAACGAAGATAGATGCTACCTATGTAACACCGAAGGACACAGAGCTGAAACGATGAAATGGCCTGAATACCGCAAGCTAGTACAGTACTGAGAATAACAAGTGAATCATAGACAGGAAACTTACTATCCTTCAAGGCAATATAGACAGAGGTAGAGAAGCTATGGACATGGTGTATAAATTTGCAGATGAATATAATGCGAATGTGATTATCATGGCGGAACCCAACAAAAAAAAAGCGGTCCAGGCCCAATGGGTGGTGGATAACAACATAGATGTGGCTATTAACATACAAAACAAAAACCTTAAAGTAATTCAAACAGGAGGACATCCAGGAATTGTATGGATAGAAACAAAAACACTGGTAATATATGGATGTTACATATCCCCAAACATAGACACGGGACAATTCACTGATTTCATTACCACGTTGAGAACAGACATGAAAAAACACGAAAAGGAAATATTAATAGGGGGCAATTTTAAACGCTAAGTCATATATATGGGGCTCCAAAACCGAGGATAAAAGGGGAGAAATACTGACGGAATGGATGATGGAAGAGGATTTAGTGGTTCACAATAAAGGAGACGTGCCTACCTTTGTGAGAGGAGACAGTAAATCGTATATCGACATAACCTTTAGCACCAAAAAGATAGCAAAACAGGTAGTAAACTGGAAAGTCATAGAAGAAGAAAATCTAAGCCTACATCAGCACATATGCTATGATATTGAAGACACAAAACTAGGTCAAGAGACAAATAAAAGCAATCGACACGGATGGGTGATAAAAAAACAACATATGGAGAAAATGAATGAAGAAGTTGGAAGACAAATTGAAATAAAAAATGGGATAAAGAAAGCTAAAGCATTGACAGAAATAGTGACTAAAGCGTGTGACAAAGCGTTTACACGAAAAAATAAGAGACAAAATAAAAAACCGGTGCACTGGTGGTCAGAAGAGATAGCAGAAAAGAGGAAAAAATGTTTATCATTAAAAAGAACTGTGTCAAGAATAAACAAAAAAAAACGAAGAACATCAAAAAAGAATATATAAAGATTGGTACAAAGAAGCTAGAACCGAACTAAAAAAAGCAATTATTGAGGCAAAAAATAAGGCATGGGAGGGAGTCATAGAAGAGGTAGAAAGCGATATCTGGGGAAGAGGGTATCAGATTGTCATGGAGAAATTGAAGATCAAATCAGTAATTACACTATCAGATGAGAAACAGGTGGAAATAGCAAACACACTTTTCCCAGTGCATCCCGTCACTAAGTGGCCAAAAATACCGATGAATGGTACTGCTGTCCCAATGTTTACAAAAGAAGAAGTGTTAGAAGCCAATGACCGTATCAAAGAGAAGAAAGCCCCAGGACCTGATGCGATTCCAGCAGAAGTACTTAAAGAAGTAGTTAAAACACATACGGAGACCTATATTAAAATACTGAATCAATTATTAACTGAGGGACAATTTCCAAGAGAATGGAAAGTGGCAAAATTAATGCTCCTGGAAAAAAATAAACCTGGAATACAAAAGGCCTATAGACCAATATGCCTTCTTAATACAATTGGGAAGTTATTCGAGCATCTGCTACGAATGAGACTGAAAAAAGAAATAGAGAGGAAAGGCGGATTATCGGTGTATCAATATGGATTTAGGGAAGGAAAGTCAACAATAGACGCGCTGGAAAAAATCCAGGAAATAGCAGAAGAAGCAAAAGAAAGAACATCAAGGGACAGATGCATCCTGATATCCCTAGACGTACAAAATGCATTTAACTCAGTACCATGGGAAGGAATACTTACTGAGATGAGAAGAAGAGGAATGACGTCATATCTACATAACATCGTAGCCAGCTACCTACAAGATCGGACCTTAATAATCGGTGAAAATAGCAGAATGGAGATGGTATGTGGCGTCCCACAGGGATCGGTATTGGGCCCTACATTATGGAACCTGTACTATGACGGCGTCCTAAGTATTCCTGTTCCTAGAGGCGTTAAACTTATTGCATATGCGGACGACCTTGGCATAATAGTCACTGCAAAACAAGCGAACCAGATGGAGGAAACAGCGAACAAAGTGATTGAAGAAGTAACTGAATGGATGACCGATAAAAAACTAAAACTTGCCCCACAGAAAACGGAAGCAGTACTTCTCGTCGGTGGAAGAAAAATAAAAAGCGCGTCAGTTAACATACAGGGAATACGAATAACCACACAAGAATCAATTAAATATCTGGGAGTACTCCTGAATAGAAATATGACGATGGGCAGCCATATTAGAAAGGTGGTTGAAAAAGCTAGTAAGGCGCTAGGGAACATAAATAGAATTATGCCCAAAATAGGAGGACCCAAAGAAAATAATAGAAGGGTTATGTACTCGGTGGTACAGTCCATTGTGATGTATGGAGCCACTATATGGAAAACAACTACAAAAAAGGCCATATACAGGAATATGCTCCTGAAATTACAAAGGAAAGCAGCTATTAGCATAACAAGTGCATATCGTACAACATCAACAAAATCCTTGTTGGTGATTGCCAGAACGCCACCCATGCACATACTAGCAGAAGAAAAAGTGATACTACGCCAGGGAATAACAAGAAAAGACGCTCGACAACGGACAACTGAAAAATGGCAGGAGAGCTGGGAAAAAGAGGAAGAAGTTGCGGAATGGACAAAAAGACTAATACCGGACCTGAGACCATGGGTAAATAGAAAATATGGAGAAGTGGATTTCTACATGACACAAATTTTGACAGGGCATGGAAAGTTTATATCATACCTACACAGATTTAAGCTGTACGATACCGAGGATTGTCTATACTGCGATAATGCTGATACGGTGGAGCACACATTCTTTCACTGCGTCAGATGGGATGAAACCAGGAAAATAATGGAAGAGAGAATAGGGAGAGTAACACCGGAAAATGTTGTAAATAAGATGATGGAGAAGAAGGAAAACTGGGAAGTAGTAAAGAGGACCGCTACGATAATATTAAGAACAAAAGAGCAAGAGATGAAAAGGGGCAATGAACAAGGCGGATAATAGCGTGACAAGAACTGTAGACTAGGCTGACTAAATTGGAAAAGACACTTCGAAGTAATACCGGAAGGTAGTTCCGAAGAGAGTCTGCTACTAACAATTACTACTAACAAAGAAAAAAAAACTACTACCACTACCACTCTCCCCTAAGTGTTCTCGCCTGGTCGCGGTAGGGGGGCTTGTGCGACTTGTGTGCTTCTATGATTCTGAGGGCTATGCCGGCGGTAGCGTACCAAATGGTAACCCCGTATGCAAACCATGTCCAACTTATTTTGTTCTAACCAATGCTCTGACACATAAATAATATCAAACTGGTTCTTACTTAGAAAAATACACGGTGACGGTGACGGTGACGGTGACGGTGACGGTGACGATGACGATGACGATGACGATGACGATGACGATGACGATGACGATGACGATGACGATGACGATGACGATGACGATGACGATGACGATGACGATGACGATGACGATGACGATGACGATGACGATGACGATGACGATGACGATGACGATGACGATGACGATGACGATGACGATGACGATGAGGATGACCATGACGATGACGATGAGGATGACAATGATGATGAGGATGACGATGAAGATGGCGATGACGATGACGATGACGATGACGACGTTGACGACGACGACGACGTTGACGACGACGACGACGACGACGACGACGACGACGAGGACGAAGAGGACGACGAGGACGAAGAGGACGACGAGGACGAGGAGGACGATGATGAGGATGATGATGATGATGATGATGATGATGATGATGATGATGATGATTGATGATGATGATGATGATTGATGATGATGATGATGATGATGATGATGATGATGATGATGATGATGATGATGATGATGATGATGATGATGATGATGATGATGATGATGATGATGATGATGATGATGATGATGATGATGATGATGATGATGATGATGATGATGATGATGATGATGATGATGATGATGATGATGATGATGATGATGATGATGATGATGATGATGATGATGATGATGATGATGATGATGATGATGATGATGATGATGATGATGATGATGATGATGATGATGATGATGATGATGATGATGATGATGATGATGATGATGATGATGATGATGATGATGATGATGATGATGATGATGATGATGATGATGATGATGATGATGATGATGATGATGATGATGATGATGATGATGATGATGATGATGATGATGATGATGATGATGATGATGATGATGATGATGATGATGATGATGATGATGATGATGATGATGATGATGATGATGATGATGATGATGATGATGATGATGATGATGATGATGATGATGATGATGATGATGATGATGATGATGATGATGATGATGATGATGATGATGATGATGATGATGATGATGATGATGATGATGATGATGATGATGATGATGATGATGATGATGATGATGATGATGATGATGATGATGATGATGATGATGATGATGATGATGATGATGATGATGATGATGATGATGATGATGATGATGATGATGATGATGATGATGATGATGATGATGATGATGATGATGATGATGATGATGATGATGATGATGATGATGATGATGATGATGATGATGATGATGATGATGATGATGATGATGATGATGATGATGATGATGATGATGATGATGATGATGATGATGATGATGATGATGATGATGATGATGATGATGATGATGATGATGATGATGATGATGATGATGATGATGATGATGATGATGATGATGATGATGATGATGATGATGATGATGATGATGATGATGATGATGATGATGATGATGATGATGATGATGATGATGATGATGATGATGATGATGATGATGATGATGATGATGATGATGATGATGATGATGATGATGATGATGATGATGATGATGATGATGATGATGATGATGATGATGATGATGATGATGATGATGATGATGATGATGATGATGATGATGATGATGATGATGATGATGATGATGATGATGATGATGATGATGATGATGATGATGATGATGATGATGATGATGATGATGATGATGATGATGATGATGATGATGATGATGATGATGATGATGATGATGATGATGATGATGATGATGATGATGATGATGATGATGATGATGATGATGATGATGATGATGATGATGATGATGATGATGATGATGATGATGATGATGATGATGATGATGATGATGATGATGATGATGATGATGATGATGATGATGATGATGATGATGATGATGATGATGATGATGATGATGATGATGATGATGATGATGATGATGATGATGATGATGATGATGATGATGATGATGATGATGATGATGATGATGATGATGATGATGATGATGATGATGATGATGATGATGATGATGATGATGATGATGATGATGATGATGATGATGATGATGATGATGATGATGATGATGATGATGATGATGATGATGATGATGATGATGATGATGATGATGATGATGATGATGATGATGATGATGATGATGATGATGATGATGATGATGATGATGATGATGATGATGATGATGATGATGATGATGATGATGATGATGATGATGATGATGATGATGATGATGATGATGATGATGATGATGATGATGATGATGATGATGATGATGATGATGATGATGATGATGATGATGATGATGATGATGATGATGATGATGATGATGATGATGATGATGATGATGATGATGATGATGATGATGATGATGATGATGATGATGATGATGATGATGATGATGATGATGATGATGATGATGATGATGATGATGATGATGATGATGATGATGATGATGATGATGATGATGATGATGATGATGATGATGATGATGATGATGATGATGATGATGATGATGATGATGATGATGATGATGATGATGATGATGATGATGATGATGATGATGATGATGATGATGATGATGATGATGATGATGATGATGATGATGATGATGATGATGATGATGATGATGATGATGATGATGATGATGATGATGATGATGATGATGATGATGATGATGATGATGATGATGATGATGATGATGATGATGATGATGATGATGATGATGATGATGATGATGATGATGATGATGATGATGATGATGATGATGATGATGATGATGATGATGATGATGATGATGATGATGATGATGATGATGATGATGATGATGATGATGATGATGATGATGATGATGATGATGATGATGATGATGATGATGATGATGATGATGATGATGATGATGATGATGATGATGATGATGATGATGATGATGATGATGATGATGATGATGATGATGATGATGATGATGATGATGATGATGATGATGATGATGATGATGATGATGATGATGATGATGATGATGATGATGATGATGATGATGATGATGATGATGATGATGATGATGATGATGATGATGATGATGATGATGATGATGATGATGATGATGATGATGATGATGATGATGATGATGATGATGATGATGATGATGATGATGATGATGATGATGATGATGATGATGATGATGATGATGATGATGATGATGATGATGATGATGATGATGATGATGATGATGATGATGATGATGATGATGATGATGATGATGATGATGATGATGATGATGATGATGATGATGATGATGATGATGATGATGATGATGATGATGATGATGATGATGATGATGATGATGATGATGATGATGATGATGATGATGATGATGATGATGATGATGATGATGATGATGATGATGATGATGATGATGATGATGATGATGATGATGATGATGATGATGATGATGATGATGATGATGATGATGATGATGATGATGATGATGATGATGATGATGATGATGATGATGATGATGATGATGATGATGATGATGATGATGATGATGATGATGATGATGATGATGATGATGATGATGATGATGATGATGATGATGATGATGATGATGATGATGATGATGATGATGATGATGATGATGATGATGATGATGATGATGATGATGATGATGATGATGATGATGATGATGATGATGATGATGATGATGATGATGATGATGATGATGATGATGATGATGATGATGATGATGATGATGATGATGATGATGATGATGATGATGATGATGATGATGATGATGATGATGATGATGATGATGATGATGATGATGATGATGATGATGATGATGATGATGATGATGATGATGATGATGATGATGATGATGATGATGATGATGATGATGATGATGATGATGATGATGATGATGATGATGATGATGATGATGATGATGATGATGATGAGCATACGAATACTAATACTAGCTAGTCAGCTCTTGGTATTTTATCAGAACGTTCAATAAGACTCGGAGACAATGCATTTATTTAAAACTATTGTAATGGCACTACAAAGCGATCCCATTGGTAAAACAATTAAGTGCAATTGACTTTAGTTAAACTATACCTAACTACGTTAAATCGTTGAGTGAAAAGTTATAAAAAAGATGCAGCCTTATGGCAAAATGCGTATTCAATTCTGGGGTTGAGATATATTGGATAATAGTAACTCTTTGGTTCCGAGATTTGTCAACCTATCGATAACATAATGGAAGGTCAAACATGAAGAACTGTATCCTTGTTCGAATTTAAGAAAATTTTTATATTAGGGCCTTCATTTCCAAGATACAGGGCGTTAAACTTGTAGATTGAATATGCATTTCACCACAAAGCTGCACCTCTTTAATTTCTCACTCAATGATTAAATTAAACTTGAAAAAACAGGTGCGTGATTTTCAAATTCAATAATTTAGAATATATCTACTTAATCCTACTTATCAAATATTATGGCAATAAAAACGCAATCCTCATAATATACAGGATGTTAATAACAAACTTCACCGATATATTCTACTGATAAAAATAATTGGGGTTTATGCCATAAAACTTCTTGATTCGGCTTTCCCTAGGAAGTTACAGGTTGTTAAAAGTTTTATGGACTCCAAAACAGATTATGTAATAAAATTTGGCTATATTTGTATAATGTGGACTATATTTTATCATGGATACCTACACGATTTTAAAATGTATTTAATTTTTGATATTGTTTCAGAACATAAACATTTTACTTAAAACTTAACTTCGAACTTAAATAAGACTAGCCAATTTTACAACATTTTACAAGAATACTTTTGTCCCAAATTTAAAAAATAAGGGATTTAAAAAATATGTTCAAATTGAAAAAACTAGTGGCATGCTAGGAACCTACCTAGGTATTGAAACATTTAAAATAGAATTATAAAGCTTTTAAACACCTGTAATTTCCTTGAGAAACGTGGATAAAAAAAAATTATATGACAAGCTCCAATTATTTTCATCAGTAGAAAACGTCAGTAAAGTTTGGTCAAAGTCATCATTTACATCCTGTAGAGCTGAGGCAGCAGGTAACCACATTCTACGCTGGTTTCTGTGTACTATACCGGGTGTTCCCTCTAAGACTTTCAGTGCCAATATCTCAGAAACCATCATAGCCAGTGTGACGAAATTTGGTATACAGACACTAGATGGCGCGTAGAATTCGATAATGGTATTAGTTTTTATACACGGTGTTCAGTTTTGCAGAAAATGGATTTAATTTCGATTTTTTGGTAGTCAACCTCGGCAAAATTTGTATTTAAATTGAAATATATTTAATTATGAACACATTCTGATAAAAAAAGTCACGAAAAATGTTTGTCTTGTCATAAAAAAACTCCTATGAAAAGTCCCCAAATTTCATTGTTTTGTCATGCCAAATGTGAATAGCCATGAGTCCAATTTACACACACGCAACTACCGCATGGATAGACGTCAAAACGTAAAGTGACAGAAACTGTCAAAGCAAGTATGAGTATTTTTGTAGAAATTTTATTATAAATACGTAATACCACGAGGTACCTACATTGAATGTGCGTACGTATTTGCAATAATGGTAAAGTTTTGTTAAAAGAAAATGGAAGTTTGAGCAGCCTTGCCTGTAATGAATACCCAGAACACAGAAAATTATGAAACATTATTATTATTATTTTTCACCATATCACTCTCAAACTAATAAATTACGTGCAAACATTAACAGCTGTAAAAAAATATAATATTGTGGGAAATCATAAAAGCAATAGGGGACAATCCCTAAATCAGAAAGCAGAATATTTATTGGAATACCGGTGAGGCCAGTACTTTTATTAATGAACAAAAAACAAGTCAGGAGTTTTTATTCAGTCACAACGCTACTTGGAGTGACAATGAATATGCAAACAATAGTATTACTAACATACAGGAGCTCCAAGAACAATGTGCACTACACTCGAGCACTTCAGCACTCCATAAACAGAGAAAAACGAAAAAGTCCACCAACAAAAGGCAAATTACCAGTTTAGTAAGACAATTTGAAACCGCGAGGCACCAGTGTGACACGTACAAAATATTATAATAATAATATATAATAATAATAATATCCTGGCCTTTCTGGAACAGCGAAGGAAAAACTCCGTCTGGCCCTGCAGCCTTGTAGGGTTCGAACTCGTTCACTGCCCAGGTTACTGTCTCGCAGATGAATATTTCTTTGGCAAGGAGCGAATTCACACTTGGTATTGGCTCCGCCATAGTAGTCATAACGACGTACCCTTCACCCGCAAAGTGAATCTCCAGCAAGAGTTGTATACATTCTTCACTGGAGGTGATCCACGTCCCATCCCCCCTTTTTAACGAGTCTATCTTTTCCCTTTTACCATAACTTAAAATTTTCATCAGTCTATCCGTTTCTGGCAGTAACTCTAGCTCACTACAGTATGCCTTTCAACCAGATCTTTTACTACGTCTTAATTCCCTTTTAAATACTCTCCTTGCCACCTTGTAGTATTCCGAGGAGGTTCCGTCCCTTCCCCTTACGGCTCGATTGAATGTGCGCCTGGCCGACCGGTGGAGGAGAGACCTATTCCACCAGCGGACCTTGCGCTCTCCGACCGCCTTGAGAGTGTAGGCTTAATCAAATGTCGAGACAATGCAACTACTTATGCGCTCTACCGCGGCATCAAGCTGCATATGAGAGATAATCCGTTCGTATTGGTTGCTCTGTCTCACAGAACTCCCTAGACCATTACGAGTACTCAGTTGGTTTCTCTGGGATTTCCTCGGAAGGTTGCTGTTTTTAGCTCAGACCCCATCTCGAATCCAATCATCCTGTGATCAGACATCGAGATATAATCCGTCACCCTTCATCTCGAGATACCTTCACTCAAATTGTGTGAGGCCAACGTAATGTCAATCACTTCCTTTCGGATACGATTCCCAAACGTCGGTTCCTTTCCTCTGTTCATAACTTGTAGATCTATCGTTGCTATATATTCCAGTAACGCCTCACCTCGGGAGTTGATATCCTCGCTACCCCATTTTATGTGATATGAGTTTGCATCACACCCAATCAATACCGATAGACCTATATTCAAAAAACAATATACAAAATTTTCTATACTTTCTAACTCTCTGGTAGGTGGTAGTCTTTCATTTTCATATGGGACGTATATGTTACTAACTGCAACTGTACATCTAACTCCACTGACCTTATATTCGAAGATGGCCGCCGTAGCATCCCTGGTCTCCAGTTGTGGTAACGGCACCATTTGGAGTTCCTTGGATCGGATTCACCCTCCTCGCCGACTATCAGCTGATAGCCTGTGCCTTCCAGTCCCACTACACTATTCATATAAACATAAGGCTCCTGAATTAAAATTAACACTCCAGTCTTACCTGTCAGTGGCTTTACTAGTTTGTCTCACCTGCAGCGTATTCATCTTGAGGCCTGATGGTGCAGAGAAGTGCTTACTTATCCTTCTCGGTCGGGCCGGGCTCTCCCGGCGCCCTGGGTGCCTGGCGTGCCGCTCCATTTCAAGCCGGTACCCGGCGAACCGCCAAGGTAACCAACTCAAAGTAGGGCACCCACCCGACTTCCTCTAGGCGCCTGGATATGTCTTGGCCTATCATAAAGGTCAAGTGCCACCCTCCAGGTCCTCCTGCCGTCTCTAGGTGTCTCCACTTTGTGACCTCCAAAGAGCGGTTCTGGAGGTCCAGCATTAGCCTTAACTTGGGGAGGTCAACTCCTCAACTAGAACCCACCCGATCTTCTCCGGCCACGCGATTTAACAAAATCGTTTTCAAAAATTTGTTTTTAAAAAGATTTTATTTTATTTCAAATGTGAGGTTAAACAGAACTAAAAAATTATATCTGATTACTGATTTATAAGTTCGCATTAAACTGATTGTCTCTGCACTTTTGGCCTCCATTATTTCTCCCTTCTTAAACTGGAAACAATGGTGGATCCATTGTTGATTGTCCAGGGTTGTCTCTGCTGTCCTCTTGGCTTCTTTACGAAAATATTTGAATATTCTTCCTCGATCATTAATTATTATATAACCAATAAAAAGTAAAAATATTATTATTATGCTTATTATCATTAATAATAGATTTACTTTTCTTTCAAAATGTAATTTTTGGTAAGTCAAATTGTACTTGAACAGTTCACGTTTTGGTATTTCTGTATTCTTATCCATTTATAGTTATTGATGTCTTCTGGATGACATTCATAAATATTTTCTGCTTCTGAGCATTCATTAATAGGTAAGGCTTTTTGGAATTAATATTTGGTTATTTTTTGGAACAGGGAATTACTTTATATAATTATATTCTAAATTCGTTAAGATTGGGAAATGGTATAGCAATTATAATGTTGTCATCTTTATAATGTAATTGTGAACTAGCAATTTTATAATCAGAAATCAGAAATATTTATTTTGATTAATAAGACAAAATACATTACATACAACAGTATAAATATGTGGTCTTTATAGAAAAACGTACCCAACCACATAATAATTGTTACAACATTCGAATGAAATATAGCATGAACATTTTTTAACCAATATCATAAACTCTTGCAAACATATTTTACGAATTTACATAATAAACATCCTTTTTTTATTTCTATTTTATAACAGGCAGTACAACGTAGTAGGTATTCCTTCCTGGTTTGTAACCTAACCTTGTACAGGTTGTGTGCTCAATTCCAGGAACGATTTAAATCTAAAGGCATATTCCATGAAGCTAGAGGTGAAGATGAAAATAAATAAAAAATATACTTTTTTACAGATAAATACTTCTTATGGTGTAAAAATTATCTTTTACGTAATTATGAACAGGTACTTTTATCTTTCTTTTATCATTCAACTTTTTTATAGTAATTGGTAACGTATTATAAAGTTTTGGTCCATAATAAAATAACGATTTTTGGCTATGTGATTTATGAAACAATGGCATAACTACATTTTCTTGTTGTACATGTCTGGTGGAATAACCATGGCCTGGAATAGTAACGGATTGATTTATCATCCACTGCAGACACTGATCACTGATATGTATATAACATTCTTATAGAAAATAGAGATAGTTCAGTATACAATAGATTTGCTGAAAATCGCTTATTCTTTTTAAATAAGATTTTTAGTATAGTATACTGCAAAACTTCAATATTATATATAGTGGTTTCAAAAAGACCTCCACAGACAACAACGCAGTATCTTAATATTGACTCAGCCAGTGCTTTATAAATAATAATTAAATTTTGTTTATTTAAAATGTCTCGAATTTTATAATAATTTGTGTATTAATCTTCTTAATCTATTTGAGATGAGAGAAACATGCTCCGACCACCTCAAGTGACAATCAATCATAACTCCCAGATATTTTATACATGTTACTTCTTCTAAATTAGGACATGTTACACATTTATTTTTATTTTTACATTCTTTAGAATGAACTGTTAGTTTGATATTATGAGGCTGGCCGTCCGCTGTAGTTGAAAATGCAATCAATTTACTTTTAATAACATTAAGACTCAATAAACTGCTATAAAACCAATTTTTAATATTAATTAGATCATTGTTTTGGCATCACTGTGTACATTATCCCAAGAATTTCCCGTATATACAATAGCTGTATCATCTACATAAGAAATCATAGTGCCTTTTAATTCGTAAAATTCAAAAATATTTATGTATATTAAAATAAAATTGGACCAATCACCGTTCCTTGAGGAACACCCATAGTAACTAATAAAGATTCACTAATTGCATTATTTATCTTAACCTTCTGATATCTATTTTCTAAGTAATTTTTAAATATATCGTACACAACACCTCTAATACAAACATTTTCCAAACAATTTAATAAAATGTCATGTTTCACAGTGTTAAATACTTTAGCTAGGCCAAGAAAGATATCCAAATACTTTCTGCTAGAATCTAGATTACTTACAATGTTTTTTGAAACCAATCCGATATTTAGAAAGTATATTATGTATGCTTTTCCAAGTAATCAATAAGACGTTCTTTTAAACATTTTTCTAAAATGTTTGCAAAGTTATTAATACATGATATTGGTCTATAATTTATTGTTTGCGTTTTATCTCCTGATTTATACACGGGGATAACAGATTCCTTTAATTGTTTAGGGATAACATATATATATATATATATGTTAGTTCGTAGGCTTCCGCGGGTGTTATATGTGGTTGTAAAATTTCTCAGAGTTCCTTTCCGCGATGAATCTACATGGTCTTCAAAAGAACCATTTGTTTGACAACGTTTCGGTAAAATCTCATTTACCATCTTTAGGTCTTCTTACTTATGGTTCGCGTTACTACGTTCGGCTTACTGGAAGATGTTTGTCCACTTAGTGAGTTATATACTGTGCTTTCGTTCCGGTGTGTGGTTTTCTTCGCATGGCTGTGCGTCACGGGTCTTGCGTTTAACGGTGCTGGGGGTTCTTGTGTTCTGCTTGGTCTACTCTCAGCGTTGTGTATCACTGGTTTATGGATCTTCTTGGTTTCCAGGACAGGTTTCCAAGCCGTTGGTAATCTTTGGTTATCGTCACGTGTATTGAGATTTTGAGGATGTTTTTCAATTTCGATGGCTTCTCTAATTATTCTTTTTGCCTTATGCTCCATTCTTGCTAGTATCTTGGTATTATCGAAATCAATCTGGTGGCCGGTGTTGAGCTAATGACGAAGTTTTTTAATTTTTCTGAACAGCATTCCGATGTTCAGAATTCTAATGTTAGTTTGTCCAATGTACGTATTCTCTCAGTCTCCGCAAGGAACTTCATATACTCCTTGGTCTTCTAGAGGAATGTTTGTTTTGGCTGATGGTAGCATATTACCAATCTTCCTGTCCGTGTTGAAGATGGTTTCTATTTTATATTTCTTTAAAACCCTGCTTATTTTGTCGGTAGTTCCCTTGACATATGGCAGGAGAGCTTTGCCTATTGGTTTATCTTCTTCCTTCTGTTCTTTGTTTCGCCTAGGTCTTAAAGCCCTCTTGATGTTGTTACCGGAGAAACCATTTTGTTGTAAGGCTAATTTAACGTTTTTAATTTCCTCTTCTTTGTGGTCGTCGTCAGAGAGTCGTTCTGACCTTGTCATTAGTGTTTTGATCACTGATTGTAGCTGCGATGGGTGAGATTCTGCGTGTAGGTACCTATTCGTGTGTGTTGGTTTCCGATATACCGTATAGCTTAGACTTCCATCTTCTTTTTTCTTTATACATACATCGAGGAAAGGTAGCTGTTGGTCCTTTTACATCAAGAGGGCTTTAAGACCTAGGCACAACCATATATATATATATATATATATATATATATATATAAAAGAATTTCTGCCTCTGTAACGGATGTAAGAAATAGTGAAGTATTGAATGATCTATTGTTGAAACAATTAAAATTTATATTAGAATTTTTAATTTTATCAGACATCTTCTTACCAATATTAACAAAAAAGTCATTAAAAAAATTTGCTTGCTCTTTCTCATTTTGTATACAGTTACCACTTTCATCTTTTATCTGCCAATGCGTATGTGCACTTTTATTTAATTTATTAGAAGCCTCATCGACAATTTTCCAAATTTTCGTATAATGTTTTATGAGCATATCTCTGTGTCTCATAGAATTAGCTATGCCACCGGTTATCCAGGGCTTTAATTAACAGAATTTATTATTTTTTGTTTTACGTTGTCTAACTACAATCGTTTATGTACTTCTTAATCTTTAAAGTAGTGATAACTTATATTGACATCATCATGTCTTAATACCTCATCCCATGATTCATTTTTAACTTATGATTTAACATTTTAAAATCCAACTTAGAAAAATACTTATTACTAACAGGCTGTTGCAAATTACATTCGGCAGTATAACTGGAAAATGGTCTGTTATATTTGACTGCAGTACATATAACTTTATTAGATCCTTACGCTGTTTCTCTCTATTTATTATTATCACATAAATATGATCTACTAAGGATGATGAACCACCCGTCACTCGTGTGGGTTTAG
Organism: Monochamus alternatus; assembly: GCA_037114965.1. Taxonomy (NCBI): domain Eukaryota; kingdom Metazoa; phylum Arthropoda; class Insecta; order Coleoptera; family Cerambycidae; genus Monochamus; species Monochamus alternatus. Next base: position 43,635,705 of record CM073431.1, on the reverse strand, counting down.
TTATATAAGAAAAATATCTATGCTCATTTAAGATACATATATACCTATTAACATTGTAATTATCTATGTTTAACAAATCTATGTTTATATCACAACAAATATTTCTATATCCCTTTTGTCAATTCCACTCAAACATGTCTCTAGTTCGCTAATATATTGCTTTATGTCAGTTGATGGGGGCCTATAACCACCAATTATACCATACGAGATTTTATCTATATTGAAAGTTAATCTTAGCAAATTAATTCCCCCTAATTCAATTACTGTATTTGAATAAGAAATGCCATCCCTTACATAAGGCTCATCATTTTGATAATAACAAGAATTATTATAAAGTATTGAAAAATTTGGAATGCAAAAGTCACTCACCTCAACTAAATTCCATGTTTCAGATAAAATTATGATATCTAAATGGTTTGTAAAATCAATATACAGGGTGCCCCAAAATAGAAGGCCATACCATTAACCACATATTCTTTGGACAAAAATAATGCGACTTTCCTTATGCCATTTTTTATTTGGACGTCTCTGTTTCAATATATAGAGTGTTAAAGTTACATTTTAAAAAACTATTTTTGATAATAATCCCATTGTTTTCTAAGATACACACTTGAAATTTTGCACGTACTTTTACTTTATTGCGGCATACTTATCATGTAATTTTGGTGAAAAAAATTGAAGGCCGAATGGAGATAACTGAGGGATGCAGTAGCCTTTATCCCCTACAATTATTTATAAGTACGCCTATGCAGCTACAAATATCAAACGTAGAATTTTCTTCTGATCATTTTACCTTTTTTGTAATTTTTTGTTTAAATGCTTCGTTTTGGAGAAAAACGACAATTTGTAGTGCCCATAAATCTATTCACTACCATTTTCAAGTGAAACTGAAATTTTGTGGAGATACCTGTTATTACAATACCTTGGCAACTTATCAAATCGTAATACTTGTAACGAAATTTTTATTAATTTCGTTTCATTTATTTTATTCACACTGTATAACGTCACTCTAAATATAACACCTATATTTACTCCTTAATTACTCCCGACCTATTCCGTGCTAACTTGACGAACCACCCGTGTCATAGAACAGCCGCACATCTATGGTAGATGGCGTAGCACCGAATTTTTAAAGACGTGACCAACGACTCGCCCTTTCTTTTTGATTTTGTCCTCGAAACGACTAGATCGTACTCGCGGCCATCCAATTTTTAGTTATCGTGGAAGAATATCAAAAATTTTCAATCTGGTAAGGATATGTGGTTTATTTCCTTTTAATTGATAGCTGATTAATTGATTTGCTTATAAATATTTTGCTAATGCTTGTATTTTATTCATTAAATCTAGGAATACTTTGACCTCTAGTTTGTGTCAAGGGCACGTGGCAAGAGAAAATCCACGAAGGGTTTTTATCTTGTTATTTTTTTGTTGTTGTGAAGTTTGGAAACCCGTTCTGTTTTTTCCTTAATGCTTTCAGAGTATATGAGCGGAACATCGCCTACTGGTTGACGATCACACAAGGGCTGGTTGAATTTCCGATTTAATCGCAGACTAGCAGAGTTACTCTGGGCCCCTGGCAAATTATCCAGTCTGGATCGGAAATAGTAGGCCAACGTACCTAAAGGATTTGATCGGGGTAAGTTTCTTTTATTAATTCATTTTTTAATAAGGGCAGCTTGCTTCGACGATTCCTGTGGCCACTAAAGTAGCTTTTTTGTGGTTGTTTTGCTTCCAGGGATGTAAAACTTGCGCTTGTCGTGTCTTATCTTGTCTTATGGTTTTGATTGTGAGTTTGAATTCGAGCCGTAGCAGGGTTTGATTTGTACCTTTATTTGAATACATTCCTTTTGCCACGTTTTCGTATACATCGTTTTGAAGGCCTTCATACGGTGTGTTTCTTTTGGTTGTTCGGAAAACTTGTATACCACGTGCGATCTGGTTGTGTTCGAGCTATCTATTTATTGTTTGTATAAATTGATATATTAAAATTTTGATTTACAAATTAATTATGTTTATTGTTTGAATATTTGGAAGATTTTAAAATTTCATATTTCTCATATTCTCAGATAGTGTAGATTTTCTTATAAGTTTTTTTGTTATAAATCCATTTAATTGTTCACCATTTTAAATCACCGACAATCAGATTGAGTTTATTCAACACTCATCATTGTACATATCCTACTTGCTTATATCTCTTATTCTCTATTTTCAAACTTACAACACCACACCACACTACGGATCTTTTGACCAAGGCATGCAGTATTGGATCCAGGGCATCTAACCGTCAATATCTCAGGGAGGAGGTTATCATGGAAGCTGTCTCCATATAACCAATTGGCCATCACCACTAGACAGACGACCATTACGTCAACACCCCTTGTGATCCTGTGTCAGAAGTGAAACCTACATTGAGATTGTTGTTTTGTTTGTAAAAATTTGGATCAAGTAGAGATATTTCGGCCAACTTTAAACTGTTGAATAAAGTATTGTCGGACATTTTATTCCTGATTGTAAATAGATAGTAATCATTTGTAAATTAGCAACCTACTGACTTTTCACTGTAGTAAAACTATTTTAAGAATATCTAGTTTATATCTTGTCTTCCCTCGTAGTTTAAGAATTGTCTACACATCAAGACTTTGTACTACACCCCACGACCTTGCGATCTCACTGCACTCTACTGTAGCTTAGCTGGATGCTTCTTTTAAGTATATTTGAGGTGTTTTAACCAATTGCCCTCAAAAGGTTATCAGTCCTGAAGGACAAATAAAATATATCGTTATATACTTACTGAATGAATATTTGTTAATTAAAACAAAAAGAGAATATCTTTCAAAATATAAGGTTTTCGATACTTAAAAGGGCACGTACATGTGTTAATGAGGATGGTGGGCAAGTAGAACGTTTGTTAAATTAGTAGTAATTAATAAATTATTTTATTTAATGTTATTTAGGTAAAAAGTTGTTGTATGTTGATTGTTTATTATTACTATTACTAAACAAGACTATTATTTTTTGGTTGATAAGAGAACTGTATTACAGACTTTAAATGCCATATTATTTTTTCAATTCATAAGTGTTCCTCATTTTATAAAATTTAAAATTATCCATTCTGTTTTAATTTGCAATTATTCATTCAGTAAGTATTACAATTTTCTAAGTTGCCAAGGTATTGTAATATTAGGTATATCCATAAAATATCAGTTTCACTTGAAAATGATAGTGAATGATAGATTTATGGGCACTACAAATTGCCGTTTTTCTTCAGAACGGAGCATTTAAACAAAAAATTACAAAAGGGATAAAATGATCAGAAGAAAATTCTACGTTTGATATTTCAAGAAAAAGCTGCATAAGCGTACTTAGAAATAATTGGAGGGGATAAAGGGTATTGCATCCCTCAGTTACCTCCATTCACCCGTCGATTTTTTTCACCAATACATGATAAGTATGCTGGAATAATATAAAAGTACGTGCAAAATTTCAAGTGTGTATCTTACAAAACAATGGGATTATTAACAAAAATAGTTTTTTAAAATGTAACTTTAACACCCTGTATATTGAAACAGGAACGCCCAAATAAAAAATGGCATCAGGAAAGTCGCATTATTTTTGTCCAAAGAATATGTGGTTAATGATATGGCCTTCTATTTTGGGACACCCTGTATATATCAGTAACTCATTAAACATTTTTCTCAAACTTCTAATATTAAAATGCATTATATTTAAGTCTGGATTTACAAACCTGCCCTCCAGCCTCCGAAATACCATTTAATATTTTAGTTTCATATTGTGGTGCAGAGCATAATAGTATTTACAATCAATGTGATTTACTTTCACCATTTTTTCTTTGTAAAGATAAATAATCTATAAATAAAAATAAAAAATAAAAATTCCTTTATCAGTTTTGATGAAGATTCGACCATTTGTTACCCAAACAATTTTAAAACCCATTTTTTGCTAGTCTTTTTTTCAGAAGAGTTCTTGTTTCTTGACTCAAATCTTCTGTGATTTTTTAATATAGATCTGAATACTTCAATCTTAAAATAACTGGCCTTGGTTTTCCAGATTTATTTTTTAATCCAATCCTGTATCATTCACAAATATCTTCGTTACTAATTTACAACTTAGAGAAAATATTAAACATTTGTGATAAATTGCTATCATCGCATTCCGGCACTCCGGCTTTTGTGGTTCCAGCATGATTGTGCTCCACCTCATTTTTCCATGGCCATTAGAGAGCATTTACACCAAACTTTTCCACAAAGATGGGTAGAAAGGGCCGGACCTGTTTTATGGCCTCCAAGATCGCCTGATCTGAACCCTCTAGATTTCTTTGTTTGGGGATATTTGAAGACATTAGTGTATGGTACTCCTGTAAATAGCCTGGAAGAGCTGCAGCTACGGATTAATCAAAAGTGTCAAGAAATCCAAACCAATGAGGGTGTTTTCGAAAGAGTTCGAATATCGTTGAGACGAAGATGTCGTGCCTGCTTGGAAATGGACGATGGGCACTTGTTTTTTTGTTTGTTAAAAGCTTCCTTTGTCGGTTTATTCCTAATAAAATAAAATGTTTGAAAAACGAATAGTGGTCCATATATCCGCAACCGTTACTTTGTGGACCCATGTTTATTAAGACTTTTATGCATATTTTGGTTCATACTATTACCTCCTGAAATATTTTACACTCCTTTTTTAACACCCTGTATAATATACAGGGGACATAACTCCTCCCTCTTTAAAATGGCCAGCATGGGGGCCTTGGGACACCATTGGAACATCACTGGTTCAGTTGCCTCTGGACCTTGTAGTTTTTATGAATTTGGATACTTTCTCTTGGAAACAGATGTACGTTGTTATCAGACCCAGGAATATTAACGTGACGGCAAAGAGGATCCAAAATATTTTGATCTTCTTTTCTGGTAATGCTTGTAGTGACTGAAGACAGTGAATGGCTCGATTGGATAATTTTATTGATATCCTCGAAATGGACAGTTTTTAGATTGAAATCATGGGAAATGATATTTGACATATTAATTTGTTGTAGTGATGGTAATAATATACCAGTGCCTGCGACTGTAGTGGGATTGGATGATAATAAGTATGGTGCATCGTCAATCCATAATTTAAAATTTGGATCAATAGTGATTAATGTGGGAGATTGCATTCGTTCTACTCCATTGGTATCACATTGGAATCGGATTCTTTAGATGGTATAACTAGTAGTTGAGTTGGGTTGACTTGATAGACAATTGGTTGAGTGACTTTTACTTTTGAAAATTGACAATTTCTGGGTTGTTGGCCATGGATTATTGTTGAAATACAGTTGTCCTGAATGGGTTGCGGTTTCTTATCACAAATGTAATAACCTTCGACTTGTGGACATTCTTCATCTAGGTATTGCTGATTCTTCTCGCCAAGCATTATTATTGGTTTATAAGGAATAAGGGTAACATTGGCTTGGGGAATTGGGTAGATTTTATAAAGGAATACATTTTCGCTTGAGAACAACGGTAATGTTATAATAAAATTAAAATTTGGATATTTGAAAAATACATCTTGATGTATTAGTTTAAAATAAGATAAATCGTTTTCTAAAGGTAATAGCTTAGAATTACCATAAATTTGAGAAAGAGTTGTTTTTCATAAATGAAACTTCTTTAAGACTAATTATGGGGTTATATACTGTTTTTAAAGCAGAGAAAGAGACAGCTATATAAATTTCATCAATTAGTGTTAAGAGAGAATTTCCGTTGTTAATAATTTGTTGTCCAATGAATCTAACATTAACATCTCTAAAGTCATGCCTTAATCTTTCAACTAATTTAATAATTTGTTGTTGATTATCTGATAAAGTTGATACTGTCTCGTTAAAAATCTTAGAAAGTGGTTGAAGAATGGATAATTGTGTTTTTAGTTGGGTTTCTAAGTTTTGTTGGTTTCTATTTAAGATTTTGTATTGTTCGATTATTTCTGTTTTATCATCTTCGGTTAAAGTGCCAAAGAGAAATTTTGATACTTTACCAATACCATCCACTATTCCTCTTTTATTCTTTTTATTTAAGGGTAAGGAATTAAGTTTTAAAGCTACTTTAGTTAACATGAAATTTACTAATGGCGGGACATCGAGTGTCACAGAACAAAGCTTTTCATAAGTTTTGTAAGTTTTCTGCATGTTCCAAGAGCATTAATGTATTTATTTGATATACGAATTTGTGTCGATTCGATTAATTTTGTAGGTCCTAGTTGTATAGGTAGGATAGGGTTAGTTATTGTTTGAAACAAAGGGTTAATTGCTTAACTGGTCATCGTCAGTCCACTGAATGCGATAAGCAGTGATAAGGTCTTCAAAGTCATTTTCGTCGGCAACCTGTGACAAAGGAGGTTCTTTTAGTTTTTGTCTCGGTTTTTTAATTAAAGTCTTATGGTATGGTAATATTGTCTGTGCTAGATGTTCTTTATCGGAAACTGTTTCTTTGTAAATTGGTTTTGTTTTAGAAGTAAATATATCTTTTGTTTGTAAATAAACTGTTTCATCAGGCTTGTTTGTTATTGGTTCGTCTCTTTTTTTATTTAATTTAGAAATATTGTGATCTTTAGTTTGAGAAATCTGTTGATTGAGGTTGTCATATAGCTTTTTAGAAATTTCTTTTTGGTCATTAATATAATCATTTAGAATTTTAGTTTCGTTAATGTCAAATGGAGTTTTTCTCTGGTTTACAAATACTACTTCAAAAGGGGTTAATTTTATTACTGAATGTGTGGAATTGTTATATCCTATAATTGCTAATTTCATTATCTGATTGAAGTTTTTATTTGGATGTTCTAATTTGACACAACGTATCATGCCTAATAATGTGGAGTGAAAACGTTCAACGGGAGCATTTTAATTTGAATTTTTAAGAGAAATTATTTGGTCAATTTGATGCAAGTTACAAAATTCTTTAAATATATTTCTATCAAATTCTTTACCATTATCACAAATTATTTTGTTGGGAATACCGAAATGTGAGATGAACGTCAATAGAGCTGCATAAGTATCTAGTGCGTTTTTGGATTTTGTGTTATAGGCTTGACCTAATTTTGAAAATGGATCTAAAATGGTAAGAAATATTTTTGATTCTGCAAAAAATTATGAATTATTTCGAAAGGTCTTTTTGGAGTGGGCGTAATTTGGAATTTTATTCATTGAGGGTGTCTCTCGTATTTTACTCTGACATATTTTACAAGAATTTATATAATTTGTAACATCGTTAATTAAGTTAGGCCAATAATATCGTTTGAGTAGTAACATTTTTACTTCATTGATTCCTCTGTAACTGGTTTTTCCTTCGTGGTAATATTTTAATTTTTCAGTTTGATCGTCTAAATTTTGAACATCTTGTAGGAGTTTTCGTGAGATAGTTTTAAGTTAGTGAAATTTTGTTGTATGATACGGGTAACTTTTCTTTCAATTTCAGGGGTTTTAAAATATAGACAATATGTAACTTGTGGGAATATTATAGATTTTAATAATTTAACTATGTCTTGGTCTGGGGCTGTAGTTCTAAGTGTTACTAAATATCGAATTTTTGTTTTAAATAAGGTTGAAGCAACAGATAAATCTAAAACAGTGTTATTAGATTCTATGAAAGTAATTTGATGATTATATTGAGACAATTTTCTGTGTAAGGGATTTCTTGGATTGGGTTTTTTTGCGCGGTGTGTCGTGTTTCGTCATCGTCTACAGTCGGTTCTGGTGCTGTGATGTCCTTAAAGATTTTTTCCATTGTGGGTGTGTCTATAAGTCGTTCAGTTATTTCGTCTCCAATTTCGGATATAAAATCTCAGCAGGATTTGGAGTCCGAGATGCATAACAAATGGGTCGGTCATCTTGACTAAGAATTGCGCCTATGGCATAATTAGAAGCGTAGGTTGTGATGGTGAATTGTGTTTCGAAATATGGGAAAGCTAATATGGGATCATTACATAGAAGATTTTTACAATATCCGAAAGTATCGACAAATTCTGGGGTATAGATTCCCTTTTCTCCTTTTTTAAGACATTTTGTAAAGAGTTTAGTTATTTTAGAGAAATTTTTTATGAAACATCGATAATAACCTAAAAGACCTAAAAAGCTTTTAATGTCACGATGTGTTTGAGGAATTGGAAAACGTTTTATTGCTTCGATTTTCTTTGGATTAGGCTTAACACCTTGGAGAGTAACAATGTGACTTAAAATTTCTACTGATTTAGACATGAATTCGGATTTATCCAATTGAATTTTGAGGTTATGTTTCCGGAATGCTTCGAATACTTTGTGCAAATTCATTACATGTTCCTGAAGAGAAGTTGAGAAGATAATAACATCGTCCATGTATACTAGACAAATTTTGTTTTGGAGATCCTTAAGAACGTTGTCCATGACTCGTTGGAAAGTGCTAGGGGCATTCTTTAATCCAAAGGGCATCCTTAAAAACTCGTAATGCCCTTGTTCTACAGTAAATACAGTTTTTTCGATAGAATTTTGATGAAGTTCAAGCTGATGGAAGCCACTGGCTAAATCTAATGTTGTAAAATAATTGCAACGACCTAGTTTGTCAAGAATGTCCGTAATGTTGGAAAGAGGGTATCGATATTCTATTGTTTTATCATTTATCTTACGATAGTTAATGACAAGTCTCCATTTTTGGGTACCAGATGCGTGAAGTTTTTTGGGCACTATCCAAATAGGGGAACACCAAGGGCTTATGCTTGGCGTAATGATTTTTTCTTTGAGCATTTTGTCGATTTGTGTACGTACTTCAGCTTTATGAACATGAGGGAAACGATAAGATTTGGAAAAAACAGGAGAACAGAATTATGGAAGGTTGAGAGATCGTTTGGTTTTAAGAAAATGTCATGAAATTTGTTACAAACATCCAATAAAGCTTTTCCTTTCTTCGGAATTTAAATGATCAAGACGAAGTAATTTTTCAATATTATTTTTATCTGAATTCACAGGGGGAGATTTAATATCATAATCATAGGAATCGTAATTTTCAAAAAAAGGTTCGACATCAAGGGGTTCATAAAATTCAACAGATTGAGTTTCTTCAGACATATTGTATATTTCGACAGTAGCATAACCTTTTCGGCATGTACTTATAGAAGCGGGAATAAAAAGATTATCGGTTGACCGATAAAGGATGTAAATGTCTCCATCAGGTGCGTTTACAGCAATTTCTTTAAGAAGGACTTCATATGCATTATTAGAATATCTTTTGGAATTATCGTCTGGATGACGATAGTTAATTGGAATGTTGACAGACATATCAGGATTACAAAGAGATTGTTCCCAAAAATTAATTGATAAATGGAATTTTTGAAGATCATTAAAACCTATTAAACCATCATAATACACATGGAAATCATGAAGAATCACGGTGATTTTTTCATTAGAATTAAATTCATTAAAAATTGGAATGTCGCCTTTATACCTTGTTGAAAATGTACCTGCACATGTTTTTTAATCAGTCTTGTCTATGTAAATACAAGAAGGGTATTTTTGTTCAATTATAAAGGGTCGAATTATAGAAGTTGCGCTGCCGGTATCTATTAGTAATTTCATAAGTGGTTGTTGAATTATAATAAAAGGTAATGGACAAGCTTGCCTTAAAGCGTTAATTTCATTATATGGTGTTTCTTCTTCGTCGAATGCTATTTGGCGTTGTTTTAATCCGTAGCTGACTGAAAATTTTGATTTTCAGATGTTTCGTTGGCTTCTGGTTCCATTTGTTCTTGGTGGTACCAGTATTGTTCTTCGTTATGGTCCTCTTCATAATATTCAAGTTGTTCTTCTCCATAATATTCTTCTGTTTGGAAAGGTTCTTCTCCAACGGGATAGAGTTCTTCAGATGTCCAGTTTCTTAGACCTGTAGACCGGAAGTGGTTGTACGATCTTGATATGGTCGCTTTTGATGTTGTCGACATAGGTATTGGTTTATATTGGGGAACTATACCTTTAGGTTTAAATACAATTTGTGGTTTACCAAAAACTTTACTACTCTTGGGAATTTTTGTGGGGGCGCTGGTCTCGGTTGAATATTAATTGGTTGTGAAGGAAAATTTGGTTTTTGTTGTTGCACTACGGCGCTTGGATTTCTAAATGGATTTTGATTATTTGAATTGAAATTAAAATTTTGTAAATTTGGATTATATCCTACAGTTGGTCTTGGTGCAAAGTTATACTGTGGCTGTTTAATTTGAAGTGATGGAATCGTTGGTTTTTGAAAATTACTAGATGGATTATAACTATTAAATGATTTACTATAATTTGAAAAATTTTGTTCTTCATTTACTTTAATAATAGCAGTTTCTAAAGAATCTAATTTCTGAACTCTGATCATAAATTGAAGCATAGGATTTAGAGATCTGGTGAAAGTATCAAGAGTCATTTGTTCGTAATGTTTTGAATAAAAATTTTTTTCTTGATAAGATTTATTTGAATGGACTAATTTACATAACAAAAGACTTCGTAATTCTTGGCACCTAAATTCGAAACTGTGATATGATTCATTTTTGGATAATTTTAAATTTAATAGATCATGTTCTAAACATTTTATGTCTCTCTGATCGCCAAAGTTAACTCTCAAAACTTCTTTTATTTGCAACCAATGTTGAAATTCAATTCGGGAGCCTACTAGCATTTGTGCTTTACCAGTTAATTTGCCTAAAATCGCTTGATGAATAAAACTATTTAACGCATCTATATCTGCTTTGTAAAAACTGTTTATCACATGAACTAATAAAAGTGGTGAGATCGAACGATTGCCATCATATCTTGGAATGTTATCAATGTATAACCTGAGAAGTTGATAGTCTACAGCTGTGGGCACAGCGTGGGCGCCTGGCTCTCTGCTAGTTGCCATTGTACTGATATTTAAACTATCAAGACGTTAGTTAGTTTTGAATTCAAGTTTTATTTCTTAAATCTAATTGTTCACAATGAACGGCGGGCTTAGTGTTCTCAATTGAAAATAGGGATCGTGAGTCAAGTTGAAATTTGGAGGAAAATAATGCTTGACTTACTACTTTTTGGTGTTTTTTTTCGGCCTGGTCCTCTCAGTTGACTAAATCCTAATTGATTTACAGTCCTGAGTGGCTTCGGCTTTGGAAGTTGATTTTCCACCTTAGAAGAGCAGCTTCTAATCGATTATCGCACAAGGAATCGATCAGCAGTATATCACTTTCACTTTTTGTCCGTTTGTGAATTCGCGGCACCTTCAACTTAGAAAAGTTTATTCGAATCACTAATCATAGGTTCGAACGGCACTACTTATCCGTATCCTCGTCGCCAGTTTTGTCTTTGGAATAAAACAATTGTTTTTGAGTAGATGTTTAATGCGAAGCGTTATTACGACCAAATACAACTTAACTGAGCTACAAAAAGATTCTACATATTTTATAATAAATGAATTTTGAAGATTTAACATTTTAATTATCTTAATTAGATATGGCAAAAGCTTAACGTTTATATTATGTTTCTAAGAACACCTTGAAGTAAAAATATATAATATATAGGGGACATAACTCGGCTTTGATCTCAAAACATCAAAGTGCCGACAGAGAGTGGTACAACTTATATCGTGTATTAAACCTTTTAATTCAGCTTTATCTAATTTGTTTCTTGTTAACATTTTATAACTGTTGTATTTTTTCATAACACTGACATTAATTTCACAATTGAACACTTTTAATAGTTTAATTATAAGCGATAGGAGGAATTCAACAATATACTTCTCGGGAGCGAAGAGACCACGTTCTACTCGCTATACGCCATTTTAAAACATTGAATAAAATGCAATAAAAAAGTAACAATTAAATCACAAATACAATTGTTTTAAGTAGGTATACAAACTTAGATTTTTTATATAGCTTATACCATATACAATAGCGTATTATGTATGTGTTGTGGAACAGATTTAAGTATATTTTATGTAAATACAAGTAGGTACTTTATCAAAGAATTTATCTTTAATTTAACAATATTAAAGAAGATGCCTCACTCTCATCAATTATTTTGGTGTTATTAAATGCGTTTGCGAATTAATTTATGTTTCAAAATTTTATAATCATTATACCTCATTCCAATTTGTCGGTACATACATAACACTATACTGGTCCACGGCTTCTATAATTTTTTCAAATATTCCTATATTAAAAAGTTTACTGTGTCCTCTTATAACTACATTCTGATCAGACATTTTAATAAATTGGTCAGACAAATGAGCCACATTTCTTCAATATAGAAATACAAGTAAAAAAACATTGGGCTGTACTTTTAAAACCTGTATCTTATGAAAAATGTCATTTCGCTTTATTCCTCAAGTTGATTGCACATTTAATACCGTTGCCAATGTCGGAAAACCCCACTCAAAAGTTTCTGGAATATCTGATCATCCTCTCCAACATCATCAAAATCTATTTTATAATAATTTCATGAAATAATTTAAAAATATATACCTATATATGAAAGTAAAGACCACGCATAAAGCTAGGTTAAGTGATGGCAAAGCAAGGCTTTAAAATGTTAAGCCTCCAATTTTGGCGGCTTAAGAAAAGCTTCACTTAAATACGTTTAAGTGTGGTTTAACAAGCGGTACAATTAATTTTCAATTTAAGCGCGGTTTATTGCAAAACCTGGCTTATATTTTATCGGTGCAAATAGCCCTAAGAGTTTTATAAATTTCATCTCCGTCTGCGGAGTCTAATATTCCAAATAACCATTTTTGGATGTGACCTATAATATTAAAAAGTCCGCGTTTTTGTCTATGCATTGGTTTAAGGTTACGTAATTTTTACTCAATTCGTACTACTCCATGTATTACATGGTTTAATAAATTTTTAAGAAGCTGTCCTTCTTGTACATATTCATGATAAGATGAAAATAGTTAAATTTTGATTTAATTATTGTTACAAGGTCGTCAAAAGGTTTCAGGTCAATAAGGTGCAGAAAGGTATGCTTTGTTAAGGTAACTCCTGCGATTCCATAGAAAAAGGATAGTATTGGGTTATCAATTATCCTATTTAGTATGTCCTGGGTCGATGTAGAATTAATTATTAACATGAGAAGGGCCAGGGTCTGAAGAATGTTTATTGTCTGTAACAACGGTTTTTACAGTTACAACAGTATTATTATGTTTTGAATAACGTTTCTCCTATTCTTTTCTTTCTCAATACTTCTTTCTTTCTACTTTTCTCTTTCTATTTCTACTTCTTATTCATTGTAATTTGAATCCTTAATACCTTTAATCCTACTCTTTCCCTTTTCAGTACAAGTTTCTCTTTCTAAGATTTCGAGTTGTTCATCTACATTTGCTTTATCATTGTTTTCGTCTGTTTCAGTTTCGCATAGTATGTCAAAGACTATGGGCATATTTAAAATATCAGATTCATTGAAGACTGTCCCTTCTTTAATCAGTATAATACTTAGGTCTAACTCAACCGTAGGTTTAAGCTTGTAGCATATATTTCTCAAAATTTGGAAATAATGGCAATTTTCGTGATCAAGTTACCAAATTCTTCATATGTATCGCTTTTAGGTAGTCTTCGGCTGCATCACTAGAACTAGTAGCTGTAATTAGTTCTTGCAAAACATTTTTACCAAGACAATTAGAAAAATCTAAAGCACTAGGGTTCCATGGTCGAAAGCCCTTTATTATGCTGTTTTTCGTGAGTTGCGGAATAACCTTTGCTAGAATTGGAGCAAAGTGTTGCTTCTCAACTGGCAGTATGGATTTTCCCTCCTCCATTCAATAACGCCATTTTTTCAAAAGACTTTCAATGGTTTAAAACATGCGACATCCGCAGGTTGCAGAATTCTCGTTGCGTTAGGTTATAACGCTATCAAAATTATTTGTGTTTCTGTACAGACCTTGCTAAGCTCAAATGTTAAATGGGTCTGATGACCATCTACAAAAAGAGTAACTAGAAATTGAACGTTCACTTCAATGAGATTTATGCAAAATAATTTTTTTATGTAATCAACAAACACTTCGGATTTCATTCAACCGTTATCCGTCATAGCAACACCTCAATTATGAGAAATACTATTTGTCACAGCAGCACTTAATCTCTTATTAGGAAATATTATAAGAGGTGGTTTTATAGAAGCAGAAGCAGAGAAACTGAACATCACAGTCAGGTTTTCTTTGGCTTGTCCTCTGTCAATTTCATAAACGTTCTTGGCATTTTTTAGAGCTCTTACCTTTCCTAGTTTCGTGCAGGATAAGAAACAAGTCTCATCCCCATTATATACCCTACTGGGATCATTTAAAATAGAGAAATATCCTTTAGATTTTAAGTAATATTCAATGTCAGTAAACCATTTACGGATATCATTTTGTGATATGTTCGAAGAAGCTGACTTTACGGCCTCTGGAGTTCTATGACTTACTGACACACTCCAATAGTTGGCATAGGGGCCAATTAATAGAAAAATGACAACATTGCATACTAATTATTGGCACCTCCCTAAATTCTTTTAAACGAAACAAAAAAGCTAACCTAACAATATTCTAAGCCTCAAAAATTCTTTATTTTAATGAAAAATGATCACTAAAACCTACATGTGTGTTAAAAATAAAAAATATATTTTATATATTGTATGATCCTTACCTTGATGGCAACTTTTCACACTTTAAATACAAAACACTACTTATTTCTTACACCCATGCGTACCTGTTGATGATTAAAATGCAAATAATCCAACGTCATTATGAAACAGTGATGCCAGATTTAATAACTTACTATTGTATTGCGAATATCTTGGTGGTTAATTTAAAAATTATAAAATAGATTCATGGTGTCAATTTGGTTTGGTTTAAAGCCAACAATTGGACTGTTTACCCTATTCTGCTGTATTTTCAGTGGAAGAGGCATTTTACCTGAAACAAAAACAGAATTTACTTCGTGCACTGAATATTTTAAATAGGATTTTTTCGAAAACAGTTACTCCTAGTATTAATATGACATATTAAGTAATTCCGTTCTATTATCACATAATAAAAATTTAAAGTATAATATTTATGAGAAAATCGTTTATTTTTACTTCATTGCATAAGTATTCCAGTGATTACAATTGACTTGACACTGAACAATTTATACTTTAAATATATTAACTGAAATTGTTCTTACATTTTCAACTCCTTTTTAAAACGCCTTAGCTGTAAATGCTTTCCAAACAAATAAATTTTTTCTAATGTATTTATCAGTTAACGTTTAATAAAAATGTGGAAATGGCTGGTTGAAAGTAGATAAGTGGATTCCTAAAGCGAAATACGAGTATTTCGCTTAGAACACCCGTCTATGGCCAGCTTTTAATAAAAACAATACAATATTGTCCGATACTTCGAAAATTTATCAAAAATAATGGATGAATAATATTTTTTGCTCGAAAATATTTATAATGTCGATGAGTCGGGACTTTCAGTCAAGAGTAGCATGTTTGCCACCAAGAGCCGTAAGCAGGTGGGAATGTTAAACAGCGTAGAACGGGGTAACCATCTGATTGTGGTTTGTTTCATGAGTGCAGTTGAAACGTTTTTTTCCACTGACATTCATTTTCCTCCGAAACAGATTCAAAAATGAATAGCAGCCACAAAAGTTTAGACTATAGAATATGTAAAAGACAATGGAATTATACTATTCTGTTTTCCCGACCATTGTACGCATAAAGTACAGCTTCTGACATGGGTTTTTTTTTGGACCGCTGCAGGCCTAAAGCAAAGTCCGGGAAGACCAGTCACTTATTTTCAAGTATATTTAATAAAGCATATCTGAAAGCTGCCTCACAATCTAATGCAATAAATACTTATTCCAAAACAGGAATTCGTCCTCTAAACTCTGATATATTTGAAGATCGCCTTTACCAATACATCAAGAAACTATTGCACTAGAACCTCGGACATGCAGACACCGTAATGGAACAAACGCCATATATTAATAACAAAGCAGTAAATGTTTCAGTGGTGCAAGAAACTACAGCAGCGACCAACTAAAATAGTGATGGCATGTCCTTTTTCAATTACATTTTAACTGTCGTGATTTTTTTAAATTTTTAATTTTTCTTTTATTTCAAACATTTTAAAGAGCATATATACATTATACAATAATCGATACAGTTTATTTTCATATATTAATATATAATTATTATAAGTAGTGTTTACCGCCGGGGGCTTTGCTGTAATTCAACTCGATATCATTACGTAAAATGAAAATAATAACTTGATAGATATAATGTAGAAAATATTGAGCCACAACTCTAGAATATTCGTTAAAGACAAGAGGAGATAAAAATGACGGTAGAAAAAACATTTTCAACTAATGCCGGGTAACGTAATGAATTTTTTGTTTTTTAAGTTTTTTCTAAAATTCTAAAAATTAGAGTTTTTGTATCACCACGCTCAACAGAAATGCTTACCTATCGAGTTCTATCAATTTTTTTAAATATGTAATAGCTATAAAATAAAATATATTACTGCAGCGCCTCCTAGTGATTTACCACTGTAACACCTGTTTATGAACCTTCACTAATCAACCACAAACCCTATACTAAATACTGCATTCAAAACGGACTAGTAGTTTTAGTTTTGCACCAACAAATGTTTACTGTAGCGCCTCCTGATGAGTTGTCACCGTAACATATATCTAAGAATATGAACCAATCAAATCCAAACCGCATCAAAATCGGACTAGTAGTTTTATAGTCCACGAGCAGGAGCGACGCGAGTAGGTACTGCCCTACTAAGTGTACGTGTGAGTGGCAAAGTAGTAAACCAGTGTGTGTGCACAGTGAAGTGGAGGCCCCACAAAACTTGTATTTTACAAGACAAATCCTAATCTTTTTAAAGGCTATTCTTAAAAGAATTCAGCGTGCCTAACCGTTTGAGGTCTTTCAGCCTAGGCAGACAGATCCCAGACATTTGTGTTTCAGGTGTGAGTCAAGTAAGAAGTGTGAACAGCGTCGAGCAGGACGACGCGATGCGATCGAGGTCGCCAACGCCCACCCCCAGCAAGGGTAGCGAGGAGAGCTCCTGCACCAGTAGGAGCCCCAGCCCGCAATCCGACGCTGGGCGAATTCTCCCTCGCCAAGACGAGGAACTGGCTAGGTTGAGAGCTGAAAACGAGCAGCTCCGGCGAAGCATTGCCGAGCTGACGCAACGTCTCTATGAACAAGAAGACGCGGCGAGAGCCCGCGAGGAGGCGGCAGAAGCCCGCCACCGAGCTCTAGAAGAGCTCATCAGAAGCCTCTCGGTCGGCTCAGGAGCTCCCAACCATGGCAACGTCCCCGAGGCGATGGACGAATCGCCTGCACAAGCCCCAGCCGCCCCCACCGCAGCCGCATCCACCGCCACCAGCAGCGGCAAAGGTAAGGGCGGAAAAAGGAAGAAATTAACTTCTTCCTTTGTTGCAGGCGAAGCTGGCTCCTCGGACGAGGAACCAAAGGTGGTAAAAAAGAGGGCTCCATCCCCCGCGCCCTCAACCAGCACCGCCACCGCCGTCACCGCCACCACCACCGCCACCCCCACTGTGGAAGCAGAAAAGGAGCCGAAGATTCCTCCGGTCATCCTTAGAAAAGGCGAGAGATGGACGATCGTCTCTCAACTCCTGAAGGAGGCGAAGATCAACATTGCGAAAACCAAGATGATTAAGGAGGGCGTCGCCATCACCCCCGCCACCTCTAGCGACCACAGGCGGCTCACGAAGCTGCTGGCCAACAAGGGAGAGGAGTACCACACATACTCCCTCCAGGAGGACAGACGGCTGAGAGTCGTCATCAGAGGAATCCCCTGCGGCACCCCGCTGGAGGAGGTAACGGAGGACCTCCGCGGCCAACGATTCGCCCCCTCAACGTGACGAGGATGAGCGACCGCAAGACGAAACGTCAGATGCCGCTAGTCCTGGTCCAGGTGCCGCAAGAGCAGGTAAGTATCCTGCAGGTTTCCAGGTGCTGCTCCCTGGTAGTGAGGGTGGAGCCCCAGAGGGCGGCAGCGGTAGCTTCCCAGTGCCACCGTTGTCAGAAGTTTGGCCACGGCCAGAGCCGGTGCACCGCGCTGGTCAAATGCGTGAAGTGCGGCTAAGGACACCACTCGGCTGACTGCAAAAAGCCGAGAGAAGCGCCGGCCAAATGCGCCACCTGCGGAGGCCCTCATCCCGCCAGTTATAGGGGCTGCCCCCAGGCCCCCAAGAAGACTGCGGGAAAGAAGACGGCTGGAGCAGCGAAACCTGTAGCAACCAAGCCAACGGCCTCACCTGCAACAGCTAAGTCAACGTCACCCCCTAAGGTGACGACGGCGAAGAGCTTCGCCGACGTCGCGAGGCAGAAGCAAGCTCCCGCCGCGGCGCCTAGGGGGGCCCCCAAACCCCAGCAGCCACTGAAGGCGTGGAGTACGCCCTCCGACTTCGTCAGCGCGCTGGCGAGAATGGAGGAGATGTACTCCGCCATGCGCGCCTTCTTTACTAAAATGCCATCTCTGTTACAGGAGTAATGGCAGATCCTCCGAGAGTGCAGTCCCTGAGAGTCGCCTCCTGGAACGTCGACGGGTTCCAGCAAAGGAAGAACGACCTGCTTGAGCTCTTGCCGCGTCTAGACGTAGACGTGGCCGCCATCCAAGAGACCAAGCTGAGGGACGCACAGGCCGCCAGGATGCTCGGATACGCGACGTATCGGTGGGACCGGCCGGCCAGACGAGGAGGAGGAGTCGCCCTGCTAGTCAGAAAAGGTATCGAACATCATATGTTGCAGATCCCGCAGCTGGTGAACATGGAAGCCGTGGCAGTCTCTGTGAGAACCCGCCATGGAGACATCGCCGTGGTGTCCTGTTACCAGTCAGCATCTCTCTCGCTCTTGGTCGACGACCTGGAGGCGGTCATGGGGGCATGGCCGCGTACGGTTGCCATCGGCGACTTTAACGCAAAATCGCCGGAGTGGAACAGCACGACCACCTCAACACGAGGCAGGGTGCTTCTGCAACGACCCGATGAGCCAACCTTCCAGATAGGAGCAGCTAGGCCGGACGTGCTGGATATCGCTTTGCTCAAGGCAATATCGATGGAGGCCGCTCTGACGACGCACCACGAGGGTTCCACGAACCACTCACCTATCCTGACTTGACTTGCAGGAGCAGATCAGGGAGAGACGCGCGGCCAAGCGACGGGCTATGAGAACCGGCCACCCGCGCGATAGGCAAGTCGCCAACCAGCTCAACAGGAGAGTCAAAGCCGCCCTAGACGAACTCTACCAGGAGCGGTGGCATAGACACCTGGAGTCGCTGAATCCTGGAGACGTAGGTCTGTGGAAGATGCAGAAGGCGCTGAGGGCTCCCCGCCGTCCGATACCTCCGATTCACGGCGAGAACGGGATCGTCTACACCAAGCGGGACAAGGCAGAAGCGTTCGCAGACAGCCTTGAACTGCAGTGTAGGGAAAACCTTCTCGACGACGAGAACGAGGACCACACCGACGAGGTGGAGCGCCGTGTGCGGCGTCTAAGATGCCTACCCGATGCAGAACCCATCAGACCCGCCACTCCGGAGGAGTTGAATGATATCCTGCGCCACCTGAACCCCCGCAAAGCACCAGGACACGACGGAATCGGGAACAGGTTGCTCAGAAAGCTCCCCCACCGGGGAGTGATGGCGCTGCTGAACATCTGCAACGCCATCCTGAGACTGCGCAGGTTTCCTAGGAGATGGAAAAAGGCCGACGTGATTCTCATCCCTAAGCCAGGTAAGAACCTAACGTTCCCCTCTAGTTACAGGCCCATCAGTCTCCTGCCCACGATGAGCAAAGTAGCCGAGAGGGTTATCCTGGCCAGACTGCACGAGACCACGGAAGAACTGCAAATTCTCCCGGACGAGCAGTTCGCGTACCGCCGTGGCCACTCGACGGATCAACAGATTCTCAGGTTAGTAGAACTTGTTTCCGCAGGTTTCTACACCAGAGAATCGACCGGAGCAGTCTTCTTGGACGTCGCCAAGGCCTTCGACAGGGTCTGGCACGATGGGCTAATCGTAAAGATGCTCGACTTTGGTTACCCTGTCGGCATAGTGAAGCTGGTGGCGTCCTTCCTAAGTGGCAGAGAGCTGCGTGTGAAGGTGGACGGGGCCCTGTCCACCTATCGACCCATGGAAGCCGGCGTCCCCCAAGGCGCCGTGCTGTCTCCGCACCTGTTCAATATCTTCACAGCGGACCTACCCATGACGGAGGACACTTCCGTGTGCCTCTACGCCGATGACACCGCCATACTTGCCCGTTACCTTAACCCAGAAATGGCGACGAGGCGACTCCAGAGAGCGCTTGGCAGACTGGAGGACTGGTGTAACCGCTGGAAGGTGGCGATCAACGCGGAGAAAAGCAAAGGTATGATGTTCTCTCGTAGGTACAGAGCGCAACCGAGAGGCCGCGTGACGTTCAACGACGAGGACATCCAGTGGACCGACGAAGTCAGATATCTAGGGGTGACCCTAGATAGAAAGCTGACCTGGAAGCCACACGTCAACGAAGTGGTTCGCAAAGGCAAATTTGTGAGGGCGAAACTCTACCCGTTACTCCGTAGGGACAGCCGACTGAGCCTTGGCAACAAGGTAAGGTTAATCAAGTCTGTTTTGCAGCCACAGTTGACGTATGCCGGAGCAGCATGGGGATACGCAGCGAAGACGTACTTGAACAGAGTGCAGGCAGTCGAGAATATCGCCCTGCGTTGCGCGACGGGGGCCCCTTGGTTCGTCCGCAACAGCGATATTCGCCGGGATCTGGGATTCACGTCAGCTCTGGAAGCGATGAAAGCGCGAGCGGAGGCTGCCTTCGCACGCGCAGAAGTCCACAGCAACCAGCTGATCCAGGCGGCGGTGGACTACCGACCCGATGCGACCGCCAGGTACAGGCGGCCAAGGTTTCAACTCCTGGACGCGGGGTAAGTTGAGACGTTTCTTTTATTTCAGGACCGCCAGGATCAAGAATAGGACCACGAAGAGACATTGACTTTTCCCTAACCTGACTTGACTTTTCCCTAACCTACCCCGGCGCCCGCCTAGGCGGGTGCCGTTACCCTATTCTTTCCGCGACGCTGGACGATAGGGCCTTTACGGTTCTTCGACCTAGCGTCTCCCTAAAGCCACAGTGCTAATCCTGACTAAACCCAAACTCCTACCTGGTCGGAGGCGTTCGCGCCGCGACCAAAACATGACTACCCCCGGGGGTTAACGAGTCGGCGAAGAAAGAAGAGAAGACAGAAGAGCGCCAGAAGATAAGCCCTTGCCGACGGGGCTTGCCAGGACAGGAGAAGGTTCCTCGAGGCGCCGGCATCGGCCGCGATTGCGGTCGAGGCTGACCGGAGATAAGGAACCCACCTCTACGAGGCGTCCGGGCCTACAGCGATGAAGTAGGTAAAGAGAGATAATCCCTCTCGACCCCGCTCATCCGAGGTCATATATCCAGCCAAGGATATTGGCGACTAGCAGTTTTGGAGATAAATGGCAACATTGGTTTGCACACACATTCACTCACCCCAAACGCATATACCGTCTCCGTTCCGTCGTAGGTAAAAAGCAAAACAATAATTTTACCACACTGTATAACAAAGTTACTGGGTAGGTAACGGGCATAATTATGTCTTACCAATCTACCAATCTACTAATACACTATTGAGTATTAGTATTGAGTTTTGGGTATCATGTGTTTGTCTTATAATTTGTTATAATTAACTTATTACGTAATATTAATATTTGTATTACTTTGAAATTATGTAAGTATAGGGACTAATAAAAAATAAATAAACCATTTCTGCATATTTTTTCATCTCTTATCCTTTGATATCTGGCATTTTCAACTAATAAACGTGTAATGTTTTATCAGAAATAAATTACAGTGAAAGTCGGATAAAACGTCTGCGAAGGGACAGGTAAAATGTGGACGTTATATCCGGTCAGATGTTAAATTCGACGGCAATAAAAGTAGAATTTAAAATCAAGAAAACGACACAATTTTGTTTACCAATATATATTTATTTAAAGTAAATCAACATTTATATAAAAACGAAACAAAATATTTATTTGTAAATAACACAAGTTAAACAATCACATACGTATTCAAAGAAAAACAAAAAAAAGCCACATTTACATACATACATACTACTTATGTACATACTATGTATATGCATAGATAGATGTTTTAAAAATAGTTATGTATTTTTAAAATAATCAGTTATTTTAAATGGTTTTTTAGTTTTAAAGAATTATTTCTCGAATTCTATTTCAAGTTTCACAACATTAGGCAGCAAATCCTCGCTTACTGTATTATTAAAAGTAATGAAGTTTCTAATTGTAGATAGTGCCTGCATTGCTTGTGAAATGTTAGGGGGTGTAAATTCTGCATCACTGCCATTTTCTTCAATTTCTTCTTCTGGTACATGTTGCACAATGTCGAGTATATCATCATCTGTTAACTCGCCGCATGTCTCTACATTGTCGTCAATTCTTACAAAATCAAGAAATTCTTCTCGATAAATAATATTTTCAGTATTTTCGACGTTCCGTAACCATTCGATTAGGGGCAAGTCATCTTCTTCATCAAATACCTCAGTTTCCATAGAATCGTCGGCATTTTGTTTTGTAAAACCGGCATGCCTAAAACAGTTCCTAATTGTTGCAGCAGGTATCCTGTTCCACGCTTTTGACACCATGTTTATAGCATCTAGCAAATTAATGTTTATTTCGAAATTTCTATTGTCATTTTCAATCATTTTCATCACTAGAAATTTGCGAAAATAAGTTTTTAACGCGTTAATGATTCCCTGGTCTAACGGCTGAAGCACAGAAGTTGTGTTTGGAGGTAAAAAATATAACTGTATAGAAATCAGATTCTGTACATTAGAATGTGCTGCGCAGTTATCAATTACAAGAAGAATTTTCTCCCTCGTCTTTGTCAGTTCCCTATCCCAATTTTGAAGAAAAGAAAATGTCAGAAGTCATCCATGCTTTCTTGTTGGATTCATAGGTGACAGGAAGTCGTCTGATATTCTTGAAACAACGAGGATTCTTTGATTTACCTATTACAAGCAATTTTATTTTTTTTTTTGTTCCAGACATATTTGCTGCGACTAGCACGGTAACTATTTCTTTGGACATTTTACCGCCAGAACATTTTGCACCTTTGAACTTTAAGGTGGTTTGAGGGGTTAACTTAAAAAACAAGCCCGTTTCATCAGCATTGAAAATTTGTTCGTCTTTATAGTTTTTTCTAATGTTAGGCCATACAGTTTGTATCCATTGATCAGTGACTTCTGTATTTACACTTTCACATTCACCAGAAATTTTTCCTGGCACAATATTATTACGATTTCTAAAACATTTAATCCAACTTTCTGAACATTTATAATTTTCTTTGCCCAAAAGTCTTCCGAACTCTTCAGTCTTTTCTTGCCCGCTTATCGGTATTCCTCTACTTCGCTTTTCCTTGAACCATTCAAGCAACGGTCTTTCTATATCCATATAAATCGACTGACGCATTTTTTTCTTGTTCAGCAAATTACAATTAAATGCAGTTTTAATTTTTTCTCAATTTTTCCATATTGTAGTTACTGATGAATGTGACATATTAAATTCGGCCGAAATAGTGGCATTAGATTCACCATTTTCTAATCGGGCAATAATTGCACCTTTTTCTTCTACTGAAAGTACCTTCCGTTTATTTGCAGCCATTTCGTATGTTCAAAGCTTCAAGCCTATTTACAAATAGACCGCAACATGCCGTAACGAACTGACTTGTCATTGTCGTATCGGCTCCTTCCATAGGACCCGTATGACGCTATAGCCGACCTTAGGGCTAAAATATGCAATAAAAAATCGCCGCTATTTGCGACTCCGATGTTATAACCGGCGACGCTAAATGCAGTCCTAAAATATATGTAAGTTCAACCAATATCGAAAAATTTCGCTGCTATAAGCAACTTTTCGTTATAAGCGACGGCGTTATAAATGTCTTTTATTGTATATATGCTTTCTTGATAGATATTTGTTTTATATCGCAGGTGGGGCAAAGGTAATATATTTGCATTGTGAGTGTCATGTTACCGTACTACTATTACACTACTATTAATGTTGCTGATATAAAATTGTATCAAGACATCATTGTATGAAACTAAATTGTATATAATATTTCAAGAAGGTACTTCCTATAGTATGTTATTTTAAAGCTGCTGCTTTTGAAACTATTTTTTAGTTTTAGACCCCGTTTCTATTATTTTTATAACTATTTTTATCTGCTTAGAACTGTTTTGGACAACTTTTTGAGTTCTAACAGATTTTAAAACTGCAATGTAAATTGATACTTATGTGAAGGTCACAGGTTAATGAATGTATTACATCCGGTATTGCATCGTTTCTAAACACCTACATTTGTTCTATGTCAGCAAAAATTACTACTTTATTTCATAACTAGCGTTATCTTTTCTTAATTTTGAAGGTAGGATATAATACCATGTTAGTAATGAGTATATCATTTCTAAAAATAAAATTCCCCTTTATCTATTTAAAGTGGTGGAGATTACTTCATAAAATAATGTTAGGAAAAATTTGAAAACAGTCGAAAACAAGCAGTGTTATGAACACTAGTAAAAATAATATTGATTTATAGTGTGTAACCAAACAAAGCCAAAATAATGTGGGCAGCTTATGTGAAAGAGATCGAAATAAAAGACTTGGATAGTGGTATTCGAAATCTACGTCAGACCATTTCAAATCTTAAGTTTGATGCCGATCGTGAAGCCATTTATGGTATGGGAAACTTTTTTCCAGCAGAATATTGTGAAGAATTAGTTGAGAAATATGGAAAGGCGTTAGTATTGTGTGAAGATTATTTAAACGAGCAATGTACCATAGATGATGTTGTTAATGGGTTTATTAACTTGGACATGACGGGAATGCTCCGTGATATTAAACATTTACTGCAGAGCCATTTAGCCATTAAAATTCCTGAACGCGAATGGGAACAAGAATCTGATGGCCAGGAGGAAAACGATGTAGAAATGAGTCAACAATGAATCTGTATTAATACAATATTTAATAAACTTTATTATCATAAAGTCGTTTTATTATTTCATATAAATTATATACGAGTATCACTACCAAAAAAAAAACAATCAGTTTGTCTTTAGAAGCAATAATGAACGCTTCACAATTAATAGTTCTGCAAACAATTTTGAAAAATTCGCTAATTATACAGCGGTGTGTCATATTTCAGTTCATCGACCTACTTCCGATATCATGTTTCGTCTAGAGAGCATCCGGTGTCATGTTTTTTTTATTAGGTTAGGTCCCTACTGTGCATGTTTTTCTATTAGGTTAGGTCCCTACTGCGCATGTTTTTCTGTTAGGTTAGGTCGCAACTGCGCGCATGACCGACAGTAGGGTCCTAACCTTATAGAAAAACATGTACAGTAGGGACCTAACCTAATAGAAAAAACATGACACCGGATGGTCGGTACTGCGCGCAGTTGCGACCTAACCAACAGAAAAACATGCGCAGTAGGGACCTAACCTAATAGAAAAACATGCGCAGTAGGGACCTAACCTAATAGAAAAAACATGACACTGGATGCTCTCTAGACGAAACATGATATCGGAAGTAGGTCGATGAACTCAAATATGACACACCGCTGTATAATTAGCGAACTTTTCAAAATTGTTTGCAGAACTATTAATTGTGAAGCATTTATTATTGCTTCTAAAGACAAACTGATTGTTTTTCTTTTTTTGGTAGTGATACTCGTATATAATTTATATGAAATAATAAAACGACTTTATGATAATAAGGTTTATTAAATATTGTATTAATACAGATTCATTGCTGACTCATTTCTACATCGTTTTCCTCCTGGCCATCAGATTCTTGTTCCCATTTGCGTTCAGGAATTTTATTGGCTAAATGGCTGTGCAGTAAATGTTTAATATCACGAAGCATTCCCGTCATGTCCATGTTAATAAACCCATCAACAACATCATCTATGGTATATTGCTCGTTTAAATAATCTTCACACAATACTAACGCCTTTCCATATTTCTCAACTAATTCTTCACAATATTCTGCTGGAAAAAAGTTTGCCATACCATAAATGGCTTCACGATTGACATTAAACTTAAGATTTGAGATGGTCTGACGTAGATTTCGAATACCACTATCCAAGTCTTTTATTTCGATCTCTTTCACATAAGCTGCCCACATTATTCTGGCTTTGTTTGGTTACACACTATAACTCAATATTATTTTTACTGTGTTCACAACACTGCTTGTTTTCGACTGTCTTCAAATTTTTCCTAACATTATTTTATGAAGTAATCCCCACCACTTTAAATAGATAGAGGGGAATTTTATTTTTAGTAATGATATACTCATTACTAACATGGTATTATATCCTACCTTCAAAATTAAGAAAATATAACGCTAGTTATGAAATAAAGTAGTAATTTTTGCTGACATAGAACAAATGTAGTTGTTTAGAAGCGATGCAATACCGGATGTAATACATTCATTAACCTGTGACCTTCATATAAGTATCAATTTACATTGCAGTTTTAAAATCTGTTCGAACTCAAAAAGTTGTCCAAAACAGTTCTGAGCAGGTAAAAATAGTTATAAAAATAATAAAAACGGGGTCTAAAATTAAAAAATAGTTTCAAAAGCAGCAGCTTTAAAATAACATACTGTAGGAAGTACCTTCTTGAAATATTATATACAATTTAGTTTCATACAATGATGCCTTGATACAATTTTATATCAGCAACATTAATAGTAGTGTAACTTTGCCCCACCTGCAATATAAAACAAATATCTATCAAGAAAGCATATATAATTTTTTTAAATGATTCTGATAAAACATTACACGTTTATTAGTTGAAAATGCCAGATATCAAAGGATAAGCGATGAAAGAATATGCAGAAATGGTTTATTTATTTTTTATTAGTCCCTATACTTACATAATTTCAATGTAATACAAATATTAATATTACGTAATAATTTAATTATAACAAATTATAAGACAAACACATGATACCCAAAACTTAATCTTTTTATTCACCTCATTTGAGACTACTATGACGATGATTTTTCGATGATTGAAATTTCCAGTACATCTTCTTGGATTCTTCTTGAATGACAGATGTAGAAGTGTATCACTCTTAGCATAATATGTTGATTTTGTAATAGCTCCATCAATGCAATTGATAATTGTTTTATAATTACTTGATATTCTCCAATGAAAAGCAGTAAGTATCTGAATAATGCATATATGGATAATATTTACTGACAAAACTATCTAATATCAGCTCAAACAAGGAAATTTTAAATCCGATCTTAATTGAAGGAAATACTGATTCCTCAACTCCATTTAACTGTTTTAACCTTTCTTTTTTGTACATATTGATCGTATTCTCGAAACAATCACACCAAGATCAGTTTTTCTATCAATAGTGTATTAGTAGATTGGTAAGGCATAATTTCAATTTCAAGTAACCACTTAAAAGCAATTTCTGGTATTGCCACTTCCTTCAGTATATATAGTTTTCACCATAAAGAAGAGACTACCTTGTTGTTCAATAAATTCGTTGTAAACGTCACTGGTTGCACAGTGTAATACAATATCCATTTCAGTAGACAGATTTTGTTTTACCGATGTATGTTAAACTAATAAAAGAAACTGTTTTTAGTTAAGATTACTGTCAGACAACAATAAAATGAGAATTGACATAATTGTAATAAGGGTGCATCATTTTATAGCACATAGCGGTAAAATTGGCAAACTAAGACTATATGATCTACTGAAATATAATTTATCAGTAAAACAAGACATCAATTTCTGCTGATAGGATAAACGCAGGTTTAGGTGACTTAGCAATTTCAAAAACATGTCCAAAGAATGCGATTGGGGGAGAGTCTGCAGCTACTTAGAATGCACTCCTAACCTCAAAGAATATTGTGAGAAATGTGGGAAAAAAGCCTACAGAGTCGCCTCCACATACAGACGTGACAGAGGAAATATTGGATACTATGATTTTATATCTTACTGATGCGATTGCTATCAATTAGCTGTGGGGATAAACGAAGCAGCCAAATTCATGTGGAACCAGGAGCAAGGGTTGAAGAAACAGATACTTTAGTTACAATTATAAAGAATGATATTATGTAGCGATGAAAACCCCCTAGTTTGGTTTGAAACCATCCTACTGGTCATGTGCCTTGAAGAACTACAGAAATATGTAAACCCTGTTTTAATTTCAATTCATTAATTTACAATGTTCTGTTTTATTACAATTTATGTGAAGTATTTTTCGTTGGAAGATACGCTGTTTTATATAACCCTCTGTATATCTAACAATTCTATGTGACTTGTTTGTTGTATAAGTTGGTTCCGGATTGGTTAAACTGCTGAAGTCTTCTCTCAGTATCTTTAGTGTAGACCACTTTATTATATGTATATTAAGTTACTGAATTATTCCCACCCTCATTCTAATCACAGGGATTAACCCAGAAGTCGGAGACTTGTGCGGAAGAGGGGGGCGGTATATTATTATTATAGCAGATTTATTACCTGATAAATATAAAAAAAAGTGTATAAAATTTGTTATAGACGGTTTATAGATTTGTGTGACAGAAAGTTTGTTAAGAGCATTACCGACAATGTCCTCTTAGCGTGTTTAAAAGAAAAGTCAGAGATACAAAAACCATCGACCTTATAATAAGAGTATTCAATGTCAAGGCTACACTTTTAATCCATCAGCACCTTCATCTTCATAGCTCTCACGACTCATGTCTGTTTCTTTATAGTCGATAGGTCTGTATACATATTTTCTGTTTGGTTCTTTCATCTCGATGATTTACTATTTATCTGATGATGCTTGTTTTTGCTGTGAGTTAATAAGTTGTCCCGTCTCGTAAATTTCTTTCCCACCACTTTAAATAGATAGAGGGGAATTTTATTTTTTAGAAATGATATACTTATTACGAACATGGTATTATATCCTACCTTCAAAATTAAGAAAAGATAACGCTAGTTATGAAATAAAGTAGTAATTTTTCCTGACATAGAACAAATGCAGGTGTTTAGAAATGATGCAATACCGGATGTATACATTCATTAACCTATGACCTTCACATAAGTATCAATTTACATTGCAGTTTTAAAATCTGTTAGAACTCAAAAAGTTGTCCAAAACAGTTCTAAGCAGGTAAAAATAGTTATAAAAATAATATGAAACGGGGGTCTATAACTAAAAAATATCACTATTATATCACGTTTACGTCACGATGTCACGTTTATGTCACGATGTCATGTTTATGTCACATATATGTCGCGTTTATGTCACATTTATGTCACGTTTATGTCACATTTATGTCACGTTTATGTCACGTTTGTCACGTTTATGTCACATTTATGTCACGTTTATGTCACATTTATGTCACGATGTCACAGCTATGTCACATTTATGTCACGTTTATGTCACATATATGTCACGTTTATGTTACATTTATGTCACATTTATGTCACGTTTATATCACGTTTATGTCACAGTTATGTTACATTTGTGTAACGTTTATGTCACACATATGTCACATATATGTCACGTTTATGTCACATTTATGTCACGTTTATATCACATTTATGTCACGTTTATGTAACATTTATGTCACGTTTATGTCACATTTAAGTCACATTTATGTCACATTTATGTCACGATGTCACATTTATGACACGTTTGTATCACGATTATGTCACGTTTATGTCACGTTTATGTCACATTTATGTCGCGTTTATGTCACATTTATGTCGCATTTATGTCACGTTTATGTCACATTTATGTCACGTATATGTCACATTTATGTCACGTTTATATCACGTTTATGTCACGTTTATGTCACATTTACGTCATAGTTATTCATTTTTGTCAGAATTTCCCGTCTATTTTTCAATCTCACCAAATTGAATATATCACCTATTCTTAAATCTTACCAGTTTAAATTTACCGCCTAATTTTAAATATCCCGCCAGTTTGAATTTTCCGTCCAATTTTAAATATCCCGTCAGTTTGAACTTAGGTTAGGTTAGGTCGCTACTGTCAAATTTCAAATCAGTTTCAATTTCCCGCCTAATTTTAAATCTCCCGCCAGTTTGAACTTAGGTTAGCTCGCTACTGTAAAATTTCAAATCAGTTTTAATTTCCTGCCT
The DNA here is from genome assembly GCA_037114965.1 of Monochamus alternatus. Taxonomy (NCBI): domain Eukaryota; kingdom Metazoa; phylum Arthropoda; class Insecta; order Coleoptera; family Cerambycidae; genus Monochamus; species Monochamus alternatus. Next base: position 43,605,466 of record CM073431.1, on the reverse strand, counting down.
AATTTTAAATATCCCGCCAGTTTGAACTTAGGTTAGGTCGCTGCTGCGAATGTTTTTTTCTGTTAGGTTGGATCCTTTTTTCTTGGTTAGAATTTCCCGCATAATTTGAAATATCCCGCCAGCTTGAACTTGGGTTAGGTCGCTACTGTCAAATTTCAAATCAGTTTGAATTTCCCGCCTAATTTTAAATCTCCCGCCAGTTTGAACTTAGGTTAGCTCGCTACTGTAAAATTTCAAATCAGTTTTAATTTCCCGCCTAAATTTAAATATCCCGCCAGTTTGAACTTAGGTTAGGCCGCTGCTGCGCATGTTTTTTTCTGTTAGGTTGGATCCTTTTTTCTTGGTTAGAATTTCCCGCATAATTTGAAATATCCCGCCAGTTTGAACTTAGGTTAGGTCGCTATTTACCGCCACTCTCGTTAATTAGAATTTCCCGCCTAATTTTAAACCAATTTGAATTTCCCGCCTAATTTCAAATCAGATTGAATTTCCCACCTAATTTTAAATCAGTTTGAATTTTTTGCCACTTCTAGCAATTTGAATTTCCCCGCCTAATTTTAAATCAGTTTGAATTTCCCGCCTAATTTTAAATCTCACCAGATTAAATTTACCGCCACTATTTCCAGCACAACCCTATATATATTATACTTATCAACTATACGATACGATGGTCTAGCGCTAACGTACACGCTTTGCACTCTAGAGGTCCGTGGTTCGATTCCCAGCGCTACCAGTTTTTTTTTCAAACATATATCTAATTATTTAATATCACCTGTAATTAGCACCTGTAAAATCTTAAATATCATTAATACAGGTATTGTTATAGCTCAGACAGCTTGGCGGGAGACGCCTTCAAGCGCTCTCTGATTCATATATTACACAGTTACTGTAACCTTCTGCTAATAGTTATAGTGGTCCCGTGGTAGCGCGTCTGCTTTGAATGCGAGAGGTCCCGGGTTCAAATCGCGCACAGAGTAAAGTTTTTTTCATTTAAATAACAACGTCACGTGATAGGTCACCAATCAAATCAGTTTTCAAATTTTAGTTATTAGCAAAAAACTGTATGTGTGTGACGTCACTATAACGCTACCGCTGCAGATCTTTAGTCTACTGCGCATGTTTTTTCTGTTAGGTTAGATTCTTTTTTCTTAGTTTGAATTTCCCGCCTAATTTTAAATATCCCGCCAGTTTGAACTTAAGCTAGGTCGCTACTGTCAAATTTCAAATCAGTTTGAATTTCCCGCCTAATTTTAAATATCCCGCCACTTCTGTCACTTTTGAATTTCCCACCTAATTTTAAATATCCCGCCAGTTTGAACTTAGGTTAGGTCGCTACTGTCAAATTTCAAATCAGTTTGAATTTCCCCGCCCAATTTTAAATATCCCGCCAATTTGAACTTAAGTTAGGTTAGGTATTTAATATCAGCTGTAAAATCTTAAATATTTCTATTTAATATCATTGTTATAGCTCAGACTGCTTGACGGGGACGCCTTCAAGCGCTCTCTGATTCATATATTACGCAGTTAAGCCTAGTTTACATTAGTCGAGTAATTCGGCCCAGTAACTGTGCCCAGTAACTGGAGTAAGTTACTCGACTCTCCTGATATATTTGTTGATTGTTTACACAAACTTTTTCGATGGCACAGTAAGTCCGCGAGTCAATTGTATATAAAATGGCCGGCCCAGTACATCGGTGTTTGCCAAGAATTTGCAATATTTTATTGCAAGAAGTTAATGATATTATTGAGATGGAAAAAAAGGTTATGGATACGTAAGTGGATAGCAAGAAGAGATAGATTGGGTGCAATGAAGATATTGAGGAGTATGAGATGTGTTTACGAATGTCTCCTGAAAATTTTGAAACTCTTTTGGGTTTAGTTACTCCTAAAATTCAGAAACAAGATACTCAAATTCAATGCCTACCAAAGTGAAATTAGAAGGAACCTTAAATTTTCTGGCTACTGGAAACAACTATCGTTCTTTGCAACATTTTTTCAGAGTTTCCAAACCAGCTATCTCGAACTTCATACCAGAAGTGTGTGATGCCATTTATGATAGTCTAAGAGAATTTATAAAGGTAAGTCTTTTTTCATTTTATTTACCAGACAATAAAAATGTTTTACGGGCAATGTACTAAATGTAGAGTAGGTATAATTCATACAACAAAGTTTAAATTTTATTTTTACTAGAACAGCAATTATATTCATTATTGTAAGTCAACATTGGCGCGTTTCTATGCTTCTGATAATATGTGGGTTGTTTCTCCTAATTCTTGTTCTTCGACATATTGAGGACTAAAAAGAGTTGATGTTGATTGCGGTTCCGAATTAAGGGACAATATGTGGGTTGTTTCTCCTACTTCTTGTTCTTCGGCATATTGAGGACTAGAAACAGTTGAGGTTGATTGTGGTTCCGAATTAAGGGATACATGTGGCGACGTATTATAGCTGTGACTTGGTGGTGTGTGGATGGTTTGAGAAGGAAAAGGTGTTGGCATAGTATCCGACCTGTACCGTGTCAAAACATTTTGGATGTAACTTTGCGCCAGAATGGCTTACCTTTATGGTAATTTATCTAGCGCTAACGCAACATATCTTCCGAATGCTTCATTTTCGCTCAGAGTAGGTTCGCCTTGAGTAACCTGATTCATAGTGCGTAATTCATTTACAGCTTCTGATAGGTGTTGAAGACGACGTTTGGTCCCCCTAGATTTCTCAGAGGTCAGACGGATTGGTGGTTGTTGTTCAGCTAGATTCTGAGATCGCTGTTCAACTAGATTCTTAGATCGGTGTCCAGCTAGATTCTGAGATCGCTCTTCAGCTAGATTCTCAGATTCTTGTTGAGATTGTTCACCATCAGTTTGAGATTCTTCTGCGGAATTGTCTTCGGTATTTGGTTGACTATCAACTTGCGAACGCTGTAAGGAAGAAACTTAATTTTAGCGAACATGGTAGTTTTTCAGTACAAGTGTCTAGAGATGCAGCTCTCCCACGATTCCGCATTCGTAAGTGACATATATAGAGAGAGAGAGAGTCCTGGACTTAGATACTTCTGTTTTACAAGGTTGAAATAATTAAGGGACATACCATATCAAATCAACCAAAAAAAAAGTGTGTCAAAAATCGTCAAAGTCGAAGGTGGTCAAAATAATTGGCTGGTTGATTTGATATGGTTTATCCCATAAACATTTTGTAATTTTAGCAACACAATGAGAAATTAAAAAAAATGTTTGGCCAATTCATTTATACTTCTTATTTTTTCAGATACCAGACCGTCATACAGAATGGAAAACAATTAGCAATGGGTTTCGTGATAGATGGAATTTTCCCCAATGTTGTGGAGCCATTGATGGAAAACACGTCCTTATTAATGCTCCAAACGAAGGAAGTGAATGTTATAACTATAAAGGCACTAATAGTGTTGTGCTGATGGCAGTTGCTGATTACAAATACTGTGTTTCTTACTTTGAAGTTGGGAAGAAAGGCTCAGAATCAGATGTCAGGGTTTTCCAAAATTGTTCACTTTTCGAACCGCTAGAAAATGGTCTACTTCCTAGTGGTAACTATTTTGTTGGGGATGACGCCTTTCCCCTAAAACCCTACCTGATGAAGCCCTACACAAACTACAACAGACCTCTTACACAAGATGAGAGAATTTTTAATTATCGGTTAAGTCGCGCGAGAAGAATTATCGAAACGTCTTTGGTATTCTGGTCAGTAGATTTAGAGTCTTTGACCGAAAGTTAGCTGTCAAATTGAGCACTATTAATAAAATCGTCGCTGCTGCCTGTGCTCTTCACGATTGGCTTATTACTACTGCAAAGCAGAACTATGTCCCTAAAGGCTCTATTGATGAAGAACATAATGAAACAGGGGAGATCATCCCTGGAAAGTGGAGGTCAGAAATTGGAGACCTGAGAATTCTGGAAAAAATGGAGGTCATCGAACAGCGCAGCTGTCAAAAAAAATTAGGGATCGCCTAAAAGAATATTTCAATGGTGAGGGCGCTGTTTCTTGGCAATAGACTCTCACGGCTGGAACCTTATTAGAAAACTAGAAGTAAAACTTAAACACTGTAACTGCTGTATTCAAGAAAGTTAATTATTGTTTTCTTTTACATCAAATGATTGATTTGATGTAAAAAATATTAAAAAAGAGTACTTACCAAGTTGCTTATTGTTTCTCCTGGGTCCTTTGCACCTTTCATTATCTGATCCATGATATCAAACCATTTCACAGTAGGTATGTACAAATCATCGGGGCATCCTCCTGATCTATAGTTTTTTTTAACTTTTTGTACCTCTTGATTGTAGGTAGATCGAATGTTTTTTATCTTTTGTTTAATTTCAGGCACTCCAAACCCCTCCCTAGACATTGCTGTCATTATTGCTTCGATAGCCCTCTGGCGCATATTTTTATTTCTGTAACTGGCTTTGGTCATGTTCCACAGACATTCGTGCTCACTATATAGTTCCACGAATTTTAGAGTATCATTTTCAGTCCACTTCATTTTCACTATTTGTATATTGACGTGATAAGTACTAAATTTAACACAGTGCGGGTATAAATATGCGAAATTTTTCGTGGTGCATCTTACACTAACACCAGTACCTGTTTAGACAGGCCGAGTAATTAGTCAAGTTCAACATAGAAGTCAAGTAGAATAGAGTGGACCTACTTTTCTTCGTTCGGCGTTCTCCTTAACCATTTACTCGACTAATGTAAACTAGCCTTTACTGTAACCTTCTGTTAATAGTTATAGTGGTCTCGTGGTAGCGCGTCTGCTTTGCATGCGAGAGGTCCCGGGTTCAAATCGCGCACGGTGTAAAGTTTTTTTCATTTAAATAACAACGTCACGTGATAGATCACCAATCAAATCAGTTTTCAAATTTAAAAATTGTATGTGTAACCTACTGCGCATGATTTTTCTGATAGGTTAGGGAGGGGCGGGGCCCCTACTTTGGCACGTAACAGTAATTACCTAATTGATAGGTCTCGATGAGGAACCAATCAAATTAGTTTTCAAATTTTAGTTATTAGCAAAAATTGTATGTGTAACCTACTGCGCATGATTTATCTGATAGGTTAGGGAGGGGCGGGGCCCCTACTTTGGCACGCTACAGTAATTACCTCATTGTAAATCAGGGTGTCAAATTTCAAAACAAAGGTGTCAAGTTACAAATTTTCCCACGGTCCAAGAAATTTTCCCATGCCAAACCTTCCCAATACCTACTTACCACAGCCATTAGTTATATTATAACCTCGAAATTGACTTTGCGTGGGAACACGTCACGTAGACAAACAAACTTTATTGTCACTCTTGATTATATAAGAAATATCCTTCAAACCAACTTCACAACTGTCAACGCTTTACTTTGACGTTTGTCACTCGCGTTTGGCTGCTCAATATAAACTGACTCTGACGGCGGAATTGATCCGCTTATATAGATTTTTAGAGTTCTCGAAATTTCTGCGATCTCGAGAACATGTCGAGAAACAATACTGGAATATTCTGCAAAACGTCAGAATAAAGGTATTACAAAAATTATAAATTCTAACGCAAACAGAAACGTAATTTACAAACTAACGAAGTAGGTGAGCTTCAATTATAAATTCTAATGTATACAGGAACATAATTAACAAGCTAAAGAGGTAGGTGAGCTTCCGTAACATTGACCCCCTCTTAGAACTGATTGTCCCAATCAGGTTACCCCGTTATCCGCATGGCCTTCTTGATAAGGTGCCAAACGATCAATGTGGACAATCTTCATCTTGGCTTGAGGATTTATCTGGATCCCTGTAGACTACGTCATTCAATCTTGACACGACGGTATAAGCCAGTAAAAATGGAGGAAGGTAGGTATCGCAGTTGGTCTGTTTCTCGTTGACGGCCGTCCTTAGGAAGTTTTCAATGGTACGATTGAATCTTTCCACCATTCCATATGACTGTGGGTGTAGAGGTGTAGTTCTGGTTTTGTGGATGCCTAGCAGCCCACAGACATTCTGAAATACTTCAGATTCGAAATTCCTCTCTTGGTCGGAGTGGACCTGCCTAGGGACCCCATAACGGCATATCCAATTTTCAAATAAAGCTTCGGCTACGGTGACAGCTTGATTCGGTAAGGGATATATTTCTGGCCACTTGCTGAAGTAGTCCCTCACTACCAAAATATAGCCATTTCCACTGCTACTACGAGGAAAAGGTACCGCTGTGTCAATAGCTATTCTCTCGAATGGAGTTCCAACATTGTACTGCTTCATCTGACCTCGGCTTCGAGTCATGGGTTCCTTACAGGTATCACAACGTCGGCACCATTCTTCCACATCGGACCGACTGTCAAGCCAGTAGAATCGTTCTGTAACTTTATTCAAAGTTTTGTTTATTCCAAAGTGTCCATCACCGACCCCACTGTGTAGTGCTTGAATAACTTCTGGAATTCTTTTCTGGGGCAGTACTGTTTGATAAATATTTTCTTTGACGTTGGGACTCTTCCAGACTCTTTTTAATAGGCCGTTCTCGATGGCTAAAGAATTCCATAGCACGCAGTAGCTTTTTAGAGACGGTGACTTATCAGAAATATCCCAATTTTATTATCCCAATCATCTGGGTTCTGGATGTTAATTCTTCGGCAAAGAAATCCATCTTCTTCTCTAGTTTCTTGTCACAGGCAGTGCTTACAGTTTGGAGGGCATGGTCTTCTGGATAGGGCATCAGCATTCCGATGGTTAGATCCTTTCCGGTGTTCAATTTTGAAGTCGTACATCTTGCCTCTTGGCCTTCCGGATTCTTGAACTGCAGTAGCCACTTCAAAGAAGCATGATCGGTCCTCAAGACGAACTGCTGACCATAGAGATACTTATGAAAATGCCTCCATAGTTTTAACTATGGCAAGCAACTCTCTTCTGGTTACGCAGTAGTTCATTTCTTGCTTAGAGAGAACCTTGCTAAAGTAGGCAATCACTTTTTTGTGCCCGTCTTCAATTTGTGATAATATCCTTCCAATTCTAGTATTACAAGCAGCCGTGTCCACGATGAATGTCTTTCCCGGCTTGGGATATGACAGAATCGAAGAAAAACACAAAGCTTCTTTTAATCTCTGAAAAGCTTGTTGACATTGTTCCGTCCAGATAAATGGCTGATTGTTTTTTGTGAGTCGATGTAAGCGTTTCCCAATCTCGGCGAAATTTTTCACAAACTTGCGATAGTAAGTGCAAAGTCCCACGAAACTCCTTAATTCATGTTTGTCTTTCGGTACTGGCCATTTTCAGATGGTTTCAGCCTTCTCTGGGTCAGTCTTCACTCCATCAGAGGAAACAATGTGTCCTAAATACTTGACTTCCTTTTGAAAGAGCTTGCACTTCTTGGGACTTAGCTTGAGCCGGGCTTCCCTCAACATTTGGAAAACTTCTTGGACATTCCTCAAAGTCTTTTCCCAGTATTGTGATGTCATCAAGGTAAACGAGACAATTTTTCCAGGTCATTCCTTTTTTCAAGTCTTCCTTCATTTCGTCCTGGCTGATTTTCAATTCCTTTTTTAAATTGTCCATCATTTCATCTTGGCTATTCTTTAAATCTTCTTGACTCTTCTTCATTTCTTCCTTCATATCTTCTTGGCTCCTTTTCATATATTTCATCTCTATTAACTATTTGAATGTTTCCTCCATTTCCGTCGCTCTTCACTTGTCTACTCCAAACGTCTTCTTTATGGAACGTCTCACTTCTGACACCAATGTAACCTCGAAATTGACTTTGCATGGGAACACGTCACGTAGACAAACAAACTTTATTGTCACTCTTTATTATACAAGAAATATCCTTCAAACCAATTTCACAACTGTCAACGCTTTACTTTGACGTTTGTCACTCGCGTTTGGCTGTTCAATCTAAACTGACTCTGACGGCGGAATTTATCTGCTTATATAGATTTTTAGAGTTCTCGAAGTTTCGGAAATCTCCTCGAGAACGTGCCTAGAAAAAAATAGAATATAGCCTGGAATATTTCGGAAAACGTCAAATAATGGTATTACAAAAATTATAAATTCTAACGCAAACAGGAACGTAATTTACAAACTAACGAGGTAGGTGAGCTTCAATTGTAAATTCTAACGTAAACAGGAACATAATTAACAAACTAGAAAGGTAGCTGAGCTTCAGTAACATTATTAATAAAATGGGTGGTGTTAAACATCCAACATTACATAAAATTGCTAAAGATATATGGCAATGGTGTGAAAGAAAAGGATTGTGGGTTTTCGCTTCTTATATTTACTTCAAGGACAACATTGACGCAGATTTAGAGTGGCATTAAGTATAGAAACTGAGTATTCTTTGAATTTTCAAGTTTTTCAAGAAATAACCAAGACATTTGAAGAATCCTTTGTGGATTTATTTGCGTTAAAGTTAAATGCTGAATGTAAAAACTATATTTCTTGGAAAAAAGATCCGGATTCAGTTTTCGTTGATGCCTTTACTCAGAGATGGTCTTTTTTCTTCTATGCTTTCCCGCCGTTCCCTATAAAAACTCTTAATAAGACTATTGTAGATAAAGCTGAGGGCATAGTAGTAGTTACCGATTGACGCAACCATGGTACCCGATATTTATGAAATTATTCGATCCTCATCCAAAATTAATTCTTTCACCTTTTAAAGAGAGTCACCCCCTATGGAAAAGGATTACCCTGGGACTCTTATCAGGAAAGCATACAGGAGAAGAACTATTTCAGAATCAGCGATAAGCATACTGATAAGTGTTAAGTCCTAATTCCCTAAAACAGTACAACAGCTTTTTGAGGCTTTGGTGGAAATTTACCATCAATGAAAATATTAATTTAATTAATCCCTCGACGCAAGATTACGATTTTTTGTATAAGAATTTGAAAAAGGTGATGCTTTCTCTTAGTACTCATCGTTCGGCTTTAAAGCACCTTTATAATAAAGTTGTTGATGAATATATTTTTAATCGATTTTATATACAGATTCGGAAATTGCGGATCTTTACAGAGAAAGTAGAAATTGCCGCTTCATCCCAGGGTAGGTACGAAGTTTAAGAGGCGCGGCGGCGTGCATTGGTCTAGCATTCCCCACTACTACGGTAATCGGTTCCGTATCGCCAACGCCAATTCGCCATTGCAACTCTAACTGTCCGGTCAACTGATGCCAGTGTTGTCAGGTCTCATGCTTTTGCATGATATCTCATGCATTCCGAGGAAATCTCATGCTCTCATATTTTGATTACAAAATCTCATGCTTTTTAATAGACACAAAAAGAAATAATAAAATTATTAAAATTACTCTTTGAAATCTACCAAAACAAAGACCTAACGAAAAATAAAGGCAAAATCGAGGGCAAAATTGAATAGTAGATATCTACAATATTTGGGTACTTGAAATGTCCTTTATTGTAGACTGCTCTCTTAATAATTAGCAATGAATACATAAACGGGTATGACAGTCTACGGATATGCGGTGTGTGTGCTGAATTCACGCTGTATTGCAGTGATTCTTAACTCTGTTCCGTAAGGGTACCTACATTTTTTGGAAACAACAGATTTTATGACCCGTGAGTCACCCTGCGTCACGTCAACTGCGCCTCAACATTCGCCCGGCCTAACAATAAAATAAATTAGAAAGGTTACGTGGTTAATAACTTTTAAGTAAGTACCTGTAAGTACCTACTTACAATGTAATATTATGATAAAATAGCAGAACATAATGCTTTTTAATGAAATAAAAATGGCATTACAAAAGTAATTAAAAATTAAGCTGTGTCATGCTTTTTTCTCCAAACCTCATGCTTCTTTGAAATTATTCTCATGCACTGAATTTTTCCCACAGTTCAAGCCGAACGTAGTAACGCGAAGCAGAAGTAAGAAGACGTGAAGATGGTAAATGAGATTTTTCCGAAACGTTGTCAAACCAATGGTTCTTTTGAAGACCATGCAGATTCATCGCGGACATATAACACCCGCGGAAGCCTACCAACTAACATATATATAAATATATATATATATATATATATATATATATATATATATATATATATATATATTTATCTACAATGTTTCCTTCAGATCTACTGTCATTAGAAAAAATAACTTTGAAGCCGGCAACATTATTAGCTCTTGTATCTGCTCAGCGACAAAAGATCAAAGATTGAAATTCCAAATATATCAATTTTTGAAGATCATATTTAGATTAAAATCATTGATCTGATAAAAACCTCGGGGCCTAATAGGGCCCAGCCTATAATAAATTTACTGTTTTTTAAACAAAAGCCTGAGTTGTGCGTTGCTGGAACTTTGTTAACTTACACTAACAAAACTAAAAATATTAGAAAAGATACAACAAATCTTTTTATAACTCATAAGAAACCTCATCATAAGGCTTAAATTCAAACAATATCCCGATGAGTAAAAAAGGTTCTTAAAGACAGTGGAATAGATACAACTCAGTTTACTGGTCACAGTACTCGCCACGCAGCAACTTCGGCGGCATATAGATCTGGAGCAAATATTGAAAACATCAGAAATGCCGCTGGTTGGTCTACAAAGTCAAATGTCCTTGCAAAATTTTACAATAAACTAATTTTGAATAAAGTTAGTTTCGCAGAGACAATTCTGAATATTAAATAAGTTCTGTACCTATAGTTTAGATTAACCAGGAACATTATCTTATTGTTTGTTTGTTTTTTTATATATGTAATGTTAGTTTTTTGCTTATATACTTAATCAATGTTATTACATGTATGTACATATTTATGTATAAGTATATAAAAGCATACCATTAAACTCTATTATTGCCAAGATTACATATACATATACTTTTTTTCTCTTCTTTTCCATATAAAGCGGGGTTCGCGTTCACTTTAAACATCGACATAGTGGTATGTGCGGAAGGGGTTCCGAAATATAATCATAGATTAAACAACTTACCTGTAACGAAGTTCGATCTTGATTATATGAGGAACCGCTTCCGCATAGACCAACCCTCCCAATCACATTGTATCGATTGTAAAAAGATTTGTTGAAAACCCTTCCCTAGTTTATACGCGATATAGGCACTAGAAACCATAATGAACATACATATTACGATGAGCCCACAATGCATTGGCAGTTTCTTTTTTAGTGATAAACATAGTGATCGTTCCGCGCCAGAGGCGTAACTACATAGTGGTCTATGCGGAAGTGGTTCCTCATATAATCTAGATCGAACTTCGTTACAGGTAAGTCGTTTAATCTATGAATACATTTCTAAATGTGGGCTAACGTCCTTAATATATTTATGAATGTATGAAAATATTCCTGAATATACTTTAAAAAAACATTGTATATTGTAACTTTAAACATTAACATCTTTATTATTTTAATTAAGTATAATGGTAGGCAACAATAGTCTTTTAATAATAGTCTCTGGCGTAGATATTTGAAATGTACAGCGCAACGTTTTTGCGTGTTGGAACAAAAAGAGCGGAGCCGATAAAGATCACTTTTCGGGTCTTCGAGAATAGTTGAATTATAAGCAGGTGTAATTTTTATAAATTTTCCTTTTAAATACATTGATTGTTTCCTTTTGGTATATTAGAAAATTGTATCATCATTAACTGTGCCTATATCGTTTTGGAACGGTGTTAGAAGTGCATAGTTTCGACTATATTGCTGGATTTTACTGCATCTGCATTAGACCCACGTGGTTAACAACTATATTACCTATTACACAAAGAATAGCACACTATCAAGTCACTCTTCAACGACGTAAGTTTCTGTTTCTGTTTCTTGTTATCAGATTATTGTTAATTACGGTGTAAATTCCCAATTTTAGGGCTTTAAATGCTTAGTGCATCCGCTGCAGCATTATTGCAAGTACTATTATTTCCATCAATAATCTCTTGCATTACGAAAGCGAATACTGTTGATATCTACAGTGCATTTGGGAAAGTTGCAGTATACCAACTGTCCGTAGTATACCGGCTGTCCGTAGTATACCGGCTGTCCTTCAATATCAAGTCGCCATTTTGTAGTCCAACTTCTGGTGACGCCCACAGAGATCAACAAACAGATAAGCTGTAGTTTTAAGACTTTTATCCTCCTATTACGTAATTACAACGAATGTTTTCTATTTTTTTACTATATTTAAATCCGTATATAGTTTTCATAGAAGCCTTGGGTAATTCTCATCATTAACTTGTTATTTAGGTTGTACAATACAGGGTGGTTGCTATATTTAAGAAATTTTGTGCGCCACCCATGATCACGAACGGTTATACGATACTTTCTTCCTCACTATAATAATATTACTAATAGAGACACATTTTCTTTCTTTTGTTGCTGCCAATTATAATATACTTGTTGTATGTTTAATGCATATTTTTTTCCTTTGCATACTTGCTATTATTTAAAGTAGATGTACTTAAAATCTTGTAACCAGGTTTTAAGTAACTTAAACGCTAATGTCAATTATTTTGGTTACTGGCGCCCTGAATGACAAGAGGTTCAACTATTGTCGTTCTACATTTAACTCACGACCAGCTCCGACTAAGAGCTAGCTGGCGTTTCTGCCCAAAGACCTTAAGGACACCCCAAGATCGAGTATTCTTTTTTAAGTATCAATGGATATTAGTATATTAGTATAGTATATTTTACTCATTAAATAAAACGTGGTAATATCCTTTTTATTATTTTTGCCAGGGTTACATAAGAATAGACATGAATAAATCTAAAATGAAACCGTAACAACCCTACCCTTTGGTAAAAAAAGAAAAATAAGCAAAAAATATTTTGACCTGATTAACTTTCAGAAATAAAAAAGAAAAACGCCAATAAAATCCTTAAGCATCTGGGAGATTAGGAGAAAACGGCAACAAAAATATTAGTGCTGGAGATCCGGAGCATGCGCCTTTAGATCCTTAGCGTGTCAGACTCCAAAGTTATTTCCGTCCTTATCCATTAATTCATATGTCCACAAAATTTTCTTAATCGTATAAACACATACATATTTTGGAGCAAGTTTGGCAGTAAAACCCTTCGTGGCATCCGATAGAACAGGATTTCTTTTCCACATTCTTTGATTTAAGCCGAAAGTTTCCTCTCGACGACTGAGCTTATATGAGTGACAACTCTTTTCATATGCTGCTTTGAGCCGCTTGGTAATGCCCTGGTAAACTTTATGGAGGACATCAACTTGTCTTATCATAGATTCAGGATCTATAGGGGTTTCGTCGTTAGTTTCCCACGCTCCAGCAATTTGAACTTGTCGACCAAAATTCAGGAAATTTGGCGTGAAATTAGTAACTTCATGACGTGCAGATCTTATTGCAAAGGCAACTTTAACAAGGACTTGGTCCCAGTTTCGGTGATTATCCTTAACATATGAAGCAGCTAACATTGTTTTAATGACTCTGTGCACTCTTTCTACAGGGTTGGCTTGTGGGTGTTAGTTTGCTAGGAACTTAATAGTAACCTGTTACTTTTCCATTGTCTCCAAGAGCTTGCGACTTGTAAACTGAACGTCGTTGTCTACAATTCAACGATTCGGTGCTCCCTTGAGATTGCTGGAGCTGTAGCAGAACGCAATGAAAACAACGAGACAAATTTTGTGAAACAATCACATACGGACAGTATATACTGTAACCTCCGATAGATCGAGGGAGAGGTCCGATTACATAGCTTCTGCTGCAGTAAGTACGCATTCGATTGGCTGCAACGAATTGTCGGATCCAACTGTTTCATTTCCAGCGCTATCATGGGCGGGCAAAATTTCGAGTATCTTTTCGCTAATTTAATTATGAATGTAATTAATTTTATTAGTGATTTTGTGTTCTTAAGAATGGAAAATAATTCAAGCTCTACAACGTATTTTCAAAATCGTCCTTATTTAACAAGTAAGAAATATCGGATGATGATATGTATGAAGAATTTAGAGCGCGAGGTCAAAATATAAGTGTAAATGATATTCAAATATGTATTTCATTAACAAAATTGTACGTGAATAGCATATGTGTGCAAATAAAAAGTGGTAAAAAAGTAAAACTGTGAAACGGAAAGTGATGGAAACTCGCGGAAGGAAGACTGTAATTTTAATATGAGTTTTCGACAAAAAAAAATCGATTGCTATATCTTACAAGATGAAACTTAGTCTGTATAAATGAAATCGAAAAGAGTATACTGATAGAAAGAACGAAATAGTAATATGGCGAAGAAACTATTTAAAATAAATATTAAAAAATAAGAATCTGGGTCGAAGAACATATTAACTTTTGACGAAACATGGACGTATGAAAGTCATATGGAAAGCGGTACGATATGATATAATAAGTGTTAATGTGTGACCGTTGTAGTGACAGTGGTAGTAACCAATAGCAAATAGTGTGCATGTATTCTAAAGCTTTTTGTTCTTTTGAATGCGGAATTCGCAAATATTTGCGTGATTTATTTAACGGTGGAAAAATCTCTATTTGTAACAAATTTTGTCAACTACCTAAAACATTTTCTATCATTTTCAACATGAAACTGCCATGATAGATTATCAGAAGCTCAAAACAAATTTATTAACACCACATGATAATGAAAGGGGCAATAATATTTGTAGTGTTTGACAGTTTCGCAAATTGCAATTGTCAAAAGTTGAGATTTTCCCGCCATAAATAATTAAAACAGAAGCGGCAAAATTCGTGCAAATATCCGTGAATTTCGCGTCCATGAGGACAAGGCAAGTCCTCAACAAGTGTGATATCTGCGGAGTGCGCATCAGGTAAGTGGATGGTAGTGGGCAATCGCCGTTCATAAGGACGGCATTCTAATCTGTAGAGAGGATGACACAGGTGGCACATTTAAAGTAAATTGTTAATGTGCTAGGCTCAGCCGACGTAAACTTATTTTTGATAATTTTGTGCTTTAACTCTTCTCAAGTGACACGGTTAGGTAATCATACTATCCGTATCTTCCGTACTCATCTCTGTGTTGTGAATTAGTCACTATTTATTATTTTCGACCTTGGGTAATTGATAATACAAGATAAAAACTTTAAATTTTGAAATAATTCTTATTATTTTTATTATCTAACGCTTCGAAATTGGTAAAAAATGTTATATCACTGTTTCTACCCTAAAAATAATGGATGTTATGTAATGCAATTATTTTTGTCATTTTTATATATATTTTATATCTGATCGTCTTCAAATTTAGTACGCCTATGAAATGTTGCTCCTCGCACGCTTCGCTCGTCGCGCTTCTCTACAAGCTAGCTATTAGTCACTCTCTACAATTTTGGAAGTCAACTATAGAATATAATTTAGATTTTTATTTGCTGCTTAAATATGGGAAAACAGCAAATTTATTTTTAAATAAACTCAATATTTTTGGCAGATAAAAAAATAAACCTCGTCAAAACCATATGTAAAAAAAAAAAACAAAATATGATGATGGAATGCACGATCGGACAGCTGAAAGGGCGAAGCTACCGGATAATACGACAGCAACTCCACCCACGTCGTGGTACAGGTAGAAATCGTAACTTACAGCCCACGTTTCAATTTATAGGGTATACTCCCATAAACCGAACGCGTGGTCAGGTAGTCACCGGATAATGCAACAGCGACTCCACCCACGCTGTAGTTTGATACACAATGGTAAATGTCGGCCCACGTTTCAACTTATAGAATGCACTAATATAAACCGAACGCGTCACCGGATAATGCAACAGCGACTTTACCCACGTCGTGGTACAGTAAACGACGGTAAATAACGGCCCACGTTTCAGCTTATAGGATGGAATCCTATCAACCAAACGCGTGCTGAGGTAGTCACCGGATAATGCAACAGCAACTTTACTCATGCCGTGGTACAGTAAACGACGGTAAATAACGGCCCACGTTTCGGCTTATAGGATGAAATCCTATCAACCAAATGCGTGGTGAGGTGGTCACTGGATAATGCAACAGCGACTCTACGGCGCCGTGGCACAATAAACAAGCTGGAAAACAAAGTATGGTTAGTACACAACTAATAGCGGCCAAGTTTCCCCTAACAACCTCTTACTCACTTCCTCTGCTGGTCACGTCTAGCTGGCACGAGCGGTCAGCTGGTACTAACTCTGCAGTGCTCACCTCGCTAGGTCTTAACTTCGTGGCACTGGAGTGGCGGAAGACTTGCGCAGATGGCTGCTACTACATCGCTTCGGATGGCTGGTGTGGAACAGGGCTGGTCTCGATGCTGGCGACTCAGGAACTTGACGTTGACAAGGCCTACTGCTGGTTCGGAAGTGGCGATTGCGCACTGGACCGTTTTCAGACTATACTGTTTTACTCAAATGCCACTTTTTGAACTTAGAATAATCGGCGGTATTCAAATTTGTGGACTTGTAAAATTTACGGTTCGTCCACTTAGCGACTTACAAATAATTTTCAGGCGGTTACCTATTCAGGAACACTAGAGACACGGACGGTTCGTCTGGCGGATTGGCAGGTACTGATTCTGGTGTATAGCAAGCCTTTCCTGGTGAAACGGTGTCGCTTGCGCACTAAGCGGTCGGCTGGACTTTGTACGGTTCTTCGCATATCTGCTGGGCGGACTACTGGATACGACACAGCTACTCGGTGTGGGCCAGGACAGGTACTGAATTTTCTAAGTTTCAAAATATCGCTCTTGACTCGGAATCGAACGTGCTGGATCGAGCGCGCATTCTACGTCATATCTCCACAGCAGTAGAGTCTTCAATGCGCGGTTCGATGCGTGTTCGGTTCTCGCGATCACTTTATTACACCCCCCCTCTTACTTCGCCAGAAAAATAAAATAAAAATTCATTTTTTACTTTTATTTTTCCCTAACCTTATCTCTTTAAAAGAGTCATACTCCACACAGGCTACGTAAAACTTTATTTGGGAGTATGTACGCTCTTTTACAAAACCAAAAACTATTCTATACAAAAACAAAATTTTCCACAATCCGGAAAATAATAAAAGAATAACAAAATAAAAATATCTGCAAATAACAACGAAAAGAACGAAAAGTCTGGCAAAGTACAGTCGACAGCGGTTTGCTACATTTGGTGACGGTCGGTTTTTCTTTTGTTAGTAAATCTTTGGAGAGACTACACGGGTTATCTGGTTGGCGGCGCGATGTCGGCGGTAGTTTCGGGTTCAGTACTGGCAGGTTAATACGGTTTCAAATCTTTGATGTGGATTCGCTTCAGCTTCCTCCCGGTGTCCGATTTGAGATCGTACACTACTGGTGATACGACTTTGTTTACAGTATACGGGCCTGAATACTTCAGAGCGAGTTTCGCGGCAAAACTTCGAATCGCGGATGATAGAGGGTTTTCCTGTTTCATGACGTGGTCTCCAACATGGCAACGCCGTTCCCGACGGCGCAGGTTATAGTGTTGACTTTCCATCGTGAAAGCTCGGGCTAGTTCTACACGAACCAACTCAAACACCTCTCTGAGCTTGTCTAAATGGTCGGTGTGGACGGCAGGAATCTGGTTTTCCTCGGGCGGTGCGGCAGGGTCCTCCAAGCTTGCTTGGTAAACGGACTTCGGCAGGTGCAACTCACGGCTGGTGTGAAGCCAGTGGATTCGTGTCTCGAACTGTTGAAAGCCAGTTGGAGATCACTCAGGTGCTGGTCCCACTTCTTGTGATCTTGTTCACAATACTGAGCAATAATAGTCTTGATGGTATGGTTCGCTCGTTCGACGGGATTAGTCTGCGGTGTATATGACGGCTGTCATATTGGGTACCATTATCGCTGATTATGGTGAGGGGACATCCTCGTAGAGAGCTTGGCTAAAGTGGTGAGCGGTAGCACTTCTTAGGAGATGGCAGGGGTCCTACTAAGTCGGTGCTTACGGTTTCCCATGGCTGACGGTTGACGGACGGTTGCATTTTCCCCGGTGTCTGCTGCTGAGACGGCTTGTATCGCTGGCATTGCATACAACCCCGTACCATAGACTAAATGTATAGACTTCTCCATCTTATGCTTACTTTTATTAACAACCTAAAACCCAGTCAAACTCGGTGAAACATTAGTATATACCAGTTAAAATGAGGTGGCGCTCTAGTAGTAAATCTTCGAAGCCTCCAACGTTGTCACGTTGCGCTGAACATTTCAGCTCGTTTGTAGCATAATAGACCGTGTACCGTATCTGCTTTTTAATGTATTTAAATAAAAATGTCTCGCTATTGCGAATACATGAACTGCCGAAGATTATCGAAAAATAATTCTAATTTAAAACTATTTTCCTACCATCTATTAAGAGACCAAATGTTTCAAAACAATGAATAGTGGATATAGGTAGACAATTACAAAATTATAAAATCTATATCTTTAGGTACATTTTTTTCCAATAAAATTTAAACAACATTTACTATAGCCAGTGGTTTCCGAAGTTTAAACTAATGTATTAATAAATCCTAACTAATTAAAACAGCAATTGGTGGAATAAAAAAAAATAGATAAACTGGTTTCAATTTGTGTTGCACAAAATGTAAGGTCGCCGTGTTTCTCGCTGAAAAATTATCAAATTTGTGGGGCATTTAGGTATAGAAATCTCAAAATATTTACCACGTAGAACAAAAGTAATATCAAAAATAACATCCTGGATTTTATTATAGAAAACACTATTTCAAGATTCAAAATATAGAGCGTGCTGTCGCGTGCTTTCGCATTTGGTCTTCGGCAATCGGCATCGGCTTATACAGAAACAGCGCTCTATCATAAATCATAACAAAAAACCAATCCGAATTCCGATGCACTGTTTTTTTCGTTGATTTCCATTCTCGCGTCACATTTACCATTGATTCTTAGTTAAGCGCATAGCGTATTATTTTATAGATTTTGAAATATGATATGTTTGTAAAAAATATTTTTTAAGAGCCAATTTGTACTTTACATAATAATTATGCTATGCATATATTATACAGATAAATATATAGGCAATCATGTTAAACTTTTATTTATACTCTATTTGAACCATCATCGATGATGCAATGGCAGTTTTATTTTCAGTTCTTAAAATTGCTGTTCTTACATTTTCACGCAGGTTTTGAGTAATTTCTCACAGTTTTTGAAATGTCTTACTGTCCAAACTTATGTAATTCACAATAAGATATAAAAGATTTACGTCTAATATTACGAGAACGACCATATCAAACACGTGTCGACTTCCGTCTACTGCGAAGAAGTTTATACTCGATTAAAAAAAGTCGAATACGGTATAGGCTCCACACGTGCAAATTTACAATTTTTTATATACAATCGACTAACGCATTTAATATTCGAACAATATACAGGGCCGGTAAAATATGTAGATATCTACTAGATGTGTAAATACTACTTGAAGAATTTGTACCTATATTTACTGCCATAAAAAATAATAACGAAAAG
Organism: Monochamus alternatus; assembly: GCA_037114965.1. Taxonomy (NCBI): domain Eukaryota; kingdom Metazoa; phylum Arthropoda; class Insecta; order Coleoptera; family Cerambycidae; genus Monochamus; species Monochamus alternatus. The sequence continues at coordinate 43,586,092 of CM073431.1, read as the reverse complement.
AAGCAAAGTTACATGTTTCGTAAATTATTTGGTTTACAGTGTGTAAAATTTAATTCTCATGTATCTAGGATTTAAGCACAACTTAACTTTTGTAGCTACTCACTTTATGGGATTTCAAGATTTTTATTTTTTCCATAAACGTTAAATATAGTTGTTATTTTCTCCTATATTTCCAATACCTTTTTCATGTCTTGGCAAACCCATACAGTACAGTAATCACGATATAACGATATTTTTGGACATCTAAATACTAATATGAATATATATACAGGGTCGGAAATCGCTGATGGTCTATCGGCCTTTACAGGAGAGCGACAAAGTAAAGTATAGAAATCCGTGCGATAGACAAGGATGACTATATTGACAACGTTTTAATATCTAAATAGTCACCGCCTGTTTCGTCATTCAACAAATAAAATCCACTCCCACTTATATCTCAGCGACCAATCGCCATATTCGCTCCATTAGAAGTGGGAGTGACTGCTCAGATGTTATTCTAATTTATAAAACGTCTTCCTATAGCTATCCTTGTTTATCGCACGGATTTCTATACTTTACTTTGTCGCTCTCATGTAAAGGCAGATAGACCATCAGCGATTTCCGACCCTGTATATATATATATATATATATATATATATATATATATATATTGTGACGTACTTTCGAGGTTCGGTCGCAGATGCCGAACTAGTACAACCACTTTAATCAGTCCGGGTTCACTCGGTGGAGAAGTTATGTCCAAGGTTCAGGAATATTACAAGACTCGGTAATGAAAATAAAATATTTATTTCATAAAATAAAATGTCACCCTGTAAACAAATAATACTAATAATAATTCCCCAACAAAATAAAATAGGTCCTGAAATAATAATACAAAATAGTAAATTAACAAAGAGGGCGGTAAGGAATGTACGGTGCAGACGCTGAGTGTCGCGGAAAGAGCCTGCTAAACACCCAGTGTCGAAGACCACGGAGACGACGTCGAGTACCGCGGAATAACACCTGCTAAATACTCGGAGTCGACGGAATACAGGTTTGACCTCGAGCGCCGCGGAGAGGGCCTGCTAAACGCTCGCAGTCGACGGAAGACGGAATACGGACAAGACCTCGAGCGCCGCGGAGATTACCTGCTAAACGCTCGGAGTCGGCGGGATACGGGCAAGACCTGGAGCGCCGCGGAGATTACCTGCTAAACGCTCAGGATACCCAGAGGAAGGTAGGGTGCCGCGGAAGTTACCTGCTAAACACCCTGGGGTAGAGGAGGGTTGAGTGCCGCGGAAAGAGCCTGCTAAGCACTGCCGGTAAAGGCAATTTCGCCGGCTTTTATACAGAACGGCGGGTAGTGTCGTGTGCAAAAATCGCGATACGCTAAGCAATTTCAGGTACCGCGTGCGCCAAACAATTAAAGTACAGTGTGAGCAAAATAAAATAAAATAGGTTCGTTACAATATATATATATATATATATATATATATATATATATATATATATATATATATATATATATATATATATATATATACCGGGTGTTCCCTCTAAGACTTTCAGTGCGAATATCTCAGAAACCATCATAACCAGTGCGACGAAATTTGGTATACAGACACTAGATAGCGCGTAGAATCTGATGATAACGTCAATTCTTATACAGGATGTTCCATTTTCCAAGAAATCGATTTAAATTTGATTTTTTGGTTGTCAGCCCTGCAAAAACTTATGTTTAAATTGAAATATACTTAATTATGAACACATTCTGATAAATACACATTAAAAAATTTCTAAATTTAACATAAAAAAATGCCTCCAAAAAGTACCCAAATTTCATTGTTTTGTCATGTAAAATGTGTATAGCCATGAGCCAGACTTACACAGAAGAAACTAACATCGGTGAACGTCAAAACTATGAATTGTCAAATATTAATGGCATAAAGTATTTTATTTTACACAAATAACGCTAAATAGTGTATTTAATGCAATTTACGTATGCAGAATGGTGTTATTGAGACCTGTCGATAAAAATTTAGACAAGTTAAGCCTTTTGGAGCATTGGGGTCGCTGTGCCGGCGCAGTCTACCGCTACAGCTAAGGTTACAGCGTGAATATTGTGTAAAATATCTGGATATTTTTAAATTGTTCCATTATAATGTAATAAAACTTCAGTAAATTGTTTTTTTTATGTTACTACAGAGCACATAATAATTAGGTATTTTTTATCACAAAATAATTTACAAAATTGTGTAAGTACCTAACGAATATCCCTCTTTTGCAACTGCTGTATTTATTGATTACTTAATTAGCAACAAATAAATTCGAACAAAACGATTCCTAAAACTTTTTTATTATAATGTGAACGTGTTTGTCGTTGAAAGTCGGATCTGAACCTACCCCAGCCCCACAAAAGAAATGTTTCGAAAGCATAACCTAGAAATGATTGATTCTTGTATCCACATATTTCAGCACTTCTTTCTGATGGATAAAATATTTTTTTATTGTATTAGAAAGGTATTTTAAGCTAATATAAATCAAATCTCCAACAATTCCTATCAATGATATGTTTAAGAAGAACTCTACATCTGTAAAATAGTAAACAATGAACTACAATTTCTGTTATTTCATGATACAGAACTAAAATAAAGCAACTGGTCTTTGCTAGGAAGAATCACCTGCAAATGTACCATACCCAGTAGGTACCTATCAAATAGTCATTTAGAAAAGCTAGATAATAATTTGTAATTATTGTTTTTATCTTTCAGTTATGTGTGTGCAATGCCACAAATTACATTAAAACAGACACCAGAAAGAATAAGCGAAAAATATTACGGACATTTTCTTGGAAATAATTCTAAACATGGAATGATAGATAATGTTATAAAGAAGTCTCTAACTCACTTTCTTTGAAGAGTATTCTATAAGACATTAAATTCAGTTGCCTGTCGTGGGTTTTAAAATTTCTAAACGAATAAAATTAAGAAAAATAAACTAATTTCATAATCTATGTACAGTATGAAAACATCTCGTTAGAATATCTCAAAAATGTTGCAAGCTAAACAACATAACGTAATAATGTAGGAATCGAACAATTAATTGGCAAGATTTGTTTCTAATCGTACATGCATGACCATCCCTCAGATTGAACGTTGCTCTGTAAAAGAAATTAGAATACAGAATAACTGTTTAATATAAAACCAGATGTAATAATGTAGATACTTAATGTAATTTTATTTTATTGTTAATAAATTAAAGTCTGTATTTGTTGTTTTTTATTCTACCCAAATTATTAAACAGAAATGTTTCAGAAATAATACTTATAATATTAATTAATACTTAAAGATGAAGGGTCAAGTTATTCAATTTAGTGACTAATTAAAAAATAAGCCACAATGTAGGTACGTATTACTTTAATTAAAATTATGCTGATTACAACTGAATCATAGCTAGGTATAATAAAATATAAAAAATCACTTGTTTAGTATTGTTTTTTTGAAAATTTTGTTGTTGTAAAATACTCTCCAATGTGAGTTAGGGGACTTCTTTATATTATCCATCATTTCATGTATAAAATTAATCCTAACAAAATGTCTGTGTGATATTTTTCGTTCATTCTGTTTGGTGTCCTATTTTACGAATCGTTTTGTTTCAATGTAATTTGTGGCACTACACATACACACATACCTGAAAGATAAAAATAATAATTACAAATTACTGTCTAGCTTTAAATGACTATGTGATGCTTGATTAATTAACAATAAAATAAACTTACATTATTACATCTGATTTTATATTAAACACTTGTTCAGTATTCTAATTGCTTTTACAGAGCAACGTTCAATCTGAGGGATGGTCATGCATGTACGATTAGAAACAAATCTTGCCATTTGATTGTCCGATACCTTATTACGTTATGTTGTGTATATTATAACAACAGTTAGCTTTCAACATTTTTGAGATATTCTAACGAGATGTTTTCATACTGTACATAGATTATGAAATTAGTTTATTTTTCTTAATTTTATTTGTTTAGAAATTTTAAAACCCACGACAAACAACTGAATTTAATGTCTTATGGAATACTCTTCAAAGAAAGTGAGTTAGAGACTTCTTTATAATATTATCCATCATTCCATGTTTAGAATTATTTCCAAGAAAATGTCCGTAATATTTTTCGCTTATTCTTTCTGGTGTTTGTTTTAATGTAACTTGTAGCACTACACACACATAACTGAAAGATAAAAGCAATAATTACAAATTATTATCTAGCTTTAAATGACTATTTGATAGGTACCTACTGGGTATAGTACATTTGCAGCATAGATTAAATATAATTTGCAGGTGATTCTTCCTAGCAAAAACCAGTTGCTTTATTTTAGTTCTGTGCCATGAAATAACAGAAATTGTAGTTCATTGTTTACTATTTTACAGATGTAGAGTTCTTCTTAAACATATTTTATCCATCAGAAAGAAGTGCTGAAATATGTGGATACAAGAATCAATCATTTCTAGGTTATGCTTTCGTAATATTTCCTTTTGTGTCACATTATAATTAAAAGTTTTAGAAATGGTTTTGTTTGAATTTATTTGTTGCTAAATAAGTAATCAATAATTATTACAGCAGTTGGAAAACAGTGATATTCTTTAGGTACTTACACACTTTTGTAAATTATTTTGTGATAGTGTAGTAACATAAAAAAACAATTTACTGAAGTTTTATTACATTATAATGGAAGAATTTAAAAATATCCACAGATATTTTACACAATATTCATGCTGTAGCCCTAGCTGTAGCAGTAGACTGCGCCGGCACAGCGACCCCAATGCTACAAATGCCTTAACTCAAGCTTAAATTTTTATCGACAAGTCTCAATAACACCATTGTGCATACTTAAATTACATTAAATACATTATTTAGCGTTCCTTTTGTTTAATAAAATACGTTATGCCATTAATATTTGACAATTCAATGACAATTCATAGTTTTGATGTATAGCGAATTTAGTTTCTTCTATGTAAATCTGGCTCAAGGCTATGCACGTTTTACATGACAAAACAATGAAATTTGGGTACTTTTTGGAGGCGTTTTTTTATGTTAAATTTTGAAATTTGTGAATGTTTATTTATCAGAATGTGTTTATAATTAAGTATATTTCAATTTAAACATAAGTTTTAGCAGAGCTGACAACCAAAAAATCAAAATTGAATCGATTTCTTGGAAAATGGAACACCCTGTATAAGAACTGATGTTATCATCAGATTCTACGCGCTATCTAGTGTCTGTATACCAAATTTCGTCGCACTGGCTATGATGGTTTCTGAGATATTCGCACTGAAAGTCTTAGAGGGAACACCCGGTATATATTATTACAAAGTTACATTTCAATATATAGGATGTTAAAAAATATATCTTTATATTCATAGACAGTTTTAAATAATAAGTATTCGAAATAAAGGTAAGTTACGTATTATCCAAATTAATTGACATTTGGACATGTATAGTCCATTCATGGCTTTAAATTATCTGCAGTAATTTTGTACCTCATTCAATGAAATAAATTTTTTAACACTGCCTCTAATTTTGTTTTTTGATATTTTCCCAAATCATAATTTTTATTTGAAATACTCCCATAAATAAAAAATCACGGCAAAATAAGATAAAAGCTTTGACCTATTTTATATAGAAATTTATTTTCAACATGTTCTCTCAAACAAAATTTGAGACATCATATATTGGCTACAAATAGATAACGATGTGGAGTTTCAGTTTGGTCACTGTGAACTGTTATTCAAAATACTTCTTATTATAAATGAAATCATTTACCACTAATTAAAAAAATATACATTATGTACATAACAGTATGAATGTCTCTCAGAACGGTACTTTTAATGCATACACAGTAGTTTTACTGATTATTCCTCTCATATATTTGCCAATTAATATTATGGTGAAAATATTACTTTTACATATATATTTCAGGTAACCCTACATTACTCTACGCACAGAAAGATATACTAAAAAATCGCTATTTATGCGAAATGTATCTTTCATAAATAAAGAAACAAAGCATATTCATATTGTTAAAAAAATATCAAGAATAAATTTTCTCGTAAAATAAAAAATAAAAATATTTTCCCGCTTTTCCACTCTAACCTTGGGCATACTGTATATACAGTTAAAGACTATACACAGTGAAATAAAATTAATGATTTGTTTTTTTATGGATAGTTAAACAAATGCTTGAATAGGCGAATTTAAAATTTTTAAGAATATTTACATTGTCATGTGCAGTGTCAGTAACAATTTCCTAAACAGGACATTCTATATATTTTTAAATGTTTGATCAGTCTTTTGAACGGCAATTTCAAAAATTAGATATGTAAAATGTTGTATTTTCCTTCCACTGATATTGAAATTTAGTAACTATATTGTCAAACAAGCAAAAGTTTGTATTTGTAACACAGTAGGCTCAAAAATTATTAATTTTTTATATCCTCAGTAGGTTTCATATTGTACGGAAATTGCTCCAGAATTATATGAGAATAAAAACATTTTTTTTTACATTTGAAATGTGAAAGAATTTTATGTCAAATAGACAGAATGTACAAAACAAATTTTGTTTTAAAATAATTTATTATGGCAGCTTAAATGCTAAACAAAAATCGATCAAATTTCATGCATGTGTTTAAAATATTTATATATAAATATAATTTTTCTGTCATCGTTTTAAAATTGGAATACATAATACATTATTCGAATTAGCGTTCACCTGATATCCCTTGTTCAAATCCGATGCGTGGCAACAGAGCTGAAATTCTCCGACGACCCGTTAAAGAGATTTAACTCTGTGTGCCGGGTCTGAGTAAAAACTGAATTCTATTGGCATCTGGCGGCATTTAATCCAACTGAAATTGTATTAATATTCTGGGCTATTTGAAAAAGCAGTCTATACATTTAGTCTATGCCCGTACATACTTGGCAATGTCGCGGAACATTTCTAGCCAGTAGTACCTTTGGCAGATGCGGGCGGTGGTTTTTGCGATTCCCAATGTGTCCAGCGGACGGAACATCATGGTTCTCTTGCAAAACATCTAAGCGATGTGGCGTGGGGATGCACAGTTTCCATGGGTCGGACATGTCAGGTTCGGTCAAGTCACTTGAATCCCAGAAGTGGCGGAGGTTATTGCGTATACAATAATCCGGGTAAGCTTCAGGGTTTCTCTCGAATACCGTCTTCTTTCTACAGTATCAAGAACAATCTGGCGGCTCGTCTAATACGCATAGTTCTCCGGTATCAGGTGCAGAAGAAGTTCCTTGAACTGGTTGATGGCAGGGCATCGGCTACACGGTTCAGAGTTCCCTTGCGGTATTTGATTTCGAAGTCATTGCTGCAGGAATATGCTTCATCTGGTTAAGCGGCCGACTTTTAATGGAATGCGGCCATCGAAGAGATTGATGGTGGGTCAGAACGGTGAAATGATAGCCTTCAAGATACGGTCTCATCTTTTCTCTGCCCCACACGATGGCCAAAGACTCCCTTTCTGTCACGGAGTAATTATTTTTCTCGGCAGGCGTCAGCGTGCGGCTAGCATATGCTATTACTCGGTCGTGTCCATCAATGTTCTGTGTTAAAGCTGCTCCAAGTCCATGATCTTAGACATCGGTCTGAAGAGTAAACGGCTTGTCAAAATCGGGACATGTCAAAATCGGGGCTTCAGTCAAACAAGTCTTCAAGTGGTTAAAAGCGTCTTCTTGCTCCTGGGCCCACTTGCAACGGTGCTTTTCCGGAGTAGTCGGGACAACGGAATCACAATTTCAGAGAACGCAGGTACAAAGCGACGGTACCAGGAGGCCATCCCTAGGAAAGAGCGGACGTCTCTGATGTTTCTGGGCGTAGAGAATTTTTGGATAGATTCCACTTTGTCAGGATCCGTTTGTATTCCCTCCGCGGTGACGATATGTCCTAGGTATTTCAACGACTTCCTGCAAAACTGGCATTTTTCCGGATTCAACTGCAGGTTGGCCATTCGTAGTCGGCGGAATACTTCTCGTAGATGGTCAAGGTATTCGTCCAGTGTTTCTCGTAGCACAATGATGTCATCCAGGTACGCCAATGCGTACGGATCCAATTCAGTTCCAATAATCCGGTCTAGGAGTCGCTGGAAGGTTGCGGGAGCTGAGTCCAAAAGGCATCACGCGGAACTGAAATAGTCCCCGGCCAGGAACGGTAAATGCGGTAATCGGCATACTCTCTTCTGACAGCGGTATCTGCCAATATCCCTGTTTCAGGTCGATACTAGAGATTTAGCGGGCCTTGCGTAGCTTGTTTAGAATCGCATTTATGTAAGGCAACGGGTAGGCATCCTTCTCAGTTACCTCGTTGACTTTGAGAAAATCGATGCAGAATCTCGGTTTTCCATCTCTCTTGCGGATTACGACTACAGGTGAACTCCACGGACTGTCGGACGGTTCTATGACTCCATTTTTTAGCATTTAATCAACCTCATTGTTGATGACATCTTGCATTCTCGGAGGTGCAGGTCGTGACAAGCGGATGTGGTGTTGTATTAGACTCGTGACACCATGCAAATCCTTAAAGCTTGTTAACTCGGTATCCAAGAAAGCTCTCAGCTTTTCTTCCTCCGTCGGTGGTATGGTTGCGGAAAGTACGCTCACCGGATCTGAGCTAGGTGTCAACGAAATCACTTCATTATCCAGGAGAACAGTGGCGGCAGACGGATTTATCAGGAAGTTGTGCTTGAGTAGAATGTCCATTCCTAACACAACATCCGACGATAAATTGGGTAGATACCACAAACACTCATCAAAATCCTTTTCCCCTATGCGGAATTTCAATGGATACATCTCTGTCACTGCCACCGAGGCACTATTGGCTAACTACACAGTGGGTGTGGTAACGGTCACATAATGTAGGCCTAGCTGGCGGATGCGGCCGCCCACATATGAGCGTGCAGCTCCGGTATCTATCAGGGCTGGAAAGGTCGTCTCCTGAATACGGATTGGTACGTGCGATCGATTTTCTAGACGGTTGGCGGAGACAGCTTCTGAGGCTGGACTAGGACGGAACGATATCGGCCTCATAACGGTACGGCTCCTCTGTAGTTTTCCGACCTCGAGCACTGACAGTCTCGGGTCATGACACCCGTCTGCCCACAACGGGAGCAGAACAAACGTGGCGGTGCTCTGCACTGGTTTCGGAAATGTCCACCCTTGCCACAACGCCAGCAGATAGCATTTCGGTCAAAAGCAACGTTAGCGGTCGAAGTCAACGGTTGCTCTACCGGTGTGTTGATGTCCCCTCTGGTGTTTGACCTAGGGGCGGGTGTTTCCATAGGTCTCACTGTGGGCGGCGTAGAACTTGGTGGTGCAGATATGGTGGTGGAAGATATCTCTCTCATTGTGGTAGTCGAAGTTGCAGTTGGACGAGACGGTATCGGGGCCTGACGGACAGAAACGGCCAGAGTGCTACTAGTCGGTTTCACAGACTGGTTGGCGGTCATCTCTCGTTGAAGAGCTTCGTATTCCTCAACACTACGGACTAAGTCACGTGGGCTCTGGATTTCGCTCCTGCGGATATACTGGTTGTATTCAGGGAGTAGATTTCCATATAGCCTGTGTAAGACTCTGTCGGTGGAAAATCCTCCGTGTCGGCGTAGTAAAGTCTGCAAAGCAACTAGGTAGTCGCGACCAGACTCTCCCACCTTCTGGCGGCGCTGGTGTATCTGATCCTCCAGAAACAATTCATAGTTAGCCGGCAGGTAGAAATGCTTGAAGTCCGTAATAAAATCGGTTCAGCAGTTCCATAGGTCCCGGTTATTCCGATACCAGGCCAAAGCATTACCAATTATATATATATATATATATATATATATATATATATATATATATACCCTTTATGTACTATATATATATTTGCTTATATTCTATTTCTTTGCTGTAACATATGGTTACCACATTAGTCATTTTATTTTATGCTGAGACTTGCATTTATTTCCATATATATAGAGTTCCAGATCTAGCTTAGCTTCAGTGTGAACTATACCTCTGTACCGCTTACTTTGAATAAACGTCGTTCGATTCTATAAATGTATTAAGTTATTTACAACGTTCTCGTTCGGTACATACTTAATTGGTGCAGTCGGTAGGATCTACAAACAAGTCTCTGAATTCTCGTGAGTGAGTGAGTGGGATCCTTGGTGTACTCCTGTACTTTGTTGAAGATCCAGAACCTGTCCAGCTCTCAGGTGAAATTTATTGGATACGTAACTTCAAGTGGTTGGTCAACTTGACGCCGAGATCCCTGGACCGTCAACGACGATTCAAAGTAAGTCCCTCTTGTATTTTTCCACTCCTTTCCTCGCTAAGTTGATATAAACTGATTTTTTATATACTTGTGCGGCGAAAAGACATTTTGATGTACACTTGCCTGTGTATAGTCAAAATTAATTATGATTAAATTTTTAAGAAGTGATTAAGTGAATTTAATTGTTCTGAATTCGTGAGTCAACTCTTCCACGATTGGAATGACTGTTTTCAGACCCTGTTTTATATTTTTTCTCTGTCCAAAGTGCTTCTTTTGTTGAGTGACTATTAAAACAATTTGTTTATGAGTTAACTCGACTGAAAACGAAGTGTTTGTTCAGATGCCAAAGGATAGTAATTCTCAAGCTAGATTACGAGTAGAAAATCCATACCAGGTCCCTGTCGGTGTTAGACTCTCCGGAAATCAAAACGAGATAGATAGTTTAGTAAATCAGTAATCTAGTACATTTAATAGTGAAAATATGACTACTAACTCAAATATCAATCAAGCTAAAGCTTTCCTTGATGTAATACCAGTTTTTGATGGTTCACAAACCAAACTACAAACATTTTGTAAATCATGTGACGAATTAATTAGAATCTTTAATATCCCTGAAAGAACTGACCGTATGGTATATTTACTTGCGGGAATTAGATCTAAAATCACAGGGCAAGCCGAAATCATTTTGAACCAACGTTTAGAAATTCAAACTTGGACACAAATTAAAAATTTATTACAACAAAATTTCGGAGATTGTAGAGATCTCCCATACCTTCAGCAAGACTTAATTCATATGCGATATAACCCGAAAAACGAAACCTTGCAGGAATTCTCTAATAGAATCCAACACCTGAGGTCAATTTTATCTCAAAAACTAGTGAACTTGAATATCACAGCTGTTGAAAAACAAGCTTATCAGGACATTTACGCTAGACTCGCGCTCGACACGACTTACAGTCAATGATACGAACAGCTGACAAAACTACATTAGAAGACGCGATATCTTTTGTAAACCGAGAACTACAGTTTAATCAGTACAAAGAACAACTTAAAAAAAACATGTCTTATTCGCAATCGCCGTCAGTCCCACCTAAAATTCCCCAAAGATACCATAATCCTAATATGAATTTTAGAACTAACCAAAATTTTAAACCGAATTTCCAAAATAAAAATTTTGCAAGACCACCTCTTCCACCAAGAAATCCAAATTTTAATCAAAATTTCAACCAAAATTATAATCAAAACCGAAATCAATAAGCTTCGGGAACTTATCAAAATTATAAACCAAATCATCCCACTCCGATGTCAGGAGTTCAATCATTTGTGAATCAAACACATAATACTAGAAGTAATCATCAAAATTTCAGGCAAAACCAACAAAATTTTAGACAAAAACCAAATAGACAAAATTTCCCTAGAACTAACGAAAATTTTAATATTGAAGAACAAAACTTTGAACAAAATTTTGATCCAAATTTCGACCCTAGTCAAGAATGTCAAAATGAAAACTTACCTTTTGAACAAAATTATGATACAGATTATAACGATGAAGATTTTAATCAAAATAGTAACCAGAATTTTTATGAAAATAACCAAAATTTTCCTTTAACCCCTCCTCAAGACAGCCAAACGTAGTAGAAAGTAATATTCAATTATCTGCCCAGTTACCATATATAAAAATTTCTCAACATCCTTATCCCCCTTTGAAACTTTTAATAGATACAGGCGCTTCATATTCTATGTTACGACCTGACATAATAGAAAAAATCTGTCCAAATCAAATTTTTTATTTTTCAACTAAAAACTGTTTTAGGAAAATGTACTATTAAACAAAAAGCTCATGTACCCGCTTTTTCAGAATTTAATTCAAATCAAAATTTAGAAGGTTTATCTTATGATCTCCATAACTATTTTGACGGACTTATTGGTTGCCAAGATATGAAAAAATTTAACATGATAATTGACTTACCTAACAACAGACTTATAGGACGAAATTTTAATATTCCCCTTTATTTACGTGATGCTTATGACATAACAAGACAAGTAACACTTGCCCCAAATGAGTATTTAAACCATCCCTGTAGAAGCAAACTTTGGCGATATTTTAATACCTTTTCAAAATTTAAACAACCTAATATTTAGAGAAACATTAACAACCAGCGAAGACGGATATGCCCCGGTAGAACTTTTCAATCCCTCTAGTGAAACAAAAACATTTTATTTCTAAAATCCTATTCCTTGTCAAAATATAGAAAATTTCGAATTATACAATTTCCAAATTTCTTCAAATACAAGCAAATGTAAAAAGGAACAAATTCCAAATTTATTAAGAACGGAACATTTATCTAAAGAAGAAAAACAACATTTAATACCCCTTTGCAAAAATTATCACGATGTTTTTTATTTTCCTGGCGATCCTTTGACTTTTACTAATCAAGTTAAACATCAAATAAAAACTGAAGACGAAATTCCTGTTCATACAAAAACATATAGATATCCAGAAATTCATAAACAAGAAGTGAAATCACAAATCCAATCATTATTACAAAATAATATCATCCGACCTTCAGATTCACCATGGTCCAGTCCCATATGGATTGTACCCAAAAAATTAGACGCTTCCGGAAATAAAAAATGGCGACTCGTAGTAGACTACCGAAAAGTTAACGAAAAGACAGTTACTGACAGATATCCTATTCCCAACATTACAGACATATTAGACAAACTAGGACGATCCCAATATTTCACTACCCTTGACCTAGCATCCGGTTTCCATAAAATAGAAATGTCCCCAGAATTAATCCCAAAAACCGCTTTTAACACTAACAATGGACATTACGAATTTCTAAGAGTCCCTTTTAATCTAAAAATGCACCTGCCACATTTCGAAGAGTCATGGACAATGTTCTTAAAGATTTACAAAATAATATTTGCCTCGTATATATGGACAACATTGTAATTTTTAGTACTTCAGGAACACATTCAAAATTTAAAGCTAGTATTTGAAGCTTTAAGAAAAGCAAACCTGAAAATTCAATTATTAGACAAATCCGAATTTTTAAAAAGAGAAACCACATTTTTAGGACATATTACTACCCCTTCAGGAATAAAACCAAACCCAGACAAAATAAAAGCAATTCAAAAATTTCTCATTCCTAAAACACCTAAAGACATAAAATCATTTCTTGGACTTGTAGGGTTTTATCGAAAAATAAAAATAATTTTTCATAAGTAACAAAACCTCACCCGATGTTTAAAAATAGAAATAAAATGGAGCACCCCCTGAATTTTTAGAATCAGTAAATTTATGTAAAATTATTTTATGGAATATAAAAGCTAAAGGGGGTTCGTTAAATCCCCTTTAGCTTTTCCAGATTCTTCAAAAACTACCGACGCATCTAACTTTGTGATCGGAGCTGTCCTATCTCAAAACGATCATCCAATTTCATACGCGAGTTGAACTTTAAACCCAGCAAAAATAAATTATTGAATTATTAGCGATTGAAAAAGAATTATTAGCAATCGTTTGGGCAACCGAATGTTTCATGCCTTATTTATATGGAAGAAAATTTATAATTAACTCAGACCATCAGTGGCTCTTCTCCTTGAAACGCCCTCAGTTCTAGATTAGTCCGTTGGAGACTTAGATTAGAAAAAAGACAATAAAGGAAAAGAAAACAATATTACAGACGTATTATACCGATTCCCTCCAGACATTAATATCCACCAACTTCAACCTTTTACTTCTCAAGCCTTAGGCTTACCTATTCTACATGATACTCTCTCTATGTTAGTAAACGTGGATAGACCCAACACACATATAAACGAAGGATTACTTAACGATATTTTACAGCAACTTCCAGAACCCTCTTCGCCAGTATTACATATTCCAGAACCTGATGACAATCAATAAAACCAAACCCAGATAAGGTAAAAGCCATTCAAAAATTCCCTATTCCTAAAACACCCAAAGACATAAGATCATTTCTTGGACTTGTAGGATTTTATCGAAAATTTATAAATAATTTTGCAAAAATAACAAAACCTCTAACTCGATGTTTAAAAAAAGGAAATAAAATTGAACAGTCCCCTGAATTTTTAGAATCAGTAAATTTATGCAAAAATATTTTATCTAATGGACCCCTTTTAGCCTTTTCAGATTTTTCAAAAACTTTTGTATTAACCACTGACGCATCTAACTTTGCGATCGGAGCTGTTTTATCCCAAAACGGTCACCCAATTTCATACGCGAGTAGAACCTTAAATCCGGCAGAAATAAATTATTCAACAATTGAAAAGGAATTACTAGCAATCGTTTGGGCAACCAAATATTTTAGACCTTATTTATATGGAAGAAAATTTATAATAAATACAGACCATAAACCCCTTCAGTGGCTTTTCTCCTTAAAAGACCCTCAGTCTAGATTAGTCCGTTGGAGACTAAAATTAGAAGAATTTGAATACGAAGTAAAATATATTAAAGTAAAAGAAAACAATGTTGCAGATGCACTATCCCGATTTCCCCCAGACATTAACATTCACCAACTTCAACCCTCTACTTCTCAAGCCTTAGACTTACCTATTCTAGATGACGATACTCTCTCCATGTTAGTAAATGTGGATAGACCTAAAACACCTATTGACGAAGAACTACTTAATGATATTTTACGAGAACTTCCAGAACTTTCTCCTCCAGAATTACACATACCAGAACCCTCTCCTTCAGTATTACATATTCCAGAACCTGACGACAACGAAACAATACATACCTCGATAGAAAATCCAGTAGCAGAATTACCCATAACCGACCAACCGATAAACCAATTCAAATATCAAATATCTATCGCTCTAAATCCAAATCTTGTTCAACCTTACTGGCATAGACTAACCAGACCTTTTGATAAAAATTCAATTTTTATAGTATTTAATCCTCAACTTTCAGACCAAAACAAAGCTAAAATATTACGAAATTTTCTAAAATCAAAAGAAATAAACTGTTTATATTTTTATGATCAAAAAGCTAGACAATGTTTTGAACGTCTAATACCAAAATTCATTAATAATACAATTAAATTTAGAATCTCCACACTAAAAACTCAAGATGTAGAAAAACTAGAATCCCAAATCAGATTAATAATGAAACAACATGAAGTAAATATAGTACACAGAGGCATTGACACTGTTTATAATTCTTTAGCAAAAACTCACTATTGGCCTAATATGAAAGAAACTGTAACAACCTATATAAATAATTGTGAAACATGTAATCGTACGAAATATGATAGACACCCACAAAACCCATCAATCCAAAAAACGGAAACGCCCACTAAACCTTTCGACATAATACACATAGACATACTATTCTTTGATAAAAATCAATTCTTAACTGTTTTGACACATTTTCAAAATTAGGACAAGCCTATCCTATACCTAGCAGAAATGCTATAACAACGACTAATACTATTCTAAATTACATCTCCCATTACGGAAAACCAGTCAAAATAATCTGTGATCAAGGCAGTGAATTTAATAATAAAATATTTTCAGAATTTTGTCAACTACATAAAATAATTTTACATTTCACTAGCGTCAGTAATTCAAATTCTAATAGTCCAGTCGAACGCTTCCACTCAACAATTTTAGACTCCATCAGAGCTTTGAAACTAGATAACCCTACTTTAAATCAAGAAACTCTAATTAAATTAGCAACCATTGGATATAATAATTCCGTACATTCTGTAACTCAAAAAACTCCCTTAAAGATAATATTAGGTTCACCCCAAAACATAGAAATAGATGAAAGAATAATTATACCACAAATTTTATAGAAAAACAAAAACAAATTTATTCAAAATTATACAAAGACGTACAAAACAAAATTGAAGTGACAAAACAAAAAACTTTAGACCGAGTAAATAAAAATAAAACTGAACCACAAAAAGTCAAAATTCTTCAAGACATACTAATAAAAGACAATTTAGCAAACACACACAAAACAAGACCAAAATTTAAGAAAGCTATAGTTATGGAAGATAACGGCCCTACTATTCAAACAAAACAAAAAAAAATTCATAAAAAACATGTTAAGAAATTAAAACCCCCTGACTTGTAGAAAAATTCTAAATCTTATTAGTACTGGATACAATAAAACTCTTTGGCCTCATGAACTATCAAAACAGAGAACAAATAGAAAATAAATTAGAAATTTTAGAAATCAATTTAACTTATAAACTCAATGAAAGGAACAATTAAGTTACTTAACCTCTTTCATCAAAATTAATAATACTCTACATTTATCAGTCAAAACATATGTTCAAAATTATAAAATTTATATTAACTTTCAAATTCCCATGTTTCAATTAGTTACAAATTTTACCTGTACCCTTGAATCAATACCTACATATTCCTACCTCAACCCACTTACTTAAGAATCAACAAGATATCTTCAAAAGGAGGAATGCCCAAATACCAAGCCTGTACCCATGGAACGACACGAACAGAGACAACTGCACGAATTCGTTAATGCAGCGACTGTACTACATTCAAAATTTAAAGAAATTCCATACATCAAATTCAAAATTCGTTACTTATTCGAGTAGTTTAGTGTAGAGTATATCCCAAATATAAAATCCAACCCTGGAATTGTTTGATCAAGATCCATACCAGCAACTTTACAATTTCATCAGTAGCATAATATGCATAATTTTAATAATAATAATACATTATATTTTCAAGAGCCTCAATCAGCACCTAGAATTTGTATACGAAGGTCAAACCCAATGACGACGAATATAAATCAACGACTGGAATCACGTTTATACACTGATGATCTCCAGTCACCACACCAGGAATAGCAACTCTCTGCTGTTTCCTTTCACCCTCCGCAAGAAGAGCATCAAAATTAAGAAGCACCCCTGAGCCTTGGTTTCAGATGAGGACTTCACTGCCCCAGATGTCTCAACCCCAGAAGGAGCGACTACCGCCCACTAGAACCCCGGTCGCTTCACCCAGTGAGCTCCTTCTACGACGGGAAGAATTATACATATACCTTTTTTGTACTATATATATTGTAACAATTTGAAATATACACAGAAAATCAAATGAAAATAACACCTGACCAAACCTAAAGTAAAATAAAAATTAATAATTATTAGTATCAATTTATAAAATATATAAAGAATTGTTAATATAAATATTATTGGATATGAATTTTACATAGAATAAATAATATTACATAACATAAAATACTAATTTTAATAATTTTATTATCAAATTTAAAAATCAATTTCAAAAATTTGCATGACGACGACTATTATTATCATTCAGAACATAAAAAAAAGAAATTAAACTCAGAGCACCATATAGAAAATAAAAGGAGAAAGTCTACAGAAAAATCTGATATACATATGGTATGCAAACGAGTAACATAATGAAAGATATTCCAATTACAAATAAATCATGTCCTAAAATTTAAATTGAAATGTCAAATTAAAATAATCAATTCTAGAAATGTCAAAAGTAAAGGCGACTTTACAAGAATCTTTTGAACATGAACAAAAACACAAAATAAAGACTATTTTCCTAAATAAAATAATTAAAAATTGTATAATTAATATAAAAGGACATTTTAAATTTGTATTAGTTATAAGTTGTGTTGTGAATTGTGCATAAAAAAAGACATACAAAGACTGCAAGAAAATCATGTGAATGGACTTTTATAACATGGCAATCTGCAGCAAGGAAAAAAAACAATGAATTTGTTGTTAGTTACGGCTTGGGTTTAGAGAAGAGCAGCAGCATTGCAAGAAAGCTCCGGAAATTATAAAAAAATTGATTAAAAATAACAAGAAAAACCAAAAAAATATCGACCTACCAGTTAAAATTTACCATTTGTACATCATCCAGTATAGTTTTTATTGCCACAACTGAAGATATCATCCGTATCCAGGGAAATTGTGCAGTTCTATAGAATCCCACAGGATAGTTTCCAGTTTCCAGGCAGTTTGCAGTTTACAGGAAGGAAAATAAAACATTCCTAACCTCAGGTACCTTAAAAAAAAATAAAGTGCACTATAAAAATATCTATAGCTATAGTAAATTAAAATCGATTTTAACAATATCAATCTTTGCAAAGTATAAAAATAAACTACAGGACTTACCTGTATAAAACCAAGTCGAACTCAACAAATATAACATCCACATTCAATCATTTCACTGGAGCAAATAATATCTGTCATCCAAAGAGAAGCCATTTTACTTTAGAATATAATTATGTTTCTGTAGGAATGCAACCAACATTACAAAAATAAAGGATATTTGAGTATAATTTATAAACTTCAATTAAATTCAATATCCAAGTGTTAATCTACATTGGTTTGGTAAAATTCATTATCAGAAAGGTAATATTAAAAAGAAAATATTCTTTATTGTTTTACAATTGATTATAGCACAAAAATATTGATAATCTTTCAAAAGTGTTACTAGTTATTACAATATATAATAAAAACCTGTATATTTTGAACCGACTCCTGATTTAAGTTTCTTTTGCTCTTTTGATTTATAAAACTGTGTCTAGCAAGGGGTAAACAAAATTTGGTATAAATAAGGTAAGAAAAAGTTAAAAAAAAAAAAATTATAAAAGGTTTGTATTGAACGAAATATATTTGAAACACAACATACACTCACAAAACATAATACATAAAAGGATCATTGGCGCCCAACAAAAATTTAATATTTAACTTTAACATCAAATACACAATAAAATATTAAAAATTAAAATAAACAATAAATAATAAAATTCAAATTAAAAATAAAAAACACACACATATATAATAATATAACACATTGGCGCCCAACGTGGGGCGATCGAGAAAACTGGTTTTTTAAAAATATACAGGAATATAAAAAGAAAAAAAGAAACCATGGATCTAAGAAGTGGAAGACAAACTGGAGAAAATGATAGTGAAGAAAGATCAGAACAGGAAAGTATGGGGGAACAAGATACAAGCAATGTAGGAAGTGATGGTGGAGTAAGAAGTATGTTAGAAGAGATGATGAGGACAATTATGGAGGACAGAAAAAAACAAGAGGAGGGCAGAAAAAAATTGACTGAAACGATCATGAAGGAAAGGAAAGAAGATATGGAAATTCTGGAAAAAGGAAGAAAACAAGATATACAGAAAATTGGAGAAAAATTAAAGCAAATGGAACAGAACAGGAAAAAAGATATGGAAAATATGGCCAAAATGATAGAAAGAAAAGTAGAAGATTTAAAAGAAGAACTAAAAACGGATATTCAATCTTGGAAGAAGGATGTAGAGAAAAATGTTGAAAAGGTGGAACAAGATATGACAACTGTGGTAAAGAAGACGATAGAAATAGCAGATATGGTTAAAAAACAAGAACATGAAATAGGAAATATGGAAAAGAATATACCGAAGAACACAGAAGAAATAGAATTAGTCAAAAGTCAAGTACAGAGAGGAATACCATCAGATCAAGAGGTATTGGAGATAGAAAGGAGAAGAACAGAGGAACAAATAGAAGAACTTAAGAAGGAGATGCAGAGAGTAAAAGACATGAAAAACAGAGAGGGAGAAGTAATCACAAGAATAGTATGCCAAGAAGAAAATAAGATACATAAATTTACAGGAAAAATAAATAAATTACATCCAGCAGTTTTTTTAAAATACATAAACAGGAAAATACAGGACATACAGGACAGAATTCAAAATGAAGAAACAAGGAATGATAGAATACGGGAAATAATAAGAGAGAACATGGAAGGAGAAGCTTTATTATGGTATAATGGGGTAGAAAATAACATAACAGATTACACACATTTTACACAAAAATTTACACAACATTTCTGGGGAGACAATGCTCAGATGATAACAAGGGAAAAGCTATATTTTGGGAAATACAACCCGAACTTATCTAATAGCTTGACAAATTATGCTATGCGATTATATTCATCAGCACAATATCTTACACCTAGGTTATCCGAGCAAGACATTGTTTTATACATATCAAGACAGTATAAACCGGAAATTGCCGAAACAGTGGCAATGCGGGACATAAGAAACATGGAACAATTATATAATTATCTAACAAGAGTCGAACGAAATGCAAATAAAAATCATCAAAATTATAGTAACCAAAATATGAACAATAGTTATAGAAACCAAAATCATCAAAATTTTAGTAACAATAATTATAATAATAGAAATAATTTCAGAAATGTTAATAGATCAAATGATTCCAATTTTAATAATAGAAACTACAACAATTTTAGACCTAACTATAATAATAATAATAATTCAAATAACAATACAAATAATAATTTTAGATATAATAACAATAACAACAATTCAGATAATAGATATCGTAATAACAATTTTAATAATCAAAGATACAATAATTATAATTCATACAATAATCAAAATAGAAATACAAATTATAACAACAATAATAATCCTAATAATGCAAATCCAAATAATGAATTTCACAATTCAAGACGTAATACCTATCAGTCCAGACGAGACGATAATAATCAACAGGTAAGGCAGGTAAATTTTCAGAGATTTCGAAGTGCTAGTAGATCTGAAGAGCGAGTAGGCAACCAAGCAAATGGTGATACCAGAGTTGAATCCCATAGATCTATTTCTCTTGATAGGCAACCTATAAACACAGACAATCAAAATCAGCAAAATTTTCAATAAATTGCAAGTCAAACAATAAAATTATCAAAATTTATCATAGTAAATATTCCCATCCTAGAGAATTTATTAAATTAGACGAAAACGTTATTGTAAATCAAAATAATATTTTAATTTATGTTAATTCAAAATTTCAAAATGAAAATTTAGAAGTATTACTTGATTCTGGGTCAGAAGCGTCGTTAATAAGCCAAAATATAGTAGAAAAATTTCGAATTTTAAAGCAACATGTTATAAAAGTAAATAAGGTAGTGTTAATTGGTCCAAATAAAAAGAAATTATACGAGGTAAATAAATTGTTAAATATCACACTTCAATTTGGAACAGGAAAACTATTGTTTCAACTTTTAATAGTACCAGATATGAATATGGGCATTGTCCTAGGCTCAGATTATTTAAATAAATATAAAGCAAAAATCGATTATAAATTAAGAAAATTATGTTTAAATGAGATATGGATAGAATTTAAAGGTAGTAAAAATGAAATTATGAACATGGATGAAAGCGAAAGATGTGAAGTAGTAGATGAGAGAGTAATGAGTGTTAAGGAGGTGAATTTATATGAAGAAGGTGATGATCATTATTATGATGTGGAAGTGAATGAAGAAGTATTTAATATTGATGAAATAAAATTAAATGTTGATAATAATTATATGATGGAGGTGAGAAAAATGTTGAAGAAATATGAGGGTTTAGTATCGAATGAAATGAGAGTGGCAACCAGCTATGTTCATAAATTAGAAGTAAGAAATATAGACAATTTTAGATCAAAAAGCTATCCTATTCCATACAAACATAAAAATAAAGTACGAGCCGAAATTGAAAAGCTATTAAGAGATGATATAATAGAGAGAAGCAACACATCATATATAAATCCTTTAGTTATTGTGACAGAAAAGTGGCGATATTAGAATCTGTTTGGATGCAAGGACAGTTAACAAATATACCATACCACAGTACGAAGCACCATTAATGGTGGAGGCTATATTAGGCAGAATTACCAACGCGAAAGTTTTCACAAAATTAGACCTGAAACATAGTTTTTGGTTAATACCTATGGCCGAAGAATCAAGAAAATACACAGGATTCATAGTAGATGGGGAAATATTTCAGTTCAAGGTCACACCGTTTGGCTTGCAAAGCTCTTGTTCAGCACTGGTAAGAGCACTACATGGTATTTTAAATAAGTATGATGAATTTGTATTACATTATATAGATGACATATTAATTTACTCCGACAATATTGACAATCACAGACATCAACTAGACATTGTACTAAAAAAACTTGACAATAACGGACTCAAATTAAACATTGAAAAGTGTCAATTTTATAAACAAAAAGTGATTTATTTAGGCTATGAAATTAATCAAACCGGGATACAAATGGACGAAGACCGAATACAGACTATAAGACAATACAAGAAACCTCAAAATTTAAAAACATTACGCGGATTTTTAGGCATGATCAATTACTTCAAAAGACTAATACCAGACTTGACAAATTTTGAATTACCGTTAATCGAATTACTAAGGAAAAACATAAATTGGACATGGACAGGACGCCAACAAAAAGCTTTCGACGATATTAAAAATCTAATTTTAGAAAATTTAAAAATTTACCATCCAGACTATAACAAACCTTTTATAATACGGACAGACGCATCTATACAAAGACTCGCAGGAGTACTATTACAAATACAAGACACAGACGAGGTACCAATAGCTTTCACATCACGAGTAACGAAAAAACATGAGAGTAACTATAGTGTATCGGAATTGGAACTAGCAAGCATAATTTTTATAATTACAAAATTTAGATTTTACCTATTGGGAAATAAATTTACAATACAGACGGACAACCAAGCTTTGACATCAATATTAAATAATAAATTCGGGAATAACCGCATACACAGGTGGGCACTTTTACTTACAGAATATGACTATGACATACAATACCTACCGGGAAAACAAAACATACTTGCTGACGCACTAACACGAATGGACAATAGACCAATTAACGAACGAAGACAAATACAAGTAGGAATAAATTTAATGAGGGACAATGAGGGAATATTTTCAATGACAACAATACAAAATGACCAACGAAAACTGACAAACAACATTAAGGCAAAACTAAAGTTGAAAAATAATTGTTACATCAAACAAATAAAAGAAAAAGAATTATATGCCATAACAACAGACTTGACAAACCAGGTGATTGAAAACTTACATAAAGAATACGGACACTTAGGGGTAGACAAGACATGGCGACTATTCAGAGAAAATTATTATAACAGACATGATAGACAAATAACAAAAAATATAATACAGACATGCCACATTTGCCAAGTGGCCAAAGACAAAAACATACATTATACCGGACCACCAAGATCAATACGGACAGACAGACCAAGACAGGTAATTGCCATTGACTATATTAGTAATTTAACACCAAGTTATAGGGGTAACAAACACATATTTATAATTGTTGATATATTTTCCAAATACGTAAGAATATACCCCTGTAACAAGACAAATACTAAATCAGTGATACAATTACTAGACAGATACAGACAAGAAGAAGGACAATTTGAAAACATAATACTTGACAATGCGACATACTTTAGAAACGAACGGATGACAAATTACTTTAGACGTACAAACACAAGACCTAGATATACTAGTATACGGCATCCTCAGGCAAATCCAGCCGAAAGGTATGTAAGAGAAGTAGCAAAATTCTTGCGTATACTGGTACATCACGACCAACCACAATGGGAAGAATACTTACCTGACGTTGAAAAATATTTGAACGAATCACCAAATAACGTGACAGGTCAAATACCCCTAACGACTTTCAAAAACATATTACCTGACAGACCATGGATTATAACAAACAAGACAGAATATGACCGACTAATAGAAAAAGTAAACAAAAGACTATTACGAGCAGCAGAACGATACGAAAGAAGACAGGCTAAAACACAGACAAATACAAAACAGTTCTAAAAAGGAGATTTAGTAGTTGTGAGAACATTACGAGTTCCAAACAAACGCGAAAGTCGATGTGCAAAGCTAATGTTGCCATATGACGGACCATACATAATAAATACAGAAAACGGGACTAACAGTTACGAAATAAAATACATAGACAGTGACAAGATTAAAGGAATATATAACATAAAACAATTACACCCTTACTACAAAGAATCATTATAATGTGGTACAAATTAAAATTCAAAATTTTACTTAAAATCATACTAAATGGAAAATTGATTTGAAAAATTTCTAATACAAGAAATTATTCCAAATAAATTTGGGAAAATTGTAACAATTTGAAATATACACAGAAAATCAAATGAAAATAACACCTGACCAAACCTAAAGTAAAATAAAAATTAATAATTATTAGTATCAATTTATAAAATATATAAAGAATTGTTAATATAGATATTATTGGATATGAATTTTACATAGAATAAATAATATTACATAACATAAAATACTAATTTTAATAATTTTATTATCAAATTTAAAAATCAATTTCAAAAATTTGCATGACGACGACTATTATTATCATTCAGAACATAAAAAAAAAGAAATTAAACTCAGAGCACCATATAGAAAATAAAAGGAGAAAGTCTACAGAAAAATCTGATATACATATGGTATGCAAACGAGTAACATAATGAAAGATATTCCAATTACAAATAAGTCATGTCCTAATATTTAAATTGAAATGTCAAATTAAAATAATCAATTCTAGAAATGTCAAAAGTAAAGGCGACTTTACAAGAATCTTTTGAACATGAACAAAAACACAAAATAAAGACTATTTTCCTAAATAAAATAATTAAAAATTATATAATTAAGATAAAAGGACATTTTAAATTTGTATTAGTTATAAGTTGTGTTGTGAATTGTGCATAAAAAAAGACATACAAAGACTGCAAGAAAATCATGTGAATGGACTTTTATAACATGGCAATCTGCAGCAAGGAAAAAAAACAATGAATTTGTTGTTAGTTACGGCTTGGGTTTAGAGAAGAGCAGCAGCATTGCAAGAGAGCTCCCGAAATTATAAAAAAATTGATTAAAAATAACAAGAAAAATCAAAAAAATATCGACCTATCAGTTAAAATTTACCATTTGTACATCATCCAGTATAGTTTTTATTGCCACAACTGAAGATATCATCCGTATCCAGGGAAATTGTGCAGTTCCATAGAATCCCACAGGATAGTTTCCAGTTTCCAGGCAGTTTGCAGTTTACAGGAAGGAAAATAAAACATTCCTAACCTCAGGTACCTTAAAAAAAATAAAGTGCACTATAAAAATATCTATAGCTATAGTAAATTAAAATCGATTTTAACAATATCAATCTTTGCAAAGTATAAAAATAAACTACAGGACTTACCTGTATAAAACCAAGTCGAACTCAACAAATATAACATCCACATTCAATCATTTCACTGGAGCAAATAATATCTGTCATCCAAAGAGAAGCCATTTTACTTTAGAATATAATTATGTTTCTGTAGGAATGCAACCAACATTACAAAAATAAAGGATATTTGAGTATAATTTATAAACTTCAATTAAATTCAATATCCAAGTTTTAATCTACATTGGTTTGGTAAAATTCATTATCAGAAAGGTAATATTAAAAAAAAAATATTCTTTATTGTTTTACAATTGATTATAGCACAAAAATATTGATAATCTTTCAAAAGTGTTACTAGTTATTACAATATATAATAAAAACCTGTATATTTTGAACCGACTCCTGATTTAAGTTTCTTTTGCTCTTTTGATTTATAAAACTGTGTCTAGCAAGGGGTAAACAAAATTTGGTATAAATAAGGTAAGAAAAAGTTAAAAAAAAAAAAATTATAAAAGTTTTGTATTGAACGAAATATATTTGAAACACAACATACACTCACAAAACATAATACATAAAAGGATCATTGGCGCCCAACAAAAATTTAATATTTAACTTTAACATCAAATACACAATAAAATATTAAAAATTAAAATAAACAATAAATAATAAAATTCAAATTAAAAATAAAAATACACACATATATAATAAATAATATAACAATATATATATATATATATATATATATATATATATATATATATATATATATATATATATATATATATAAGAATATAAGCAAATATATATATATATATATATATATATTCTATTTCTTTGCTGTAACATATGGTCACACACTTCAGTGTGAACTATACCTCTGTACCGCTTACTTTGAATAAACGTCGTTCGATTCTATAAATGTATTAAGTTATTTACAACATTCTTGTTCGGTACATACTTAATTTACCTTGAAAGATCTGTTAATACAGCAGTGGTAGGTATATCGCTGTGTTCTTGGAATTCACTGAGTTTCTCCAGGATCGGTTTTCCCATTAAAATGCAGGTTCCACTTCCTTATTCTCTCGCAAGCGGTGCTCTTGTTGAAAGTAACAACGGGGATCTGGTTCGGCGGTATACTGGCTGTAGGCGGTAAAACAAACGACGGCGGTGGTGCTGGCGGCGGTATGACAAACGTAGGAGCGGTGTGTCTGGGTTGCGGTGATACACATCTATCCCTAATGAATCGTACCAGTCGCTTCTTTTTCTCCTCCACGATTCCGCAGGTGTCCAAACAAAATTTCTCTAGTTCCAGGTCCAACTGCTCTTTTGGCAGCTTATAAATCCAGCTTAGCCGGAAATCTCCTACATCGGAGCCTCCGGTTTCTGCTGCAGGTTCAGGATCGAACAAGACTAGGGTTTCTTCACTCTCCATCATGTGGTGTTGTCCTGATCTTGTTGAATCAGCGGCTTCCAAGTCCTTTAGGCGAAGTAAGACGACTCTCCACGGCTTCGGCTAAATACGGACTGGATCGGAAACGGTCGGAATCTTCACTAACTCTCCCTCAAGTCAAAATTGACGGTCCCTGCTCAGGCGCCAAATTTGTGACGTTCCTGCGTCGTGATTCCGGTATGACGCGATGTCACTATGACGCCTGAGCTGCGGTAGCTGTAACCTCGGGCGCCAAATTTGTGACGTACCTACGTCGTGATTCCGGTACGAGGCGGTGTCACTATGACGCCTGAGCTGAGAAATGCTTTGTGCATATAAAACAAAGTCCTTTGTTGCGTATGGCATTATTAACGGGGAAATTCGATTTAATAGTTGATGGTTCACTAGTACTTGTGGGTATTCTTTTATTATTTTCTGTGTTGGTATTCTTATTTTCAATATCTTGTGACATGCCTACGTCGTGATTCCGGTACGACGCGGTGTCACTATGGCGCCTGAGCTGCGGTGGCGGTAACCTCGGGCGCCCGTTTCTGTTTACAGTGCAGAAACACCACTACTCGGGCGGCTACAGTGAAGACACGGTATGTCCAGAGGGTTATGAGGGATGAGTTAGACTTTACCAGGAATAAAAATCAGAATAAAGTAATATACATATATTACAATACATCTAGTTTACAAAACTAATACGGTCGGTAGCGGAATAAACAACTTCAAAGTCAGCTGAACGGTTACAAGCAAGCAATACAAGCAGTTAAACTATGCTAAATGCAAAACCAAGTAAGAGGAAGCGATCAAGCTAGCAAAGCAAGCAAAAAAACTAAATTCTGAAACTAAAGACTTGGCCACTATTTATAAATTAAATATATACATATGTAAAAGAAAAACAAAATATGATGATACAGCTCCTCTCCTGGAATGCACGGTCCGACAGCTGAAAAGTAACAAGTACTTATTAGTTACGACAAGGGCGAAGCTAGCGGATAATGCGACAGCAACTTCACCCACGTCGTGGTACGGGTAGAAATCGTAACTTACAGCCCACATTTCCATTTATAGGGTATACTCCCATAAACCGAACGCGTGGTGAGGGTGGTCACCGGATAATGCAACAGCGACTCCACCCACGCTGTAGTACGATACACAACGGCAAATGTCGGCCCACGTTTCAACTTATAGAATGCATTCCTATAAACCGAACGCGTCACCGGATAATACAACAGCGACTTTACCCACGTCGTGGTACAGTAAACGACGGTAAATAACGGCCCACGTTTCAGCTTATAGGATGGAATCCTATCAACAAAACGCGTGGTGAGGTGGTCACCGGATAATGCAACAGCGACTCTACGCCGCCGTGGCACAATAAATAAGCTGGAAAACAAAGTATGGTTAGTATACAACTAATAGCGGCCAAGTTTTCCCTAACAGCCTCTTACTCACTTCCTCTGCTGGCACGAGCGGTCAGCTGGTACTGACTCTGCAGTGCTCACCTCGCTAGATCTTAACTTCGTGGCACTGGAGTGGCGGAAGACTTGCGCAGGAACTGAATCTTCTACTTGACGTTGAGAAGGCACAGTGCTGGTTCGGAAGTGGCGATTGCGCACTGGACGTTTTCGGACTTTACTATTTTACTCAAATGCCACTTTTTGAACTTAGAATAATCGGCAGTATTCAAATTTGTGGACTTGTAAAATTTACGGTTCGTCCACTTAGCGACTTACAATAATTTTCAGGCGGTTACCTACTCAGGAACACAGGAAACACGGCTGGTTCGTCTGGCGGCTTGGCAGGTACTGATTTTAGTGTATAGCAAGCCTTTCCTGGTGAAACGGTGTCGCTTGCGCATAGACGGTCGGCTGGACTACGGTTCTTCGCAGATCTGCTGGGCGGACTACTGAATACGACGCAGCTACTCGGTGTGGGCCAGGACAGGTAATGAATTTTCTAAGTTTCAAAATATCGTTCTGGATTCGGAATCGGACGCGCTGGATCGAGCGCGCATTCTACGTCACATCTCCACAGCGGTAGAGTCTTCGGTGCGCGGTTCGATGTGCGTTCGGTTCTCGCGGTTTCCCTCGCACTAGCTGAAGTTCGAGCGTCGACCGGCTTTCAATGTATTATACGGGGCGGTGAAAAATCACTTCATTATAAATGCAATGGATAAATATAAATATAAATCTAGCGGTTCCTCCAGTATTTATAATTAATTTAAACCTTAAATCTAAGATATTTAACTAATACTATTTTTTATTGCAGAAGTGAAACATCCAAAATTAACAGTAACTGTTTGATTGGAAATGGTACATCTAAATAAAGACTTATTAGACTACGCAGAATTGGTTGTATAAGATAAAGCAAACTAAACTAATAGAAAATGAAATATTTTAGTCTAGTGTTGACAAGAAATCAAGCCATGCAAAATAGGAGCCAGATTAAGTTCTAGCTGTACTACTATAATGAAGAATTTATAATGCGAGCAGAAAAGAGTTATAGGTTATATGTTGCTAGCTGCTCTGAGGAGCAATTATAATATTCCCCGATATCGTACCCTCGCAAAGGTAGGTGCCGATACCAGTGGCGGCTTATGGTAGCTGCAAGAGGTGAGGCCCAAATAATACTTAAATGGGAATAAATTTACACGTCTCCCCTGAGGTAATATTCCTTGACGCGCGTTGACCATTTTTTATTATGGAGGTCTTCGGCAATAGCCCTACTATAACCATAAATTAAAAAACTAAATAATATCAGAACTCCGATTTTTATTTACAATATAAATAATAGAAAAAAATATATGTTTCAGCATCTAATAATTTAAAAAATTGTTCCTACGTGTTTAAAACATTAAAAAATATGAAAAAATATAAACACCAATTTTTAACTACTTATCTATTTACATACAAAACAAAGCCACTTTTACCAAACATTTTTTAATACTTTCACTTCTTATAAAACAAGTCTTTTCGTCGGTCTTTTAAATTCGCAAATTTATTTATAATGTCTTCATAAAATTGGGAATCGGCGCTAAGACTTTGCAACAGTTATTTTTCTATACCCATCATCGATAAGTTGTTTAAGCGCTCTTGTGTCATCGCATTTCTTAAGTAAGTCTTAATGCGCTTAAGGTACGAAAAGTTTCGTTCTACTGAAACACTTATTGCAGGAATTGTTAAAACTAAGCAAAATAATTTGTATGTTTCAGAAAATGTCATTTTAGATTCCTTGTATAATATTTCTACCGTTCTCTGAACTTCTAAAATATAAAATTGTTCGTCTCTGTACAAAACATAAGTTCGTTTTTCAACTTATCTATGTCAAATATGTTTGAATACATTTGTAGTAAACAATCAAACGATTTTTCCGGAATTTGTTTGCATATTCGGGATATTTTAAAGCGTTGACCGACTATTCAAAATTTGTCGTTTCTCTACTTCATTATGTATTGAAAAAGGTGTTTCTATTAGACATAAAACAATATCGTGAGAGGGATTCATTATTATAAATAACTATCGACGAGCCTATCGATAATATGTATATTTAAATTAGGTTCCTATTCTATGTTAAATTTAGTCTTACCTTGTAAGGAAGTTGTTTTTTATTTCTTTAAATTAATCCTACCGGCCTTGTCCCTAAAACTTTACCACAGTGATTACCACCTAATCTTCAGAATACTTAAGAAGTCACATTCAACTAATCAACCACTAACACTAACCACTGCAAATTCAAAGCTCATAAATAAAAGTATTAATACTTGAACAATCGATTAATCGAGTCTCACGCGTAAATAATCTACAGTTCACAAGTTACCTGCGGTCACTAGCCACTATCACATCGTCCATTTGCCGTTGAACTAAAAACTTGAGGCGCCAGAAATCGGGTCTCAGTCTCGAACGGACATGGAGTGAAAAACATTGATTTTAACCGTTTCACGTAGTGGGGAAAACCATAACGTATAGACATGTGCGACGCAATTTGAGGCTCGGAAAATTGGGCCTCACTGTGGTGGGATTGGTGGGTGACCCGGACTCCCCACCCGGGTAGAAAAGAAACGGCGGGATATTGAAATGTAAACCAGAGGTACGTTACAACATACCAGGGCTAAGATTGAAGCAATTATTTAATTTCATTACATTGATTTTTGATAAATGTAGTAGGCAATCGGATTGGAAATTATGGGGTATTAAAATATACAGTAAAAGCCAAATTTTACAGTGAGGCTCGGCCTCAGTTGCTTCATACGACGAGCCGCCACTGGTCAATACTAATCGGTGGTGGATTCTATCAGGTATAAATGAGTCCTGAACACTGTGTTATTGTAGGTACGTGTGGTGGGATCCAGGAGAGTATCCAATTCAGCGAGTACTTAAGTACACCGATTTTAGTCAGTCAGTTTTGAAACCAGTGGCTAGCTGTTGTTAAGACAGATAAACGTTGTTGATGTTAGATGTGAATTATTTGTTGGAGTTAGAGTGAGGATGTGAAAAGAGTCTTTAAGTTAAATGTATGTCGAAGTGTTCCGAAATATGAAAACGGTATGTTGTTGTTTGTTGGCTTAAAAAGAATTTAATGATAGACGATTGCACCATAATGGAGGACTAGGTTGCTTGTTTAAATGAATTATTAAGGACTTACCGTAAGGGTGTTAGATGGCCGAAAAGTTTGGTCTCCCAATGAGGGCGCACGGTGACAAAATTTTATGTGCACGAACCCTTAAAAATCCAGCTAACGCTATTGATTGTAGACACTACCACAAATTATAAGTCTGGATGCAACTTTTTGTCGAAATTATATCAGCAAAAGCTTCCAAAAGACTTCAATGTCTTTCTAAATTCAATATGGTGCCTCTCACCAAAAAAGGAAGTTCATAAAAACCAGGACTCTATATAGCCACAGTACATATATACTAAAGTTTGGTTTGGGTCCCATGTCTGGTTATTAAGATATGATATACCTGAAATTTCACCAACCGCCACTGACACACACACACATTTTCTACTAGAGAGTATATTTCAAATAGAGGCAATCAATTGGGCTAGTTGAGTAGCAGCACAAGGTTCCAAACAAAGAAGGGTCATTTTTGCCATAGGTGCTACTCTGGGTTGAGAACAAAGAAAACTCACATTATCGTTACCTGTTTTATCTACTACTCATATATACAGGGCTTTCATTAATGTCCGAGACCCACGTGACCGCGGCGTTAGGCAACCAACATTACATTTCCCAAAACAAACTGGTATTCGATAAAAATGAAAACACTAAATCAGTCTATGGCACCAGTGGTAAATGAGTCCTGAACCCTGTGTTATTGTAGGTACGTGTGGTGGGATCCAGGAGAGTATCCAATTCAGCGAGTACTTAAGTACATCGATTTTAGTCAGTCAGTTTTGAAACCAGTGGCGAGCTGTTGTTAAGACAGATAAACGTTGTTGATGTTAGATGTGAATTATTTGTTGGAGTTAGAGTGAGGATGTGAAAAAGAGTCTTTAAGTTAAATGTATGTCGAAGTGTTCCGAAATATGAAAACGGTATGTGGTTGTTTGTTGGCTTAAAAAGAATTTAATGATAGACGATTGCACCATAATGGAGGACTAGGTTGTTTGTTTAAATGAATTATTAAGGACTTACCGTAAGGGTGTTAGATGGCCAAAAAGTGTGGTCTCCCAATGAGGGCGCACGGTGACAAAATTTTATGTACAAGAACCCTTAAAAATCCAGCTAACGCTATTGATTGTAGACACTAGCTATCTACCACAAATTATAAATCTGGATGCAACTTTTTGTTGAGATTATATCAGCAAAAGCTTCCAAAAGACTTCAATGTCTTTCTAAATTCAATATTGTGCCTCACACCAAAAAAGGAAGTTCATAAAAACCAGGACTCACAAAATTCCTTAATCCCATAAAGCGGGAGAATATTTAAATTTGACAAGGGAAAAATTCAAAAAGTCCTAAATATCTCAGGTTTAGCCTTGGGTCTCTTTTCAACCTACCTATTCATAAGAGAGATGTATATGGTACTAAATAATTACTATTACTTTTGTTTGTTTTATGACCATAGACTAATAAAGGAATAATAGGTTATATTTACAAATATATTTCAAAATGTAGGCGGTAATTTATCTGAGAGACTAAAAATTCTGACAATGTGAATATGTGGATGTACTTAATATATGACAAGAACCTAGTAAAATTCTACTATAGCTATTTTATTTTGTAACAAAACACAATTTTTTATCAGTTGTTTTTGTCTTGTCACTGTCCTGTCGTCTGTCCTGTCTAATATAAATATTAGTTAGATTTAGATTAAACATTTTACTACTTCAATATATTTCGGGTTGCCTATATTCGTTAATTATTTGCTTATGACTATTCATCTTGAGAGTAGACCACCCACAATTATTGTTTGTTTTATACCTGGAATTGGAATCTGGAATTAAGGGGGAGGGCAGCGAAACGGCTACAGCACTTAGGCCCCATTGGGCCCATTGTACCTCCTCCCATTAGGAGATCAGTCCACCTAAGCCGTCAGCCAACCTAATAAGGAGAAAAAGGTGGTGACGCTGCTCAGGGGGATCTCTCTAATGTAGGCCATAGAAGGCCATCGCTCTCCCAACACGGACTCTCTTGTTGACGAGATGGCAGCGCACTCACAGAGTGCATGGAGCACTGTCTCGTCTTCCTGTTCGCAGCCCCTACAAAGAGGTGTATCACACTTCCTCATGTTATAGAGGTGGTTTCTTAACCAGCAGTGTCCAGTTTGAATACCTGTCACTAGACGGAGGCTTGTCCTAGTCATAGCCAGGTACTTTTTGGCTGTATCCTTGCAGGGGTACCCTAGGGACTCCTTTGCCAGTTTGCCAGTCAGTTTGTCAGCTACTTTATTGCCATTGCACCGGTCGTGTCCCTTTACCCAGCGTACAGATACGCTGTTGTTAGCTGAGGCCACTACTAGTGCCTGATGGCATTCCCATGCTGATCTAGTTATTATCTTATGATTACGCAAGATCAGTAGTGATTGTCTACTATCTGTGTAGATTCTGATGATTTTGCCAGTTATATCTCTACGGGCAATTTCTTTGGCGGCTATGGTTATACCTGCTAATTCCGTTTGTACTACGGTAGCATGCCTATCCATCGCCCACTGATAACGAATATGCAAGGATCCGGAATAAATTCCACATCCTGCACCTTCCTTCTTTTTTGACCCGTCCGTGTAGATGTTAATAACATCTTCACTGGCGGTCTCCTCGATTCTGATACGTACCGTGTAGGGTCTGTCAAACACAAACTTGGGAGGAATGCTGTCATTGTCTGCCTGCAAAAGGGGCAACTTTCTGACGACCCCACTCCACAGGCGACTTCTAGCTTCTCCACATCCTACCTCAGGTATAATACCAGTATTTTTGAGGCGAAGCATAGTTGTCACAGCCACTTCTCTTAGATAAATATCCAAAGGTGGTAGACATAGCATCACCTCCATTGCTATGGTAGGTGTCGTACGCATAGCTCCGGTTATGCTTAGGCAGGCAATCCTTTGTACCTGGCTGAGCTTTTGTTTAGCTATCATCTGTTGAACTTTCGGCCACCAGACGACAGCTCCATAGGCTAACATTGGTTTCACAATGGCAGTGTATATCCACATGACCACCCTCGGTTTCATTCCCCAGGTTTTACCAACGGTTCTGCGGCACTGCTCATAGAATATGTACGCCTTTTTTAGTCTTCTCTCTAAGTGAAGATTCCATGTTAGTTTCGAATCAAGTGTGACTCCTAGGTATTTCACATCCGATTCGAAGCTTAACGTAGTGTTTAGGAGAGTTGGTGCCTTTATGGGCCCCATTTTCCTCTTCCTCGTGAAGAGAACCATTTCCGTCTTCCTGGGGTTGACGGACAGAGCATGGTCCTCACACCACTCTTCAACGGCTCTTAGGGCTGTTTGCATTCTTTGGCAAAGAATCCCTTCAAACCTTCCACTAATCAGCATGGTGAGATCATCGGCATAAGCGATGGTATAGATGCCTTCCGAGTTGAGGCGATGCAGGAGACTGTCCAGAACCAAGTTCCACAGCAGTGGTTATAAAACACCTCCCTGCGGGCAGCCCCTCGCAACAATGCCTCTTACGGAGGCATCTGCCACACTGATTTGTATGGTTCTTTTAGTGAGCATATTTGATATCCAACCACAGATGGTAGGAGAGACTCCTCTTTCCACAAGGGCTGAGTTGATTTTAGGGAAGGTTGTTTTATCAAACGCTCCCTCTATATCTATGAATACTCCCAGGGTGGACTGTTTATTGTCCAGTGATTTTTCGATCCTGCCCACCACTTGGTGAAGGGCAGTGTCGGTAGATCGCCCTGGAGTGTATGCATGTTGGTTAGGGTGTGACTGTCTACCCATCAGTACACTATCCCTTATGTATCGTTCACACAGCTTCTCCATCGTTTTCAACAGAAACGAGGACAGGCTGATAGGCCGATACGCCTTTGGGGTGGTGTAGTCCAACCTACCTGTTTTGGGAATGAACACAACCCTCACTTCCCTCCAAATCTTCGGAATGTAGAGGTGTGCAAGGCACAGCCTAAACATCCGTTCCAGGTGCGGCACTAAAGCATCTAAGCCCCATTGTAAAAGGGCTGGATAAATGCCGTCAATGCCTGGTGAAAAGGTTTGCACTGCCCATCTTATTTTATCTTTGGTAACAGTCTGGTTGGCAATTTGCCATTCCATGACCGAAGGTTGATTCTCAGTTTCGTCTAACCATTCTTCCAGTTCCATCGGTGTGGATCCTGGGAAGTGGGTCTGCATCAGCAGTTTTAGACTTTCATTTAGATTAGTGGTTTTTTCACCATCTTCTCTCGTTAGTAGACCCAAATCATGGCCTTTTTCTTTTGCAAGGACTTTACATAGCCTAGCAGTCTGCGAGTAGTCTTCAATCTCCTCGCAGTAGGCTCTCCAAGCATCCCTTTGTCTTTTCCTGACTAGTTTTTTGAAAAGTCTCAAGTGGGTTCTGTACAGTTCCCAGTCTGAGTCTTGTCTAGTCATTTTTGCCCTGTTAAATGATGTCCTGGCCTTCTTCCTCAGATCGCTCAGTTCCCGGTTCCACCAACTAGCGGTTGCACCAGACTGCTGGGCTGATCTGAGGGGGCAGGATGTTATAAAGGCTTTCCTTATGGCAGATTGTACAGTATCCACAAATACCTTGTTTTATACCTATTTCGAATTTGAACGGCGAATGCTTTTTTAATTAACTTTTTACTATTTTATGCCAAGCTCTGGTTGATGATCCAGTTAATCTTACCAGCATATTGTAACAAAGTTCTCTTGAATCCCACTTGTAGCTGTAGTTGAAAAATCCTTTAATAAGCATTATTCATATTTCGCCTGTGGTATTTTAAGCATGTATAAATAGTGAATCCACCACCTGTTGGTCAAACTTATTTATTATAACAAATTTATATGTAACACATGTCGTATTTTAGCTGACTTTTTTTTCCCCTCTAAGAGTTCCATTGCAATTTTCAGGTTACTGCGAAGCTGATCCCGGAGAGTAGTATGACGATATGAGTGAAAACGTCCTTAATAATAATATTAATATAAATAATAATAATAATAAACTTTAAAAAACATTATATATCCTTTTTATTATTCTTACCAGGGTGACTTAAGAATAGACACGAATAAATATTAATTGACAATAACAATGACAATGACAATGACACTGACAATGATAATGACAATGACAATAATAATATAAATAATAATAGTAATAAATAATTACAGGAAACATACAAGCAGAAAAATCACCCTGAATAAAAGTACAGAAGAAAAAGTGAAATTGTTAGTAATTATTACACAAAGACGTGGATACACTAATTTTTCAATTTTTCTAGATATGAGCGAATGTAGTTTTCAATGTATCATAATTAATATCACAGACACTTGACTCAGTATTGAATACATTACACATATTATACAGATAGGGAAAATATTTAACCGATCATATGAAATGCTAACAATAATCCCTTCCACTGCATCGCCGTCGAAGCTTGCCTGTCCTCCCCTAGTTTGGCGGACTAAACCAGTATTCGTATTCGTACGCGACGTTGCGTAGGAGAGTAGGGGAGTACTGGGAGTACTGACTAGCCCGCCCTGCCGTGCGTCATCTTCCCACCAATACCCCATGCATTTGAAATGTATGTAATAGAATCTCCCCATGATCGGTTAAATATTTTCTCTATCTGTATATTGGTCATCTATGCATCTATGCGTACGGCAATTGGGGTAATAAAAACAATTATTTCCACTAGGATTTTGCCGAAGAACCAAGAAACAAATGTTATTAACAAGAGACACGCAGTCAATATTATAATGTACTACATTATATAAAAATGTTATGGCAATACAATTCCTTCTCTCACATAAAGAGACCATTTTGAACTTATCTAAGAAAATTTGTTGTCGATACTTCTTTCAGGATAAAACCCCTGGGATTTACAAAACAGAAATTTCTCGATAACACGATATTATTTTGCTATATAGAATACCATATTAAAGATGCGTAATCTAATTTAGACCTTATGAACGAAAAATATAGTAATTTTAGACTTATACTGTTTAATAATCAGTTCCAGTTTCGCATAAAAACATCAAATATGTAAGGTGATTTAGTAAATTGATGAATATGGTTAAAAAAATAAGTTTAGTATCAAATACAACTCCAAGATTCTTCAATGCTGTACATCGTTCAAGAGTGTAATTGTTGATATTATAATCGAATATTACATAATTGTGTTAGCGATTAAAAGTTACTGTTTTACATTTGGAAGAATTTAATTTTAAAACATTCTTCTCACACCATCGCAAGACTCTATTTAATTGATCTTGTAAATAAAAGGCAACAATTTTAGGAATATAAGTTCAAAAACTGTGGAATGAAGTAATTTACTCCATGAGAAGAAATATTTTATTAAAATATATAGGGAAGAAATGCCTTGGGTAATAACTAACTAAAATTTCTTGAGATATTTCCTTATCTTCCAAATACTCACTCTTTTTAAAGATTTAATAGGTCAATTTTGTGGGAATAACAATAACCACTGTGGACGAAATCAAGTGGAATGGTGAATAAGGGAATGTAGCAATAAACCTCTGCTTGCCACATCACAAAAATTTTGTTTACCGGGAACAAAAAACAAAGGACTAGATAGTAAACATTTTTGAACTTGTAATACCCTATTGGAAACAAATGTATTCCATTTAGTAGGAGGAGAATCTATGCAACTTAATGCAATCATATACACACCAGTGGCGATTTGTGAGATTTCAGGTATACCATAATATCTCAATAGCCAGACATGGGACCCTAACCAAACTTTAGGGTATATGTACTGTGGCCATATAGAGAACTTTGGTAGAAGAAGAACGATTTTACAGTTTGCGAAAAAAGTTGAAAAAAACGTGGGCCCCATTTAAAATTTTCAAAATGGCTTCTTTAAATTCCGAGAAACATTTTTTTCCATAAACTAGATGCAATTTTACAGATAGGTGTCAAGTTTTATTAAAAAATAACTATATTTTTTAATAACATCTGAAACCTATCGGTAGAATTATATCTAGTTTATGAAAAAAAAATATTTATCGAAATTTAAACAAGCCAATTTGGAAATCTTAGATGAGGCCCACGTTTTTTTACCTTATTTTTGCAAACTGCAAAATCGTTCTCCTTCTACTGAAATTCTCTATATAGCCACAGTACATATATACTAAAGTTTGGTTTGGGTCCCATGTCTGGTTATTAAGATATGATATACCTGAAATTTCACCAACCGCCACTGACTCACACACACACATTTTCTACTAGAGAGTATATTTCAAATAGAGGCAATCAATTGGGCTAGTTGAGTAGCAGCACAAGGTTCCAAACAAAGAAGAAGGGTCATTTTTGCCATAGGTGCTACTCTGGGTTGAGAACAAAGAAAACTCACATTATCGTTACCTGTTTTATCTACTACTCATATATACAGGGCTTTCATTAATGTCCGAGACCCACGTGACCGCGGCGTTAGGCAACCAACATTACATTTCCCAAAACAAACTGGTATTCGATAAAAATTAAAACACTAAATCATTCTATGGCACCAGTGGTGTAGATATTTTATTTTTGTCAAAAAAAAAGGTAATTTAAGAAAGATTTTATTTTAGCTGTTTATTTTGATGTATTAATTTAGAAATATACATTAACTCAGAAATGAAATGAAGAAATCCAGTTTACACCTGGATAAGTCAAATTTAAAAAAAAAACAAATTACAATTAATTATTGAACATTTAATGTTTATTAAAAATTTTATTTATTACATATTGCTTACACCTTGCCATAAAATTTTTATGTTATAGGTAAAAAATCAGTTTCAAATTTAAACTAAAAAGTTTTAACAGGTAGAGAATATAAAAAAGTCACAATAGTTTTTTTTTTATCTTAGGATAGGTTTGGAACGTTTGATTCCGATACAAAACAGAAAATAATTTTACCACTCACCAAAACACTTCTACTTTTTCCGATGCTGCGTTTTGTTAACAAAGCAACATTCTCAACGTACAATTAAAAAGTGTTTTGGCGAGTGGTGAGTGGTATTTATCACAATACAATTAATACAATTGATTCAATTTTATACTTAAATTAAATGTTCGAATTGCCATCCACCAACTTCTTGACAATGCGCAAGTCTGTGAAGAATTCTTCTTGCACATTATGAATGATTTCTGGGGTAACTCTGCGTATTTCGTTCCGAATGCGATTTTGAAGTTCTTCTAAATTACGTGGTTTATTAATGTACAATTTTGACTTCCAGTATCCCCATAAAAAATAGTCAAGAGGTGTAAGATCTGGCGATCTTGCAGGCAATATGTATTGTATTTTATTTTACATACCTCAGAATTGTTACTTTTTTATGGATAAAATTTACGTTTTCTAACATTCAATCGTCATTTACTCGAAAACTTTCCTATGTAAGAGGGCAAAATTTTAGTACTGTCTGATAGAGAATTAAACGATCTTTCAGAATCAAGGAAAAAAATATGGTGTTGCCATTTAAAAAAAATCGATGACGTCATTACTCGAAAACAAATGACATTTGAAAATCGCATTTTACGCTAAAATATGTATTTTTTAAATTAAAAATCGACCTGTTCGAGGATTTTTCCCAAAAAATAATTGTTTCGTTTTTATTGAATTTATTCCATACTTTTGGCGCATACTGTATGTATATATATATATATATATATATATATATATATATATATATATATATATATATATATATAGACTTGTAAAATTAATTAACCAGGTATAGCAGTCACTAGGCAAGAAAAAAGAAAACTCCTTATTTCTATTCAAGCTTTCGAAGCCTTTATTGTTGAATTGAATAGAAATAAGGAGTTTTCTTTTTTCTTGCCTAGTGACTGCTATACCTGGTTAATTTAATTAATTTTACAAGCTATTCCTTAACGCACCAGTCAGGTGAACCTCTTCCGCTATATATATACAGGCTGTATCACATAAGAGGGCCACTCCCATGTATCTCGCTTGATATATATATATATATATATATATATATATATATATATATATATATATACAGGCTGTATCACATAAGAGGGCCACTCCTATGTATCTCGCTTAATATGCGAGACACGTCAAAAATCTTTAATTGTTTTTTGTTGCATTTTTGGAGGCCTTTATGCTCGTAAAAACAAATTTGAGATCCATGGCCAACTTTATGAGTAATAACAAAAAAACCTGAAAGGTGCCCAAACTTTAAGGCTGTCTAACTTTTTTATTTTAAGAAATAGAGAAAACTTATTGGTAATAAGTTTTTATTGCAAAATTGATACCTTCCACCTAATATAAATAGATTTTTGAAATATCGTATGTGGTTTGCTGCGCCCTCTAGGCGGATGAAATAATTTTTTATTGAAACAGGCTATGGCCACAAAACATTGCCTGTTTTTTCGTCTTTCATGCAATATACTACATGTTGCCCTTATCTTTTGTATTTATTACATTTTTTTCAATTTTAGTTAAAAAAATGTACCTAAATATTTTAGTGTTGCTCAAGATAATGTAGAACCTGTTTTAAAGACGCCAACTGCAAAAAAATAATAAACAGAATGGAATTTTTATGCAAAATACAGATTTTCTTATAATATTATTTTACGAACATAAAGGCCTCCAAAAATGCAACAAAAAACAATTAAAGATTTTTGACGTGTCTCGCATATTAAGCGAGATACATGGGAGTGGCCCTCTTATGTGATACAGCCTGTATATATACAGGGTTAACTATGATTAAGTACAAAAATGTTAACCACGTGCTCAGGGAAGCCTAAAAGACAATAAAAAAATTATTTCGGAATTCTAGCTCGATGTTAAAAAAATGGGGCAAAACCCTCCTTTCCTACGGAAAGTCGGAGCCTATGTCATCAGTCATCGTCCAAGATGGCTACATATGTCAACTAGGCATATGTTCTGTGCAACTAGGTACCATGCGGTCGTTTCTCACAACGTTCCAACGTTGCCGAATGTAGAAACAACGAAAGTAAACATTTTTATTAATAATAATACCTAAGTACCTGATAGATAACAGTTAATCCGGTTAGCTACAGTATTTTGCATTCGTTTTTCGTTCCTTCGTTCCAAACTGCCAAAACTTCATTTTCACTCATTACAGGTCCGTCAGAATTACTCGCCACAAAATACACACTTCGCGTAGATGCAGTTAATAAAATTTCCCATTTATTTTAAGAAAATTAATTGAAAGAAATACTAACAGAAAACTTCGAATACACCCGTGGCAGTTTTTAATTTATAAATTTTTTGCCGATAACGGTCACTCCACTGCATTGCTCTCAACTCTAGGAAATATCTTCACGTATGTTTAAAGAAAATTGTGGAAAACTACACATGTCCCAATATATCGCAACCATCCATTATGTAATAAATAAAACGTTTAAAACTGAAACTATCATTAAAAACGGAAAATTAAAATTACAATGTAAACGCCACCGTTCAGTCTTCGGTAGGCATAAATATATGTTTTGTAAAATGTAGATCAGAAAGAATGTAAGAAGAAGAAGAAGAGGTGTGTCAGAGTTGACTTGTTGTAAAGATAGAAAATGCGAAATAAAGAAAGTAGTAAAACGTTATTGGGTAATTATTTAATTAACAAAAAAAATATTACCCTAACAATTGTTAATATCGTTACTATTATTAGTTTTCAGTATTTGCTTTTCGCACATTCAAATTCGTGTAATCGCGGAAATTACGGATATGGTACTAATTTATGGGAAGTGCGACGAAAGTGCATATCGTGCAGCAGCAGAATATCAAAGACGTTTTCCAACTATGTAGACAGAATATGTCAAATCCTCATACATTTGTACGAATTGTACAACGTCCACAAATGTTGTTTTACACGTGCTGGAGTTTTAAATACGTATGTACCTACCTAACTTGAAAATAAAAAAGAACCAATTTCATACTTTTCAAAAATTCCTTGAAACTTCTTTTTTACTTAGTGACATAAAAATAAAGCATTTTTAAACTACAATAGATATACTTACAGAAAAAAAGTATTTTTTTATTTATGAAATGGTCGAGGAAAACTAAGAGGTCCCCAGCAAGTACAACAATTTTTACAACGACAAGTTATAATGTAAACAAGTTAGAAAACAGAAAATAATTTAACTTTCTTGAAATCTCCAATTATCAGTTCTGGAAGTATCAGTAAGGTAGGTTTTACTCTCAGTGCTACCATATCGTGTTTCTCATTACATAATCTAATATTTTGAAAACAAAAATTTTTCTTTAAAAGCGCCGTAAATCGTTACACGTGGCAACGCAGTACTCTGTCACTACCATTGACAACTTTGACTTTGACAGAATATACCTAACCTCGCAGCTGACAGGCGGCATAGTCGCCGAGAAATTAGGGGTTAATAAGGTTTTGAAAAAAATTGTTTTTCGCTTTATGAATAAGTTTGGAATTTTTTTGAAGGGTGATTCCGTTAATTCTGAATTTTCCCTATCCCCTCTTAAAATATTTGTACTGTCATAGTTAACCCTGTATATATATATATATATATATATATATATATATATATATATATATATATATTATGTACATATACAGGCTGTATCACATAATATATATATATATATATATATATATATATATATATATATATATATATATATTATGTACATATACAGGCTGTATCACATAATATATATATATATATATATATATATATATATATATACATATACAGGCTGTATCACATAAGAGGGCCACTCCCATGTATCTCGCTTAATATGAGAGACACGTCAAAAATCTTTAATTGTTTT
The DNA here is from genome assembly GCA_037114965.1 of Monochamus alternatus. Classification (NCBI taxonomy): domain Eukaryota; kingdom Metazoa; phylum Arthropoda; class Insecta; order Coleoptera; family Cerambycidae; genus Monochamus; species Monochamus alternatus. The sequence continues at coordinate 43,542,829 of CM073431.1, read as the reverse complement.
TTGTTGTGTTTGTTGTTTTGTTTTATGCTCGTAAAAACAAATTTGAGATCCATGGCCAACAGAAAAACTTGTAAAGTGCCCAAACTTTAAGGCTGTCTAACTTTTTTATTTTAAGAGATAGAGAAAACTTATTAGTAATAAATTTTTATTGCAAAATTGATATCTTCCACCTAATATAAACAGATTTTTGAAATATCGTATGTGATTCGCTGCGCCCTCTAGGCGGATAAAAAAATTTTTTATTGAAGCAAGCTATGGCCACAAAAAATTACCTGCTTTTTCGTGTTTCATGCAATATACTACATGTTGCCCTTATCTTTTGTATTTATTACATATTTTTCAATTTTAGTTTAAAAAAATGTACCTAAATATTTTCGTGTTGCTCAAGATAATGTAGAACCTGTTTTAAAGACGCCAATTGCAAAAAAATAATAAACAGAATGTACTTTTTTATGCAAAATACAGATTTTCTTATAATATTATTTTATTGGGTTTCGCATTAGAAGCAATTGGGTCTTGAAAATTATTTTGACACAGACAATGAAATAAAATATTGTAACAATTTGAAATATGCACATAGAAAATCACGTAAAAGTAATACCTGACCGAACTTACACTTGAATAAAATTAATAATTATTAGTGTAGAATTATAAAAAATTATAAAGAATTGTTAATATGGATATCATGGAAATAAATTTAATAATAATAAATAATATTACATAGCATAAAAATAATAATTTAATAATATCATTATCAAGTATAAAATAAATTTCATAAAACTGCATGACGTTGACAATTGTTATGACTCAGTACATAGAGAAAAAGGAATTTAAACCCAGAACAACTTAGATTGAATGAAAGGTGAAAGTCTATAGATTAATCTGGTATACATATTGTAGGCAGACGAGTAACAATGTTGAAGATATATCCATTCAAAATAAACCATACCATGAAAAATAATTTTAAATGTCAAATTTTAAAATTAATTCCAGAACTGTCAAGACTAAAGGTGAATTTGCAAGAATCCCTTATAAATGACCTAAAACACAAAATAAAGAGTATTTTCATTAATAAAATAATTAAAATTGTATAACAAAAAACAAAAGGACATTTATAAAATGTATTAATTATAAGTAGTGTTGTGATAAAGTGCATTAAAGAGACATCCAAAGACTGTGAAAAATCATGTGAAAGGACCTTTAACATGGCAATCTACAGAAAGGATGAAAAACAAAGAAGTTGTTGGTAGTTACGGCTTGGTTTTGAAAAAAAAGGTGCAGCATCGCAATATAGCTCCAGAAAATTTATAAATTATACTAGAACAAACAAGTTTAATTAAGAAAATACCGACTCACCAGCGAAATTTACAAGTCTCTATCCTCCAGAAAAGTTATTTTGCCAATACATGAAAATTTCAACCATCTCCAGGGAAAATTGCAGTTCCAAGGAACACTACAGGACAGTTACCAGCTTCCAGAAAGGAAAATGATAAATTTTCCAACCTCAGGTACCTTTTTAAAAATAAAGTGCACTATAAAATTTCTATAGCTATAGTAAATAAAACAGATTTTATTTCTTTCAAATCTTTGCAAAGTATTAAGATTAACCCACAGGACTTACCTGTACAAAATAAGTCTAATCTAAGCAATAATAACAACAATATTCACGAAATTGCACAGGAACTATTATTAACTATATTATTATGTCATTACTACCGCCATATTTTTAGAAATATAGTAGGAATCTGTAATATCATATTTAAGAGATACTCTCTGTAGATATGCAACTACCATTACAAGTGAAAGAATATCTATTAGCATAACTCCTAAAATTTCTAATTTAAATTCAATAACAAAGTTCTAACTTAAGTGGTTTGTTAACTAACTCTGTTAATTTGGTACAAACAAATAGTATTATTTTTGTTAAATCTCCACAAAATTGTTTGTAAACGTCGATGAGAATTCATTACACCTATCTGACGATACATAGCTTTTATGTCGACACCTAAACATATACAGCCGGATTCATGAAACGGGCGTAGCGTTAGTCGAACTAACCAGCTTTGCGCCCGTGTAAAGCGCGTTAGTTGGTCTAACCAGCCTTGCGCCCATTCACGAAACATGCGTTGCTAGGTAGCGAAACATGCGTTGCTAGGTAGGCTTTTATTTTGTAATTTATAACCTTCCTAAAGAAAATCATTTAAGAACATACCATTGTCACATTTCATGCTAAAATCGAAAACAATGCGACAAGGTGTTGTAATGCCATCTGGTTTCCACACACAATGGTGAGCTACAAAAACTAGGCTCAATTGAATTACCAATCCTATAACTAAATAATCTAAAGCAGTTTGAAATGCAGTGAAAGAATTTAGGGTTCCTAAAATTATATCTGTACCTAGGATTTCTATGAAAACGGACGTTCCTAATATGCCATCAATTCTATCAGGGATATGAAAGTTTGGATCGGCTAATAGTAATTTTTTTAAATAATCTGAAGAACTAATATCGGTAGTCACTTCAGGTAATAAATCTGTTATTTTATCTATTAATAAAATCTCATAATTAAAACTCTTACTTACATCAAAATTCCAAAAAATTGTTAAATTAGTAGGGTAGAGTAGCTAATATCGCACATACTCTTAAATCGCACCACTCGATTTACGGAAAATTAGTTGGCATGTATACCATCTAACGGCTGTTTTGGGAACTACATATAGTGTGTTCCGGAATATGCTGAAAACACTGTCACCACTAATTTTGCGTTCCGAAAACAAATTTTCCAAGTTTACAGCTGCTGTACAAATGTCAATATACTAATCTTTATTTATTTATTTTTTTAATTTACAAGAGGTAATGTGCATGCAGCAGCAGTGGTGGGGATAACTGAATTTAAATAAAAACAGACAAGTGATAAATGGAATTTGATTAATTGTCTCTTTTCTTTAGTTATTAATTTAACATTTTTGATATTTGAGAAAAATGAAGGTTTTGCGAATGATTAATGTATTGGAAAACTGTTAATACAGATCATCCTCATCTTGAGAACTAGAAGAGTTAAACAGATTTATTTATGAATAAAATGACCACAGGACAAAACGATTTCAATGTTCATTTCATTTATAAATTACCATAGAACAAAGAGATGTTTTGTCTTGCTTATATTTAATTATTGTGTACATTGCTTATGTTTAATTGCTTCTTCTACATTCATGCAAAAATAAAACTTTATTGAACTATATTTAGTGGAAACAATGGTTTTTTATTGCCCTAGTTCACTAAAATTTGTATTGCATTCATCTGTCATTTTACTCCATCGTTTTGTGATCATGACAAACATAAACGTTCAAATTTAGTGTCTTCTAAATAAAACATTTTTTATTTTTTGCATGAATGTAGAAAAAATATTTTATGCAACTCGTACAAAGTATTTAATACACACTTGCTTTTTGTACTTGTTGCATAAATAACTGTTAACAAATATATTTAACTTTTAGATTTAAAAAATGGAAAATATGCAGTATGGGAAATGGAACCCCCAACACATGAAGAATGTCTTAGAAGAGTATAAAAAGGGAGGTATTGAATTGAATAAATGTTGCGAAAAATACGAGTTTCCCAAAGACACATGGGAGGTTAGAAAAAAGAGGTGCTTAGACGATCGATTGCACTGAATGGGAGGGCATCAGCTTTGCTCCCTCAAGTTGAGAAAATGGAGGAGTTGCTCTTCGGAATGATCATAAATGATATTCGGAGACTTGCAAGCAACATCCCAATCTTAATTTACGCCAGACCGAAAGCATTTTAGTTGCTCGTTACAGAGGATTTAACAAAGACGTTTCTAATTTTTTTGATTTGCTGGAAAGGTATTCGGTGAAAATTAACTAGATGCTTTATCTCTCTACAATGTGGATGAATCCCGTTTCTCCACTGTGAAAGAGGAGTCAATACGACACTGGTTGCGAGCACCAGTACTTCAATCAATTTTATCCCTCCAATGATTATTTTTAAAAGAAATGCATCTTGTACTTGCCAACGGTGCTCCTCCTGGAAGTTTGGTTGAAGTATCGGATTCTGGATATATTACTTCCAAACTGTACGTAAAACCAAGTAAAGATGCCCCAGTTTTAATTGTATTGGACGGTCATAAGCCACATTAAAAAATGTGGAGGCTATCAATCTGGCACGTGAACTGATGTTGCAGTTACCTGATCATGCAACTCATAGATTACAACCTCTAGATGTTGCCATCTTCAAGTCTCTAGAGACCTATTTTGACCAGGAAATTATGAAATGGATGCATTGTAATCCGGTACGAAAGATCGATGACGATGAACGCTGGATATGCGAGGTTTGCGAGAAAGCTGAAACATTAAGTAATGTGGGAAATGGTTTTCGAGCTACAGGAATTTGGTCAGTTGATAGTATGATATTTTTTTATTCTGACTTCATAGTAAATGAAGACTTGAATCCTTCACACTTTCCCCTTGAGTTTGAAAACGATAGAGAAAACAATTTGACAAATGTGAGTAATGCTGATGAAGATACATAACAAAATCAGTTAAATGATACTGAAACTTAGAATGCAAAAACTGGTACTGATACGATATCTGTAACAAGTACTGTTACAAGAGATAGGGCCAGCATTGTTATCGATGCAGAAGCATCTGAAATTGATTTGATCAGAGAATTTTTGGCCCCTCGTCATAAGTTAAGTCCCGTGCCAACGAAAACAAAAAACTACGAACAAGAAAAAATTGGGAAGATCAAAAAGCAATGATCTTAACTTCCAGACTCTATAAAAATGAATTGGAAGAATTGAAACAGAAGCAAACGGAGAGAGAAGAAACAACAAAACTAAGACTACATTTAATGTGTTTTCAGGAAAAAAAGCGTGCAAGAACCGAGAAATTAGGAAAGGCAGGTCCCAGTGGGATAAGTGGTAAAAAGAAGAAATTTAAAATTGTACCAGGAAAAGAAAACGTAGATATTGTATTTCATAAGGAATACTGGTATTGTTTTCTGTGAAATGAAAAAAATATTGAAGATATAGTTCGTTGGCTTGTATGCAACCAATGCGCCTACGATGTGTGCAGGATGCGACGAAACATCCGGACAACAAATTTATTTGTAATTTTTGAACTACCTGAATGTATTATATTTCGATTATTTAGAGCATTTTTTAAAATGTTTCGTAATTTATCATTATAGTTTTATAAGAATGTTATATTGCCGCGTTTATATATTTTTAATTTTATCTATCAGTTAACAACTATAATATTGTTTCATAGTTTATAAATTAACTACTACATTCTTTAAGCTCGTTTAAACTACTTATGTTCTTGAAACTAAGAAATTTCTTTAAAGAATATTTGCATTGGCAGCATTATTTTTCCACTTAGAAATTTTCTGCGTGACTTCAAATAGCTTAACACTTGATCATGTTCCCTATATTTCGCCGGGATATGCTACTATTTTACTCTGACGTTTAATGAAAGTGACTAGTTTTTCATATTTAAGTATATCAACTGGTTGTCGTACCAGTTTAAAAGCACTTGTTTCAGATGGCAATTTGGACATAGCTAAATAGATTAAAATATAGTCCTTCAACTTACCAATATTTAATCTTTTTAATGCACTAACATTACTATAAAATTTCTCAAGAAATACTTGCACTATTTTGATTACTATTATTCGAACATTTTATCTTAGCATGCATCTTCGAAAAGTTTAAATATAGTACTATAATTACGGTATAGGTTCGACTGAACTGTACACTTTTATAGCTCAACCTGCTAAACTACTCAATAAATTACAGCAGTTTTCTACATCTGAAAATTCTGATTTAGATTATTGACTGTTTAAAATTTTCATAAAATAATAGCCAAATAGAGATATCTTAACCATTAAATTTCATCAACTCTATGTATATGAGGCATACGGATACGTTTACTCTTTGTGTTCGGATTCGAAACGGAAGGGTTAGAATTGATTAGGCATTTTAATAAACTTATTATGTGTTCGATAACTTAAAAAATTGAAGAGATAAATGGACTGTATTCAATAATAAAAATAAATGTTTATCGATTTAATTATACAGCCTATGTCCACTAAGAAAAACGACTTACCTTTTGAACTTGGATGTAGAAAATCTATGCCGGCCGGCCTTGTAGTTGATAATGCCCTCTCGCACTTCTTTCTACCAAAGTCACTTTTTAGCGTCATGGCGATCACGGGAAAATGGACACCGTAAAAATTAATATATAATATGCTTTAACAAGCACGGTAATAAATGGAACCTTACAAACAGTTCTTATGCGAGAGTAGTGTTTTATTATTAAACCAGGTTAGTAAATTTAGGTAGATTAATTTTTATTTTAGATAATTATTGAATAGAGTTTTGTCTGTGGAATTGTTCATTAGCATACTTAGATGTTTGGTATCAGAGAGCATACATATGACTTCATTGATAGGAATTGTAGGAGAATTGATTTATATTAACTTAAAATACCTTTACAATACCAGTAAAAATATATATTTATTTATGTTCTCACTCAATACGTGTAACATACTTTATGGGGCACCATGTACACGTACTGTAATAGTGAATCAGATCTGCAAATGTCTTTATTAATTAAGGTAAGATTTTATTATATTTTTTATATCTGCACATAAATATCACGAGCCGCTATTGGTATTTACAAATCAATCATTTTAAATTAAATGATTTTTTAAATGAAAAAGTTATGACTAAACTTAAGGAATTAGACAATGGAAATTATTAGATTTCTTAAAGAATGATAACCTTCATACCTACCTAATAACTTGGCAACAATTTTTTAAAATGTATACAACAAAATAAATGCATTATATATGTTTTACGTACCGTCAAATTTTCGGTACATAAACTTCTTGATAAATACATTATTAAGAGTTTGTGACGCTGGGCGTCGTTTTAATGTACCTATCCCGTCCAAAGCAAACGCCCCCACAAAAAGGCGTAGCTCTATGTGTTATCTCTCTCGCCTCTGAAAATATCGACTCCGCCTCCACTGTTAAATCCAGCAGTTTGTTAACCGCTGAATTGTATTACAGCAGGTAGGTGAGTGAGTTCGCGCATCTACAGGCCGACTGGGATAGCAGGTTACAAAGGTTGCCGCTGACAGCTGACTAAATGCCTATCTTTAAGGTGTCAGTTCAGCACAAATGAGTTTCCTTTAATTATAGGACCAAAGTCGTTTCTGTGTTGTGCCGCTTAGTCAACCAGTTAAGGTCAGACATACTTATACATGGTCTGTTTCACTCTAACACGAGCAAACGATATTTACAACCATTGCTGTACTTCTATCTAAAGTATTTCCTCTATGCAAACATATCATGCGGTAAATTGCTTACGTATTCGTTGTAGCATTCAACTCGATTATATTTGCTGATCATGATATGGTTTTGATGATTTTAAGACATATAAAAACGAAATAAAACAATATTGTTTGTAAATCATAGACTAATGCATGCATTAAGGTAATAAATAAGTAGTAATATATTTTTTAAGAATAAATAATAAAAATCTAAGGCATTAATTGTTAAGAGTGCCGTATTTTTCTACAAATAATGTTAGACATTTAAGAAGTGAAAAATAGGGTGTCCGGAAATAATGAGCAATAAATTCAGACCGAAAATAAATGCTACCTCTTTCTATAACATTTTTCCCAAAACTGATTATTAACGGAGTTACAGGGTGTTAAAGTTAAATTTTATTTGCAGTTTTTTTTTGCAATAACTTTTGCCACACTCATAATGTTTTGACGAAATTCCGTATATGGGGGTTTTTCGGGATGAGGATTAGCACAAAAAAGTTGGAACCATTCAAACCAAAATAAAGGCTCGTATGTGGCGCCCTCTACAAAATGAGATAAAACGGTGGCAAATTTATAATCCTCATCCCAAAAAAAACACCATATACGAAATTTCGTCAAAATATTATGAGTGTGGCATAAGGTATTGCAAAAAAACTGCAAATAAAATTTAACTTTAACACCCTGTAATTCCGTTAAAAATCAGTTTTGGAAAAAATGTTATATAAGGAGGTAGCATTTATTTTAGGTCTAGAATTATCCCCTGAATTTTTTGCTCATCATTTCAGACACCTTGTATAACGACAGAAAGCAGTCTAAGCAATACATTTTTAGTTATAGAAATCTTTCAAAATACGTATTTTTTTAAATTTCATTGTGTAGTTGTAAATATTATTATACATAAACTTACATAGTTCTGCATATAAGATTGTTCAATTTTGTGTATAAGTAGGTACGTGAAAATAACAATATGTGGGGTAATAATAGCATAATAATGTGTGTCTTCCAAATCGTTTTTGAAAGTTATTATTTTATTTGAGGATAATTTAAATAGTAAAAGTAGATAAACAAAACATCAAGAATTTTATTTTTGATATTACTTTTGTTCTACGTGTTTTATGTTTCGAGATTTCTGTATCTAAAAATACTACAAATTTGATCATTTTACGCCGAAAAATATGGCGACCTTAAGTACTTTTAAAATTAAATTTAATAAAACGGGTTTGGGATGAAGGTTTTACAATAAAATGTCATATATAGAAATTATTCAATAAAATTAATGTTCTTAAAGATTCGGCAATTTTTGTATTTTATTGAAATCAACTGAATACGCAATAAAAAATAGTTTTACCAAATTTAAGACTAAAATTTAAAATAATATTACAAAACGTATCTGTGTGCAAGGCTAGCATATGCCACGTCAGCTACCTACTTCGCATATTGCTTGACGTGGACATTTATTACAGGCTACACGACTACACGGTACGTAGTCGAGTTGAACGATTTATCAAAGTAAAAAGCGATACCCAGATAGCATTATATATTCACAGAATATTACAGGAATAATCTTTTTTTGGATATTGGAATACTCCTAGAAGATGCTGTCAATATATATATTCCAAAAAGAATATTCTTAGAAAATGCAAGTGGGACACTTTTAGATAATCTGGGAATAATCGTAATAAATATTAATAGAATAATCGAAAATATTCCTGGAATAGTTACAGGATATCAGTAGAATACAAATCTAGATATTCCTGGATTAATCTAACTGTATTATTTTTATGTTATTCAGGTACAGTTCAGAAATATTCTTAGGATATCTACAGCTTTTTAACATAACTTTTCTATGAATATTCATTGTAGTTAATTCTATAAGGTATACAGGATGGTTTAAATTAGACAAAAGTTCCGCCTTTTCATGGCTCAGCCTAAACAGATCCAAGATATATGTTGTCATTGCTGAAATATTATGAAAAAACTGAAAACAGCGGTTTTATAAAATGCCACTTAGTGTCATTATTTCGCAACAGAAAGAACTAACATTTGGTATAGAGGATAAGAATATATTTCGTTAAAAGAAAATTCCGACGAACACTGGAACACTGGATTCGTTTTTTCCTTTTGGACGTCATATTGCATCTTGGCAGTAACAGATAGAGAGAGAAAAATTACAATTTAATATTTAATAGTACTATTTTATTTAAAAATAACCCAGAAAATTTAAAAAATTAATTGATGAATCTTGTATAACCGAAACTAGTGGCCGTAGAAATTTCCTATCGACGACATTGGATTTCTCGAATATTCTTATGCCTCTGTGTCAAGTTTTAGCTCTTTCTGTTGTGGAATGGTGGCGCTAGATGGCATTTTTTGAATTTGCTAGTTTTCAGTTTTTTCACAACATTTCAGCAATAGCAGCAGATATCTTGGATCTGTTTGTTTTATTTATTGGTTGTGAATAGGTGCAACTTTTTTTTAATTTGAGCCATCCTATATGTTTTATGGTTTTCTAGATGCCAATGGTAAGGCACAAAAAACGGACCACCCCTGCATACAAAAGCTCCAGATCCCAGGTCATCTGCTTATACTTACCTTAGATTACTATATCTCCTGAAAAAGTTACCACTAATTATTTTAAAATGTTATTATGACATTAATATAAATCTGCGCCAGAAACTATTTCTTATAAATATGTTCTGTCACATCATAGAAAAGTAATATTTATAACATGTAGTGATTAGACGTCTTGTCTAAACGCAATAGATAAACCGTAGCTTATGCAATATCTGCAAATTAAGTATGATATTCTGTATATCAGAATGTAAATATGATTGCTAACATACAGTAAAAATGCTCAAAATATATACTTTAACGTTTACTATCCTTACAAAATATTATATATTATTGTAAATCTTCATCTTCAACTGATATCTGAAATATTAAAGAAAAATAACATTAACCTACAAATTTTTAAACTTCATTTTATTTTTTGTATTTTCTGGAAACACTTACCAATAGTTTTTTTTTTTCAATACAATAAAATATCTTCGTGAATTTTGCTAGAAAAATACACTTAATTTATCCACTAATAAGGTCTGTAAATTTAAAATACCACCTCATTTTTACAAGACCTACCATGTGCTGCGATTTGCCCTTGGAAATTTAGGCATGTTTAATAACTATTTAAATATGAACAAAATTAGATAATTTAGGCATGTTTAATAACTATTTAAATATGAACAAAATTAGAAAACTGATTTCTGAAACAAGTATGCAGGTACACGAATGTTAGAAATGTTTATACTTTACATCTTTAATTTTTGGACAACATATTGATGAATATTTATCCACTAAATAAAAACAAACTTCTTCGTCAGCACAATTGACATTTGACACAATGTCAGTCAGCTCGCTTGCGATTTGCTAGTTACGACCACGTAACGTAATGTTTTAAGGCGCATTATTCAATTCAGTTGAAACGAGGCAGAGTTTTCCATTGCTTAAAATTCAATTAACAAAGCAAAGCAAAAGAAAACAAAATATTGGGTTACTTTTACTATGTCAAGTAATAAGCCAAAGAGCACAACAAATATATTGAAGTAGGCAATGATTTCTCTTTCGATAACCATACATATTTTAATAGAATTTGAAAATTTGTAATTAAAATAATTATTGTATACTGCGTTATTGGCAGAATTTATTAGATAAAAAGTGATAATCTGAAATAGAATGTTAAATATGATGATAGTTTCAATTGTTTTAGAGATACACATAATCTCATCGTCAACTATAGGTATATAGTTCAATAAAAGTAGGTATATGTTTGTTGTTTAATCCAGGAGATATATTTACAGAATATTCTTAGAATACTGAATAACGAATAATCATTTCGAATATTCCTTGTATATCGTAAAAGATATTTGTGAAATATTATAATATGAATATTTGAAGAATATTTGTATGGAGATATTTATTCTAAAAATATTAAGGGATTATTCAGATTATATATATGCAATTCAGGAGATTTACAGATCATTCCCTGAATATCCGGTGCTATCTGGGTATATCCCCAAGAAAGTGGTGCTTTGTACCTAAATGTACTCGCATATTAAAATTTATTTAAACATTTTTGTGACTGCTCCGAAAGTTTCGAAAATACGAGTAAAATGGCGTAAAGCAGTTAGGAAAAATGTACGACGAAAACTACGACTGTCTACTGCTGTGAGGATCATTTCGATGTAACTTATTATTTCATATAAAAAATCGGTGATAAGTAATATGACACGTTTGAGTACATGAAAAGGATATGCAAAATTATACACAGTGTAAACTGATCAAAATTAAAGCGCGTATAAAACCGGTTCTCATCTCCCACAAATTTGCCTGTCAACCTGACAGAAATTTCTTAACCAAAACAAGACAGTTTAGCGAAAAAAGAGCAAGGAAGAAATAATTGTTAGGTTACTTACATTCCGAGAAAACAACACCTTTGGAATAAGTACAAGAACAAGTATGCATATTATTTACTATTTAAAAAAATATGAACATATTATTATGATGTATATTTTCGTAGTATGTACAAACATCCTCAAAATTAGAAAAAATCAGACACTGTATTATCACACAAATGCCTCCAGAGCAGTCGCCAAAGCCTCCCAGAAAACCATTACAACGCATGAATAAATAGACTGTAGTAGCGCCACAACAGAAACGTCGGATCCGATTTTCATCCATCCAAGAGTAGTCAAAGCACAGAAGAGTTTCACAGTGAAATTGAAATACTGCAAAACAGAACAGAAAAATATCAGGAAATTGTTTATACAAATTGTAGAACAAAATTTAAGAATATACAGGGTGTAACTTTGAATTGGGGTCCGGTTTGGAGGGGGAGTACCTCTGACCTTTATAAATACGTACCATATGTTTGTTTTCTTAAATTCCGTCACAAAAATTGATTTTTTCTTTGTTATCTGATGTTATCTAGTCTCAGCGTCCCCAGCATTGTTGTCATATTTCATTATTGAACTGGAAGATGGGAAAAAAGTTAAATTAGAAAGCAAATGTCCACGCCACGCGTAAGGTACTGTTCTTTGCTAAATATATATTTTTTGAGTGGGTGTTCGCCAGAAGCTCTATTATCCCAGATAAACAAATAATGTATTCTTTTACGTATACTTAATACGCTATAAAACAGCAACAAGGCAACTAACAGAAACCTCAATAATAAATAAATACATAATTATTTTTACTTACTGAGTAGAGTCCTCTTATTCGACGTTTAAAATGGTTGGTACAAGATTCTTACGGATTTATTCTCGTTCAACATTAGCCTACTGGAGTTCAAAACTCCCATAATGTCTTAAATGTTAAACCAATCTTACAAACATGTTTTTATTCGGAATGTAAGTGCCGTCTGTGGAACCCTTTAAAAGGTACTCGACATATCACATTCATCGTCCATCCTTGTCTGGTTTGATGTATTGTGTGCAGTAATTATGCGGTATTTTATAAACTAGGTCAATGTCAAGATTATTTAAGGTAGATTGACATTGCTTATAAAGTAGTCAAAATTATTTTGTATTAAAAACATATTTTAAAGCTATCAGACTAATAATTTACTTATTTTTAATTATGTACATTTTAAAAAACAACAATATTATTATTTAAGAATAATAATTAGTCAATACATTGATCAAAAATGTTTATATTTCTACGCATTTTTCAGTACATTTTTTCAACACTTGAAAATTGTTTGCGCTGCCGTGTGTCAGTATCCATTGGCTTGATAGCTTCCGCTTCTTTGGGGTAACAAAAAGAAATACATTGTTTGATTAAGGTCAGTCATCTCTATTTATAGAATTAATCTACATCTGTAAAATAGTAAACAATGTACATACTACAATTTCTATATTTTATATGATACAGAAATAAAATAAAGCAACTGTTTTTTATTTCTAGGAAGAATTACCTGAATATTTACTAGACCGAGAAGATACCTATCACATAGTCATTTAAAGCTAGATAGTAATTTGTAATTATTGTTTTTATCTTTTGAGGTATGTGTGTGTAGTACCACAAATTATATTGAACCAAAAAGAATAAACGAAAAATATCACACATACATTTTCTTAGAATAAATTATAAACATGGAATGATGGTTAAAAAGAAGCCCCTAACTCACTTTGAAGAGGATTCTATAAGACATTAAATTCAGTTGCTGTCTGTCGTGGGATTTAAAATTTCTAAACAAATAAAATTAAGACAAACTAATTTGTTAATTCTATGTACACTACGAAAACATTTTGTTAGAATATCTTAAAAATGATGAAAGCTAACTTGTTACTAACTAGCTTGTTATAATATACACAACATAACGTTATGAGGTATCGCACAATAAAATGACAAGATTCGTTTCTAATCGTACATGCATGACCATCCCTTAGATTGAACGGTGCTCTGTAAATTAGAATACAGAACAACTGTTTAACATAAAATCGATTAAATATATGTAAGTACTTAGATACTTTTAATTTATTGTAATTTTATTTTATTGTTAATAAATTAAAATTTGTATTTGTCTTTTTTTATTCTACTTGAATTATTAAACAGAAATGCTTAAGAAATAATGAATACTTAAAGATGAAGGGCCAAGTTAATCAATTTAGCCACTAATAAAAAAATAAGCCACTGTAGGTACGTATTACTTTTTAATTGAAATTATGCTGATTACAACTGAATAATAACTAAAATAAAATACAAAAAAATCATGCATTTAATCTTGTGTAACATTTCTGAAAATGTGTTCCTTGTAAGAATACTTTTCAAAGTGAGTTTTTTATATTATCTACCATTCCATGCATTATCTCTTCTCTTTGCAGCTCCTCGGTGCCAAAGATCCTATATCTTAGTCTTCCAAGGGCCGCACAATATCCTAGAAAATGGATAGGGGTCTCCTCCCCTCTCCGCATTCCGAACATAAGGACATAACAAATTTCTAGATCTATTAGGTTCATTGAAGAAGTCGTGGACCTGTCTACATCCTCCATTACTTCTCCAATTTCCTCCTAGTGATTGATAGGCCCATTTATTAAGGGCAGTATTCGTACTACCTCGCGTAATTCCCAATAAGGGTTCGGGTCCCTGGCAAGGTGCCCCAGATCCGAGACGAGCTAGCAGGTCAGCCGTCTCATTACCGATTGCCTTATGGCCAGGAACCCAGACCAACTCCACCTCCCTTTGTCTGGCCAGGGACTCCAGGGCATCTCCACACTCTAGAACAAGACTAGATCTCGTTCTCGGAGAGCTAAGGGCCCTGAGTGCAGCCTGACTATCAGAGCAGATGAAAATTGTCTCCTCCACACAATTCCTTACTTCTTCCTTGCCTGCTACCATCAAAATAGCAAAAACCTCCGCCTGGAAAACAGTGGAGTATGTGTCCAGCGAAAAGCTCTGCCGGATGTTCAGGTTTTCCAGATATATTCCTGCCCCAGAAAATTCATCCCCTACCCGGGATAGCATATCAGAGATCCCGGGAGAAACATGTTCTCTGCTCTCTCCCACCGCTTTCTCGAAGGGAAAACAGTGGTATACCTCCCTCCCAATCTTAATTTATCCTTTGCTTCAATAACCCTCAAAGCGGATACTGGAATCTCATTCTCCGCCCTTAAGGCAATAGCAGCGTGACCCTTCACTCGACCTTCTGCCTTCCAACAGCCTTCATCCCTTGTTCTCAGGTAGGTTGCGATCGCCTCCTTTACAATCCATGTTGGGAGGGGTGGCAACCCCAACAAAACTTTCAGGGCGGCAGTTGGAGTTCTCCTCATCGCCCCTGTAATCCCTAAGCAAGCCTTTGGATCCTCGACAACACCTTGGCCACAGTCACCCGACCCACACTCGGCCACCAGACCAAGGCCCCATATTGTAGCCTCGGCCTGATCACCACCGTGTACACCCAGTGGAGTATCCTTGGCTTGAGTCCCCAGTTTTTGCCTACTACTTTCCTTAATTGCCAAAAGGTTGCCATTGATTTCCGGGTAACCCGTTCAATCTGTGGCCCCCAAGACAACTTACTATCCAAGGTTACACACCCAAGTATTTTACCTCCTTACCAAGAGTAAGGGTCTTCCCATACATAGTTGGAGTCCTGAAATCTTCTATCTTCCTTTTTGTGAAGAGAATCAACTCAGCCTTACTTGCATTGGCCGAGAGACCCGTCTCGTCACACAATCTCTCTACAATCCTACAAGCCCCCTGCATTCTGTCGCATACTACGCCCAGAAACCGGCCTACCACTGAAACCACGCCATCATCGGCGTAGGCTTGTGTGTTTCTGTATCCCTCTCAAGTGTGGCGAAAGGCAACTACCTTGCGGGCAGCCACCCCTCACTCCCAGGTCCCTGTGGCAGTCTCCCATAGTGGCACTGACTCTTCTCTCCTCCAATGCGGATCTCACCCATCTGACCATAGCAGGCGGTGTGCCTCGGTCCTGCAGTGGATCGCATATAGTCTCTGTTCTTGCCTTGTCAAAGGCATCCTCAATGTCAAAGAATATGGCCAATGCGACCTCCTTGTACTGAAGGGCCTTCTCTACCTTATGTACAATCCTATCCCATGGAGGCGTACTGCCTCGCCGCTGAATATTTCCCCGGCAAGGGGCCAATTTATACTTAGCATTGGCTCCGCCATGGTAGTCACAGCGACGTGCAAAGTGAGTCTCCAGTAAGAGTTCTAAACATTCTTCACTGGAGGTGGTCCACGTCCCGTCCCACCTTTTTAATGAGCCTATCTTCTCCCTTTTATCATAACTTAAGATTTTCATCAGTCTAGCCGTTTCCGGTAGTGACTCTAGCTCACTACAGTATCCCTTCCAGCCAGACCGTTTACTACGTCTTAATTCCTTCTTAAAATCTCTCCTTGCTGCCTTGTAGTCTTCCCAGGAGGTTCCACCCCTTCCCGTGACGACTCGATTGAGTGTGCGCCTGGTCGACCGGCGGAGGTCTTCTAGGGACCTATTCCACCAACGGACCTTGCGCTCTCCAACCGCCTTGAGAGGGCAGGCTTCCTCATATGCTGAGATGATGCAACTACTTAGGTACTTCAACATCTAAGTGTCTATGAGAGATAATCCGTTGGTCCTGGTTGCTCTGTCTCACAGAACTCCCCAGACTATAACGATATATCTCCCAATTAGTTGCTTTCGGATTTCTTCGGAAGGTGTCTGTGCTTAGACCAGACTTCATTTCGAATCCAATCATTCTGTGATGAGACATCGAGAAATAGTCCGTCACCCTCCATCCAGAGATACATTCACCCAAATTCTGTGAAACCAACGTAACGACAATCACCTCCTTTTGGATACGAGTCACAAACGTCGGTTCCCTTCCTCTATTCATAACTTGTAGATCTGTTGTTGCTATATATTCCAGTAACGCCTCCCCTCGGGAATTAATATCCCAGCTACCCCATATTATGTGGTGTGAGTTTGTGTCACACCCAATCACTACAGACAGACCTATATCCTTAACAAAATTTACTATACTTTCTAACTCTCTGGTAGGTGGTAGTCTTTCATTATCATATGGGAGGTATATGCTGCTAACCACAACTCTACATCTAACTCCACTCACCTTATACTCGAGGATTGCCGCCGTAGCACCATCTGGAGTTCCTTCGCTATTATACATGTCCGCGGTGCCTCGGTTCCACCTTCCTCGCGGGCTATCAGCTGATAGCCCGTGCCTTCCAGCCCCTCTACTCTTCCTGTAAACATAAGGCTCCTGAACTAAAATCAATACTCCAGACTTACCAGTCAGTGGCTTTGTCAGTTCTCCAGTAGCGGACTGACTGTGCTGAAGATTAATTTGTCTCACCTACAATATATCCATTTTGAGGCCTAATGGTGCAAGGTTCACTTTTCCTTCTCGACTGGCCCAGGCTCTCCTGGCGCCTTGGGTGCCTGGCGTGCCACTCCACTCCAAGCCGGTACTCGGTGAACCGCCAACGTAACCAGCTCAAAGTAGAGCACCCACCCGGCCTCCTCTAGGCGCCTGAATATGTCCTGGCTTACCATAAAGGTCAAGTGCCACCCTCCAGGTCCTCCTGTTGTTCTAGATGTTTCCACCTTGTGACCTCCAAAGAGCGGTTCTGGAGATTCAACATTGCCTTCACCTTAGGGAGATCAACCTCTGTTGTTGATCCAGTTGATAATCCATTTAAGTTCGATTTTTAGGTAGTTAACCTCGGTAAAATTTGTATTTAAATTGAAATATTCTTAATTATGAACACATTCTGATAAAAAGTCCTGAAAAAAATTAATTTTATCATAAAACAACGCCTATGAAAAGTCCCCAAATTTCATTGTTTTGTCATGCAAAATGTGTATAGCGTTGAGTCCAATTTACACACACGCAATAACCGCATGGATAGACGTCAAAACATAAAGTGACAGAAACTGTCAAAGCAAGTATGACTATTTTTGTAGGAATTTTATTATATATACGTAACACCACGAGGTACATTGAATCTGCGAACGTATTTGGAATAATGCTAGTTTTGTTAAAAAAATGGAATTTAGAGGTTATTAGCTGTTCACGTACGCTGAGCTTTATTCGGCATGAATACTCAGAAAATATGTAATTTAATTGTATAATACGACTATTCTCGGAAATAATAAAAGCGATAAAGGACAATCCCTACGAGCAGAAAACTACATTTATGAACACGTCACATGGCCTTGACTCGCTGCTTTACTGTTGTTTGCTATGAATATTGCTGCAGAGCGCAGGGTCTGAGAGTCTCGAGACCCAAACGATATGTAAACTTAACCTAGAGTTCCAAATAATGAAAATAATCAATAAAGCCTTCAACAAGTGGTAAAAATGTTTTAAAGCCTAGAAACATAAATCATAAATAATCATAAATAATCTAATGGATTCCTTGAGTGAAAGCTTCAGTTCCAGTATTACAAAAATATATCTGTTATAAAAACAGCTCCACATCAAATGTGTGTAAAATTTCGAGCCATATACCTAGGTGTGCTACAAATTACATTCATACAGTAAAAAGCTTGATCGTACGAGATGTGTAAGTACTAAGTATAACGATTAATGGGAACTGAGAGGAAAGACGAAGGAAAAATATCAGTGTACTTAGTAGATAATTATAACTTACATATTATTTTTTGCCATTGAATATACGAGTTGTAGTTTCTTGTACTTATGTTTCATATTACCTACTTCATTTCAAAGAACTATAGGGTTAAATTTATAAGAAATAGCCCAGTTACGTAAAGACTAGGATTATCTTTACCTAATTAGTTTCAGATGGAGAAGCTATTGGGGACTTACTTTCAAGAACAGAGAAGAGGAGACATATTTCAGTATTTGTTAGGAGAATAGAATGAATATAAACATATTCATATCACCTTGTGGTGTGCAGAAATTAAACATGTATACGAAAATGTTTCGTCTCATCTCTAGGTAGGAACCTAGAAAACAAAGTGCTGTTATGGAAGCAGGTTGACATATACAATTACGTTAATCATTGATTAAAGATTCGATAAGATACTGAAGAAGCCAGATGCCAAGATTAGTTTATATTTGTGCGACAGATAGATGAGAGACGCGGAAAATTTTGCTAGAACACATTAGACGTTTTGCCATAAATAAGAACATACCTAAGTTTCTGTACTTGGTTTAATTATTTAATAAAATCAAAGTTCATGGGATGTGTAAGTTAACGAGTGAATTAAATAAAAAATGTAAATAATGCAAGTATGATGGAAATTAAAGTTTATTAAATTGTTATTGTTTGTATTATTATACACTACAGCAAATATTCCTTGTGTTTAATAATTCTATAACAAAATTAACATGTCTAAACATAAATATCAGTGAGAACTGTTAATATTCAGTTCTTATAAGGTAGGTATAATTTTAAGCATGGAATGATAGATAATATAAAAAACTCACTTTGAAAAGTATTCTACAAGGAACATATTTTCAAAAATGTTACACAAGACTAAATGAATGATTTTTTGTATTTTATTTTAGTTATTATTCAGTTGTAATCAACATAATTTCAATTAAAAAGTAATACATTCCTAAAGTGGTTTATTTATTTTATTAGTGGCTAAATTGATTAACTTGACCCTTCATCTTTAAGTATTCATATTTCTTAAGCATTTCTGTTTAATAATTCAGGTAGAATAAAAAAGACAAATACAAATTTTAATTTATTAACAATAAAATAAAATTATAATGAATTAAAAGTATCTAAGTACTTACATACATTTAATTGATTTTATGTTAAACAGTTGTTCTGTATTTTAATTTACAGAGCACCGTTCAATCTAAGAGATGGTCATGCATGTACTATTAGAAACGAATCTTGCCATTTCATTGTTCGATACCTTATTACGTTACGTTGTGTATATTATAACAACAGTTAGTTTTCATCATTTTTAAGATATTCTAACAAGATGTTTTCGTAGTGTACACAGAATTATGAAATTAGTTTTTCTTAATTTTATTTGTTTAGAAATTTTAAATCCCATGACAGACAACAACTGAATTTAATGTCTTATAGAATCCTCTTCAAAGTGAGTTAGGGGCTTCTTTATAACCGTCATTCCATGTTTATAATTAATTTTAAGAAAATGTCCGTGATATTTTTTGTTTATTCTTTTCGGTGTCCTATGTTATGAATTGTATCAATATAATTTGTTGTACTACACACTCGTACCTGAAAGACAAAAACAATAATTACAAATTACTATCCAGCTTTAAATGACGGATGTGATAGGTACCTTCTCGGTCTATTAAATACTCAGATGATTCTTCCTAGAAAAAAACCAGTTGCTTTATTTTAGTTCTGTATCATATAAAATACAGAAATTGTAGTACATTGTTTACTATTTTTTTACTGTTTTAGAAAGGTATTTTAAGTTAATATAAATCAAATCTCCTACAATTCCTATCAATGAAGTCATATGTATGTTCTCTGATACCAAACATCTAGATGACTTCATTGATAGGAATTGTAAGAGATTTGATTTATATTAGCTTAAAATACCTTTCTAAAATAGTAAAAAATGTTACAAAAGCTAATAATAAGGAATATATGGGTAGATATTGTGGGTGTAATTCAACGTAGGTTGGGGCTTTTGTCCACTGAGTAGTTAGTTTCACACAATATTATTAATACCTAAAAATATATAAAAAAAATTGTTTATTATTTTGCAGATGTAGGTTTTTTCTTAAACATACTTTATCGATCAGAAACATACATAAAGTGCTGAAATATGTGAACACAATAAACGAACATCAATCATTTCTAGGTTATGCTTTAGTAATATTTCTATTGTGAGGCAAGTTCAGTTGTGGTTCAGCTGTGACTTTCAGTTCATGGACAAACACGTTCACATTATAATCAAAACAAATTTAGGAGTCGTCTTGTTCGAATTTATTTGTTGCTAAATAAGTAATCAATAATTATTACAGGAGATGGAAAAAAGGAATATTCTTTAGGTACTTACACACTTTTGTAAATTATTTTGTGATAAAAAATACGGGTCCCTAAATATTATGCACAATGTAGTAATATAAAAAAACAATTTACTGAAGTTTTATTACATTATAATGGAACAATTTAAAAATACCCACCGATATTTTATACAATATTCACTAAACGGGACTGTAACGGAATACTACGCCGGCGCAGCGACCTCAATGCTCCAAAAAGCCTCAACTAAATCTCAATTTTTATCGACAAAACTGAATAACACCATTGTGCATACGTAAATTGCATTCAATACATTATTTACCATTATTTATGTGCAATAAAATATTTTATGGCATTAATATTGGACAATTCAATGACAATTCATAGTTTTGACGTTTACCGATGTTAGTTTCTTCTGTGTAAGTCTGGCTCAAGGCTATACACATTTTACATGACAAAATAATGAAATTTGGGCACTATTTGGAGGCGTTTTCTATGTTAAATTTTGAAATTTTTGTATGTTTATTTTTCAGAATGTGTTCATAATTAAGTATATTTCAATTTAAACATAAGTTTTAGCGGGGGTGACTACCAAAATATCAAAATTATATCGATTTCCTGAAAAATGAAACACCCTGTATAAGAATTGATGTTATCATCAGATTCTACGCGCCATCTAATGTCTGTATGCCAAATTTGATCGCGTTGGCTGTGATGGTTTCTGAGACATAAGCACTGAAAGTCTTAGAGGGAACACCCGGTGTATACAGTGTCCCACTTAAGAATGAACGGTCCATAGCTTCCTTATGAGTCACTTTAGAAAAAATATTCTTAGACAAAAGTTGCTTCTATTTTTATTGAGCATCTCTGTAAAATATTTTCAACTTTGCAGGGTGTTCAGTTTAGCCTGAGCGTTGACCAACTTTAGTTTTTTAAATGGAACACCCTGTATATTATTTCATTTTTAGATTCCTCATTAAATTTTAGGCTGACTTTGTATACCATACCTTAGGTCTAGGACGCTTTAAAATTAAATATCTTCTAAGCTATTGATAATACAAATTCAGGGTTTTCACCAATCGATTTATCATAAAATTCTCTATCATTTGATCTAAGGAAAGAAAATTATTCTTACAAGACCCAGATTGTACGCCACATCAAACTTTAAAATGTTCAAACTCGTATAACTCATTTTTTTTTCAATGGAACTCTTAGTTTTTCTTCTTATCATTAAACGCAGATTTAAATTCCCTTTCGACTGATATAACATTGTTAGTACATATCTCTATCAGTTTTTGAGTAATTTTGTTTAAATTTCTCCCAAAATCGGCAAATAAACGTTCATTAAAAAACAAAGTAGGCACTATAGCGGGGTTTTGAGGGTCATTTAGTTTACCTAGCTGTCATTTTTTGTCTTGCGTATAAATTATTTGAAATAATATCAAAAAGTATAGCTTTTGTAAAAGAAGTTGTAAAATCAGAATTTGCTACCTGAGAATTAGATTTTTGAAAGATAAAAAAGTTCTGTCGTTTTCAACGCATTCGACCTTGCGCAGGTGGCGCTCTCTATGAGCTACAAGCAAACCATAGATATATTTCAATCTCTCGCTCCAGAAAACCCCTAACACCAAAATTTCATCTCGATATGAGCATTTATTATGAAATAAATAAGAAAAAACTAAAATAATATTTTGCATTAAACACCCTCTATCTCTGTAAGTATCAACTTTTGGACTAAGGTGAGTTTGTCTAAATTGCAATATTTTCACGTCAGGAATCTAGTCATGAATTTTGGCCCATTACATCGCGACCACCCTGTATATATACTCTGTCATTAATTTATGTCCAATAAGCATAAATCATTTTTCTTTGGACTGTTGACTTTTTCTTTTTATTACTAATACAGTCGTATTTACTATTTACTTGTATTTTATTTGATTATTTTATGATTGATTTTTTTTTGCTACCACCTTATGCCACAATTAGGTATTATATTAATTTTGTTTGTTCTTGTACACACTTCTACAAGTAAATACTTGTGAGGGTAAACTTTTATATTATAAAAAAATAAAACACAGTTGAAATTGCTACGAGATGATGCCACCATCCGACAAAACACAAAACGTTGTTTTCTTTTTATTAAATAATTTGCAAGTCTGCCGTTTAAAGTGAACTAATAATCAGTAACAAAATTTTTATTTTGTAATTTCAAATTTATTTCTTGTAAATATTTAATTTTAATATTTCATTTTTTTATTTGCCTCTTTCTTGGTGCGGGGTTGTTTTCGTTTGGACTTGTGCCCCCAAGATGGCTGTGCTTCCAGTCTTGCGGGATCTGCGGGGGTGTACTTTACGCCACTGGACCAAGATGGAACCAGAAGAAATGTTATATTATCATTTAATAAACGAAAATATATTTATCTATTTTTACAGGGTTAACTTTGACTAAGTACAATTGTTTTAAGAGGGGATAGATAAAAATCAGAATTAACGAAATAGTCCATAAAAAAATTTCCGAACTTATTTATAGCAAAATAATTTTTATCGAAACCCTTATTTATCTGAACTTCTGTCAGCTTCGAAGTTAAGTATATGCCCACAAGTCAAAGGTGTCAAAAGTAGTGACAGGGCACCGCGTTGTCACGTGTATCGATTTACATCACTTTGGAAGAAGATATTTGCAAAATGTAGATAATTATTTAATGAGAAAGACGACAAGGGCGTACCCAGGTAGGCAGCTGCCCCCCCCCCTCCCCCCTAGAAGATAAAATAAACGTCAATTTTCCTGGCAAGTGGGAATTAAAAACGTGTTACCTACTTCGCGCAAAATGAAGTGTTGGAAACAAAATATATTTTCAGTCAGATATTTTGATTTAATATTTTTTTATCTATAATTAAATATTCTACAACATTCGATATAGTATACTGTTAGCGACGCAATATAATTTAAATCTCCCGCGAAACCGTCGCATCTCGTAGTTTCCGCTCCCGATGAGACAATCAGAGCCATCTAGGATTAAAGCCGAATATAATTTGGAGAAATCAACATCTAGCGCTATCTAGTTACGGACGACAGTACTTTTTCCAGTAAAGAGAAATACCATCAATTTATACGGTCAATAGCGACATCTTGTATTGAATAGCAATACCACGAAAAACGTTCTAGCATGGACTATTCTGGAAAGGTAAGACAGTGATAGCAAGTATGAGACAAGGATGGAAATAGAGTCGAGTATTTTCTACGTATTTCGGGAGCTCTTCTAATATTTGAATATATAAGCGGGATCGTGAGGCAGAGCAAGGCAATTCAGTTCGAATACAATTCAATTCAGTTCGGAGTTTATTACGAGCGAATATTTCATGCGCCATAGTGTCTTATAGTTTAGTTGCGGCGACACGAGATTTACGTTTACTGCGCAACAACTGGAAATATTACTCCATCAAATGGATATCAGGAAATTCTTTGAAAGAGGGAGTCAAAACAAAACACATATGTACCTAATATGATTATTTGATTTGTTTAAGGGGGGCTCTCTTATAGGAAGTAAATGATATTTGAATGTGATGTTTTTATAGGTATCTTGATCTTTATTTTCGTCCTATGCCTAAACACCGTAAGAGTAATTTTGTGTATCCATTTTTTAGGGACAACACGCGAATAAAGAAAAAAAGGTCGGGAAAGTAGCAGTGGAAGCGATGAAAATGACAACCATGATAAAACTACTCATGTAATGCCAAGATCATTGCATGCTAACATTGGACAAGCGTCACATTCTCCAGCAGAACCTGTAAATATATCTGTTGCCGACTATTCTTCTCCATCGACATCCCAACAAACTTATGACGTCAACGTTGATCCTGAAATTATAGTGGACGATGGCTATCATGAAAATGATCTGGGTCGTTATGTTGGGTTGGCTACCCAGCTATCGACGGAAAAGAAGGAGTTGTTACAAAATCCTTGGATCCCGCCCAGAAATTACGATTTTGAAAGTGATGCATTGAAAAGGAAATTTAATCATGCTTGGTTGGATCAATATGCACCATGGCTAGTATATTCCAAGCGACTAAAAGGCGCTCTTTGTAAGCATTGTGTTTTGTTCCCTCCGCCCATCAGCACTGTGAGAGGAATTTTGGGATCATTTATGGTCAGGCCATATATAAAGTTCAAAAATATGCATGAAGACTGCCGAAAGCATGCAACGACCAACCTTCACCTAACAGCGACAAATGCTGCAATAAATTTTCTTGAAAATGTTCCTGTAGACATCCAACTGCAAAGTGGACACCAAAAAGCAATCGATAAAAACAGACAAATATTGTCATCAATTATTTCATGTAGAGTATTTTGCGGTACACATGATATGCCTCTTAGGGGAAAACAAGCAGATGAGGGTGTTTTATTAGATTTATTGAAGTTGAGAATCAATTCAGGGGACGACAAATTAAAGAGTCACCTGGAAAAGTGCAGTCGCAATGCAGTTTACACATGTAGCGAAAGTTGTTCTTGTTGTTTAGATTTAATTATTTAATTTTGAGTTATTATGTTAATACCTAGTAGTAGGCCACCAGTAGTACACGCGCGGTTTTCTGTGTTTATCATTAATTGTATTTAAATTTCTTAGAGATAGAAAAAAGGACTTATAAAAAACAACAATTAGTATAAAAAGAGTTCATTAGTGGTTTTAATATAGCTGTGAAACGGCCTGAATATTCTAATCCTCTAGATAATAATTAAGTATTTTTGTCTGGTTTTTATATTTAGGTAAGTAATTTTGTTTGTTGCATAATGAGTGGTCTTATTGTATTTTTGTTTATTTATATTTAGGTGTCATCTGAAAATTAGTTTATTCCAAAGGACAATAAAACTACAATCTGTCCAAGGCTATTGTTTTTCTTCTCGCACCCATACCCTCAGATAACCACTGAAACATCGTTTTGCTACAGCTTTTGGCGCCCAACGTGGGGCCAAATAATCACGGACACTCACATCATTTATAAAAAGAAGAATAATGCCTCTAAATCATACTCCCATGAAGGATACAGGCACAGTGCCAAGAACTACTCGAAGCATGGAAACAACACGAAAATGTCATCAATTTACCGACAAATAATGCAGTATGCAGTTCACCATCGCTGGATGAAATTGGGGCAGTAGGAGGGAACGAATATCTGCTGGAGCCAGAAATTCCAACACTTACAACAATGGAAGGTCGAGAAATGCAGACCGAACTCTCCAGATCAAACCCAACGGTAAACCCTAATGGCAAAGGTCGAGGTAGGAGTAACAATATTTTTTATTCAATGCATGAGCCTGCAACAACAGCGACGCCAACAACATTTCCTCAGCAAATAAATAACAGCTTAGTAAATATTCCTTTACTTATAGAGAGTACGGTACAGCATACTCTTAATCGGTTATTACATACAGATGTAAATAACTTAGTTGATAGGTCATCTAAAAATAATGTACAGGTAGATTTACCAAATCGAAACACAATTCATGTTAATGAAAAAATTCAACAACCTAATTTAAGATACCATGTAGATACTAGGTTAAACAATACTTTACCCTTAAGCAATTTGCAAGCAAAGGAGATCCCAAACTTTATACATTCTAGCACATCTTTAGCAGATGTAAACACACATTATGCAACAAACGACCACAATTTAATGCAAAATAATTGCAATGTTAACACTAATGTTTAAAATGCACAAAACTTTTCAATATATGATATTCCTACTAATAAAATTATGCCGAATTTCGACGACAGTGGTGCTTTACATCCTGTTGATTTTATAAATCGTCTAGAACAAATAGTAAAAAATTATAACATCTCGGATGGGGACCTAACGTTTTGGTGTTATAGTTTATTTACGGGAAAAGCTAAATCATGGGCCGATGGTCTACTATTCTCATTTAAAAAGTTTGAGAACCTGAAAGCCTCTTTTCTTGATCACTTTTGGAGTTTCAATACACAACAAAAACGGAAAAGGCACCTGGAAGAAAAAGATAAATTTGTAAACAAAGACGATAAAAAGCTAGGTTATGTCAATTACTTTCTACAGCAAGTCGCGTTTTCGCGACATCTGCAACCCGGTTATTCTGAACCAGAACTGGTGGGTATTATATTACGTCACTATCCTTTTGCAATTTCATCGGCTTTGATAGGTACGTCAACGATTCATGAAGCATTAAATAAACTTAGGCTAGCGGAAAAATCTATTCCTGAGACACAATTTTCACGCGAATTTCGTACACAGAGTGATAAAAACGATACGTCCAATATTAATAAAAACAATTACAGAAAAGTAAATCAAATTAATAATCCGGATTTGGCTATGATTGACGATGACCCTTTATCGGAAAACTAATATCTCCTCAGTGTACGAGTTCTTCTGTGGGGATGGAAATAAAAAGAACTCGAAAACTTTGTAACATTTTAAATAATCCCAGAAGTGACCTTTTGCAGGAATGCGATTTTAATCACACGGTATTGGATTCTCGTTCCCCAGTTGTTATCATTACAATAAAAACTTATCAGTATCCGGCCTTAGTAGATTCGGGAAGCGAGGTATGCGCTTTTTCGGAATTAGTGGGAAATAACTTAGAAAAGGACAATTCAATACCAATGTTTCCAGTCAGCGGCGTACGGGTTTCGGGGGCATTTAAAAATAAACACAGAAAAATAACACATCAAGCACTCGTACCGTTTGAACTATTGGGACTTCCAGGTAGGGGATCTCGTTCTGTTGAAGGCTAATAATCTTTCCTCAGCTATTGCTGTCGAAACAAAAAAGTTCATGTTGCTATTTGAGGGTCCGTATCGGATCAAACGAATCATAGGAAACACCACTTTCATATTAGAAAATCCTCAAAATAATACCGAGCGTGGCATGTTTCATATGTCACACTGTAAAAAATATCACATTTAAATTATAAGATGCTTTTTATAAATTTTTACTTTGAAATACCATTTTTCGGTCTTTCAAAGTCGGGGGCAGATGTAGCGAAAGTTGTTCTTGTTGTTTAGATTTAATTATTTAATTTTGAGTTATTATGTTAATACCTAGTAGTAGGCCACCAGTAGTACACGCGCGGTTTTCTGTGTTTATCATTAATTGTATTTAAATTTCTTAGAGATAGAAAAAAGGACTTATAAAAAACAATTAGTATAAAAAGAGTTCATTAGTGGTTTTAATATAGCTGTGAAACGGCCTGAATATTCTAATCCTCTAGATAATAATTAAGTATTTTTGTCTGGTTTTTATATTTAGGTAAGTAATTTTGTTTGTTGCATAATGAGTGGTCTTATTGTATTTTTGTTTATTTATATTTAGGTGTCATCTGAAAATTAGTTTATTCCAAAGGACAATAAAACTACAATCTGTCCAAGGCTATTGTTTTTCTTCTCGCACCCATACCCTGAGATAACCACTGAAACATCGTTTTGCTACACACATCGCCAAAAATACAAAATGAATTGATAAATTTATGTGGCGAAGTTATTAAGGAAAATATAATAAGTGAGGTTCAGAAGACCATGGCTTACGCAGTCTTAGCTGATGAAACAGCAGACGTAGCTGGGAAAGAACAGCTGTCAATAGGCGTGCGGTTCTACGACGAAAGCAAAAGGAAAATCAGAGAAGAATTTGTAGGGTTCGTTGAACTAAAAGCACAAAATGCTTCAGCAATTGCCGAAGCAATTGATAATTTCTTGTTTAGTTCTAACCTCCCAACCGAAGATTGCGTAGGGTTTGGATTCGATGGTTGTTCTACAATGGCAGGGAGAGAGGGTGGCGTACAAGCCATTTTGAGAAAAAAATATCCTCGTGCTTTATATTTTCATTGCTCAAGTCACAAACTCAACCTTGTTGTGAATGATGCGAACGCAGTGCCAGAAATTAGAAATACTGTCGCCACTGTAAAGGATGTTATAACGTTTTTCAGAGAATCGACTACACGTCGAAACTACGCTCCAAACCTATCACGATTGTGTGAGACGAGATGGTCCGAAAAATATAAATCAGTCAGAAAGTTTTCTTAACATTTCCCAGAGCTTGTGAAATCTCTAGAAACGTTATCCGTAGAGGGAAATTATGCCACCAGAAAATCTGCATATCAGTTGCATTCAGCCGTTACAAAACAAGTGTTTATTGTTGCTCTACAAACAATAGTCAAATATTCAGCAGTTTTAGAACCAGTAGTTAACGCACTGCAAGCTAAATCGATCGACATGATCTCGGTGGGGGAACACATCAAACATATCAAGGACATTCTTAGAAATGACCGCGAGTTTCCTGATAGAATAAGTAATGAAATGCTTCAAAAAGCGCGAGCTGTTGCAATGGATTTGAACATAGAAATTTCGGTTCCACGTCTTGCTCACAAGCAAACACATAGAAGTAATCCGCCATCAGACAATGATAACGAATATTGGTGGCGTTCCCTGATAATACCATACATTGTTTCACTAATTTCATCGTTGAATATTCGATTCTCCCAAGAAAATACTCCGGCGTTTGCTTTAAGTAAGCTACATCCCTTGTATATGACCAAAATCAGCATTACAGACTTACACAAGAACGCAGAATCATTCCAAGAATTTTATAACCTGGATATCACCGGAGAACTGGACCTTTGGCATAATTTATGGGTGAAGATGGCTTTATCAGATGATCAATTAAGGGACATAGAAGTAGTTGATCTGTTCAACGAAGCCAACATTTTTTACCCTGCTGTCAGAAAGGCATTGATTTTTTTAAACACTATCCCATGCACCACGGCGACCGTAGAACGGTCCTTCAGTACGCTGCGAAGAGTTAAAACGTGGCTTAGAAGCACCATGGGTGAAGAGAGGCTTACAGGTTTATGTCTGATGAGCGTACATCGCAATTATTTAAAAGAAAACAGTGAGTTTATTGAAAAGACTGTCATAGACAAATTTTCAGCAAATCCAAGAATCAATTTTCATGATTTTTTGTTTCAATATACCAGACCGACCATCTTCTCGAAACAGGTATGAGCTGCCCCCCCCCTAGCTGAAATCCTGGGTACGCCCTTGAAAGACGATATGGTAGCATAAGGAGGTAGCACCTATCTTACTGATATCTATTTCCAGGATTGATATTTGGAGAGCTTTCAAGAATGTTGAATCATTTTCTGTTTTCTTGCATATGTAAATTTGTCATTCAAAAATTTTTTTACTTGCTACCTCTCGTTTTTTGGGGACCTCTCCTACATTCGACCGTATGTACACAAATACATAAAAACACTGCCACACATTTACCGTCAAAGCATTATAGCTGTTGATTGTTGTGGTTCAAAGAGGATTCGGCATAATGTTTTGTCTACTCAGAAAACGTCTTTGGTATAATGCTACCACACGATAATATCACACATAATGATACACTTCCCATAAATTACACAAAAATATGCGAAAAATTAAATTTGCGAAGTCAAGTACCGAAAAATTATTTCAAACTAATTATCGTATACGATATCTTATTTTTGACAAAATCTGATTTAGTCTGCAGTCGCCATCTGTAGGCTACTAGTGCAAATTGTACTTCACGCTGATAAATTTTTAAACTTCTTGTGTTGCTGGGAAGTTAAATTCTGTAAATACTAATAATAGTAATAATATTAACAATAATCGACGATGTTTGTATAAAATAGTTAATAAATACTATTAAATCTATAACTTATATCTATGTTCTGTAATTATTTAAAATTAACTTCGTCCTCATAACAACTTTCTTTTTTGGTAGAAAATAATAAATAATATTTTTTAATTTCAATATTATGAAGGCGAATAACAGCCAAAGTCATTGGAATTCTGGCCTATCTGTAATTTCAGTCCAATTTCATAGATGGTGCCCCTAATTTTCTATTAGCATTGCAATTTATGTCGATCCGTTAAATGTTATACTGGCCTATCGTGGGTTAGGCCACTATTGCATTATCACTGAATTGTTATTATTTCACAGGAGGAAAGTTGCAGTAGTGTTAATGTTTTTTTCAGTTGTTTTTCCTGCTTCTAAAATAAACATAATTTTGTTAAAATGGGTATTTTTCAAGTTGAACATATATTATTTTAATAAAAGAAAACTCAACAGAGCCTCAGGGTTGGCATATAATGCACTGAAAAAGTAGATCCTGAGCAATGTAACAGAATTTTTGAGAATTACCATAAATTAGCAAATGTTCAGCAGTCTGCTTATATATTTGGCCAGGTGACTGAATTATGCCTCTGAGAAAGAAACATCATTTCCAATTCAAATATTTCAACTCCAAAGAAGTGGTTTTCAACACAGTCAATGTGACAAAACGTAAAATAGCATGTCCAGTTGAATCCCTACAATTACTTGACCCTCATGACGGGCCAATAGAAAAGAAAAAGAAGAAAAACTTAACAGAGCTTCTACTCTTCATTTTTCCAATCATTCTATGATTCCCTGAAAACTTCTGAAACAGCTATAGATGAAGTAGGAGACGAGTTTATTGAAGACTAGGACTAGGTGATCGGAGACTTGATGTTCTTATGTTATAAACTTAGTATTCATTTTCTAAATAAAATATTTTCTTCTTTACTAAAGCTGTTATTTTGTTGAAGAAACTAATACCTAGATTACACACATTATACTCTATAAATAAGTAGACGACAAATACACTATTAAATTTTGCAATTATATTAAATTCTAAAGTGTCCTAAACCACATCAAAATTCACTTTTTTGGTAAACATAAAATATCTGTTTAAATCCTTGGTATGTACAGTCCTATTATGGATGCTGCATTCAAAAATTACAAAATACAGATAAATGATCTTCCTTGCAAAAAAAGGTTAAATATGTGCAAATTTTAATTACCTGTTTTCTCAGTTGTTATATTTCGGGGTTAGGCGACTCTAATTCTCAACGCCTCTTATTTTGTTTCATTAAATAGCCGGTGAAGTTGTCCGCCAACAATATAAACATTAATGTTTAAACAATCAATATTGAAAACTTCCTAAGGAGTGTCAACTGTATGCATGTGTATTTTGTATGCTACCCCCCTCTTACTTTATTTCAAAACTACAAAAAAAAAAAATTAATTTCAATAAAACATCTACAGACCACTTTGATTTGATTAATTTCGAAACTTTTTCGTCTCCTGTTTTTTTCGGCGTTTAGTCTTGTTTCTGACATATTCAAAGAAATTGGTGACAGTGTAGCGCACCAGTCGTGTAGATATCATTTAACGTTATAGCAACCCATGAAAACAAAACTGAGCGATTTGCGTAAACTGACATTTTGGGCGCCACGATAGCTGAGGTGGCTGGGAGACGACTGCTCGTGGAACCAGTTTGGATCGGCTATGTCGGTGTGGGTGGCGGTGCTTCCGGATACACTGTCGGACGGGTTTAAAAAAAAACGTTTGTGAAAATCATTATCAAAAGTATTATTTAAAGAGTGTTCTTAGTGTTAAGAAAAAAATGCCAATAACCTCAAACATAAATTTAGTAACAACTACTTATTACAAGATTTACAACGAACTTATCAACTGCAAAAAAATTACAATAATTGTTCAAAGCACATTCCTCAATACATTTACATCAATACACCAGCCTCAATACATTTTTGGCATCGACGAACTAGTGTATTAACCGCAGCTGCTACTTGAACAGGATTTTTATGTCATCACAAGCATGTCTTATCCTTTGGATCAATTCCTCACGGGCATGTACTGGCATATCATACACAATTGCTTTTAGATGGCCCAAAATGAAATAATCCAGAGGATTCAGATCTGGCGAGCGCGGAGGCGACTGGTCCTTCGCAAGGAATCCACATATTTGGGTGGTTGTTGGGTTGCTGTCCAATCCATCGACGAGGATAATTCTCATCCGACCACTGTAATGTGCAGGGGCACCATCCAACTGCATCCAGTTCCCTTGGTGTAAATTTAAGGGGACATTGTCAAGCACGTCGGGGAGAGAGTTTTGCAGAAATTTATGAAATAAATCCCCATTTAAACGAGGAGGCAAAATATGCGGCCCACAAAGATTATTACTTAAAACACCTATCCACACATTTACACTAAACTGTTGCTGAAATGAAGATTGTCTGACACATCGAGGATTGACTTCACTCTAAACGTGAATGTTGTGGTAATTTACAATTCCAGCTTTTCTGAAATTAGATTCGTCGGTCCATAAAACCTTATGAAGAAATTGTGGATTAATTTCTGTTGAATCTAAAACCCATCTACAAAAATTTAAACGTTTTTCAGCATCTCCTCGCAACAAACGTTGAACTGGTTGGAGATGGAAAGCCCTTCGATGATCTTGTTTGAGTGCTCTCAGTACTTTTGATTGAGATAAATGGAGTTGTCGAGCTGCTCGGTGTGTGCTTAAAGTTCTATCGATATCAAAAAGATTAAGAATTCGCTGATTATTTCTTGGCGGTACATTACGATTATGATCATTGTAGCGGCGCAAACCATATTTCGAAAATCGACGATGTACATCTACAAAAACTTGTGCATTTGGAATTCTTCTATTAGGGAAGCGTGTTCGGTACTTTCGGACTGACGCGTTGGAATTTCCGTCAAAGAAACCATAAACATAATGTATATCGGCATATTCAGCATTTGTAAACTTTCATGGCATTTTTTCTTAGCACTAAAAATGCTCTTTAAATAATACTTTTGACAATGATTTTCACAAACGTCAGTTTACACAAATCACTAAGTTTTGTTTTCGTGGGTTGCTATAACGTTAAATGAAACTTACGCGGCTGGTGCGCTACACTGTCACCAATTTATTTGAATATCTCAGAAACAAGACCAAACGTCGATAAAAAACAGGAGACGAAAAAGTTTCGAAATTAATTAGGTCAAAGTGGTGTGTAAATGTTTTATTGAAATTAATTATTTTTTTGTAGTTTTGAAATAAAGTAAGAGGGGGGTAGCATACAAAATACACTTATAAGAGGGGTAGGTAGTTCAAGAAGCTTATGTAAGATCATAAGGAGTGTTTGTGTTCCGAATTTCACTAAAATCGGATAAGTGGTTCAAAAGTTATGAGGGAACAACGAGAAAAGAATTCCTACTTCAACGCCCTCTATCTCGGAAACGATGCGTTTTAGGAAATAAGTTTATATCAATGAACATCATTTTAACCTGTTCTATTCCTGAAGTTATCAAGATTAAACCTGGATCACCCTGTATATATTGTAATTTGTTAGTGTAAATATTATTATTATTATTATTATTATTATTATTATTATTAATTTACTATTACTATTACTATTACTATTACTATTACTATTACTATTACTATTATTATTATTATTTTTTTCAGTCACATCTTCTGAAGCACCGACACTTTCGGAGATGTTCTGAAGAGTGAAACAATGACCACTCTCCACTCCGTGGAGTCAGTAATCAATGCGCCCGTAAATCGTGTGTTCTGAGCAGACGTAGCGAGCCAAGGACGACTGCCTTCTGCATTCTGCTGGCTAAGATCTCTGCCGAATGTCGTCAGGCCGGTATGATCTTTAATTCAGAAAGCAGCGTATGTCTCATTCCACCCAAGACACCTATAATTAGCACTATAACCTTAACAGAGTGGTCTGGATACAGCCTGCGAAGCTCGGAGAGAAGATCTCGATACTTCCTCCGTTTCTCCTCCTCTTTTAGGACGATGTTGTTCTCTGCGGGAGCCGAGAAGCTGGTGGTCGAGGAGGGCTACATCAGGCTTATTGGCTTGAATTTGCCTGAGGGTGGGGAATTAATAGTTCCAATAAATTCTGCACTTCTCATTCCCCACAACGGATTCTATATCTCCCGGAGTATAAGGCAGCACTGGCGTCTCGTCTATCTCATACGAGTGTCGTAGATGATAATACAACACCCGTAAGGCTGAATCGTGTCTTTGGATATACGCTGTGGCCGCATATACCGGACAGGCCGACAGGAGATGCATAAGCGTCTCCGGCGCTTGGCGGCAAGCCCTGCAGCTGATATCAGGAACCTCGATATCCAAGACACAACTACGATAGACAAAAGTGTTAATTACACCATCTTGGCAAGCCATCATCATCATCATCATCGTGTAGTTCTAAAGGTGTTAATTGAAACACGGTTCATGTTAGACGCTAATTTTATTTCATTATATCTACATTGTTACGGTAAAATTATCGTCCGCCCGCTATATAGGTAAATTTATTAAAAATAGGTATTAATGGCGACAGCTATGAGGAAGAATTTCAAGCAAGGCGTTATTAGTATTTTCTAGAAAAAAACACCAGAACAAGAAAACAGTAAAATAGTGAAGCGACTGAAACCAGCGTACTCGTTTCTGAGCTGTGTGTGTTGTGCAAAGCAGGAGAAGACAAAAGTAGCATTCAAGATATTGTCGTTAATGTAAAACGGATTGCACGAATTGCCTAATAATAAGGGTGTTACGTAGTGCTTCTATGGTATATTGGTTAGACCGTAATACCTGAGCAGCAAATTTTTATTTGGATTTGGTCCTGCATAAAGACAAAGACGTCTCCTGCTTGTGTCCGGCTAATCGGCACAGGGAGGTAAGAATATTTAATGTAACTACGTCCCGTTAGCGTAGTGATGTTAAGTTAACAAGCAGCTCAGATCGGGAACTGTGTTTCAGGCGTCTTCCTAAGGGTGCGAAGAATATATGCCTCAGCTTTGTCCAGCAAAACGACCTAGAAATTGTACTAGAAAACTAGGTGAGACGGCGGCCATTTTGGGACCATTAGTGACCAGGAATTATTTCCTGCTTTCCCAAATTTCGATCCGTGGAAGCCTAGACAAGACACTTACCTCGGCGCCCCTGTTGTAAAAGCAATAAAGGCATAGTAAATTCTTAAAGAGATTGGCTCCGCCGAGTTATTAAACAAGTGCGCTGGAACCCATTCCTATTTTTTTTCTCATTAGATATATATGTTTGTAGTTGTTATATATTTTATATGGTGTAGCAACTATTTACTTTTGTGGTTCCGCCACTGACTATTAGCTACAAGAAATCGTAGAAAAACTATGGAGTCTAGGTTAAAACCAAGCTGTAGGATTTTCAAAAAGGACTTCCTTATTAAATGTTGAAGTAAATTGTTGTGTGTATTATTTCACATTATCTAATACAGTAATACATAACAAATTGGCGACGAGAATTTATTTGATAACTCACGTGCAAGTGCAGTGCAGCGAAAGTATTAATTGTAAAAAGACATTAAAGTTTCAAGTTTAAAATGACTGATCAAACCAATAATTTAGGTCTTTTGGGGACATTAAGTGCATTTGATCCCAAGAATTCCGATTTTTCTATATTCAAGGAAAGGCTGAAGCAATTTTTTATTGCTAATAAAATAACCGACACCGATCGCAAAAAAGCGATACTGTTGAATACCTTATCGGAGGAATGTTATATTTTGCTAAGAAATTTGTGTGTTCCAAATTTACCCGAAACCAAAACTTATGAACAATTAATCACATTATTAGTTGAACATTTTTCACCAGTGAAATCTTATTTTTTGGAGAGACTAAAATTTTACACTGCAAAGCGACATTTAAATGAAAGTGTGTCACAATGGGAAGCCAGAGTAAAAAGTCTAGTAATGAATTGTAAGTTTGGTGAAGAATTGGAGACAGTTATGCGAGATGTTTTTGTAATTGGAATCAATGATGAAAAAATCATGGACCGTCTTTTTGAAGAAGATGCATCAAGCTCCAGTTTAAACTTAAAAAAAGTGGTAAAAATTGCATTATCTAAGGAATGTGCCATGAAAGAACATTTAGCAAGAGAAAATCTGGGTGCAGTTAAAGTGAAAAATGAAGCCGATATGAATTTTCATCGTCAGCGTACTGGGAGGCAGCCACGAGTTCCACCACGCCGTACAGTTCCACTAGGGGCATCCAGCAGCGTACTCGCAGGTACGAGTCAGGGACAAGGACAGCCGCTAGGGAGGAATCATTCTCAAAATAGGATGCGTAAGTGTTTTGTGTGCGGCAGGAAAAATCATAAGAGTAGTGATTGTGTTTATAAAAATTGTATATGTCATAAGTGTGGCATAAAAGGGCATTTAGCTCCGCAATGTAAAAAAAGTTCTCAAAATTTTTTGAATGACGTAGAAAATAGAAACGAAAGTTCAGATGAGTCAATATTTAATTTACATTGTTTAAATAATAATTTAATTGATGATACAAAGAATGTCAAACCTACATTTGTTAATTTAATTGTAGAAAATATACCGATAAGTTTCGAAGCCGATTCAGGATTTGCCCAATCAGCAATTTCTGAAAAATTATATCGAAAACATTTTGCTAATAAGAATTTACATAAAAATGACTTGTCTTTGCAAGATTATGTTGGTGTGACATTTGAGCCAATAGGATTTTTATATTTAAATATTATGTTTGAAGATAAATTTCATGTTTTAAAAACATATGTCATAAAAAATGGAGGACCGCCACTTATTGGTAGAAATGGTTTAGCAATGCTTAATTTAGGTATTTGTAAAATTGCTAGTAAATTATGTAAAATAGATTCTGCAGCCAATAATATTGATATATTAATTAATAAATATGCGGATATTTTTACAAAAAAGGTTGGTACATTTAATAAGTTTGAAGTTGCTTTAAAATTAACAGAAGGATCAGTTCCAAAATTTTGTAGACCACGACCTGTACCACTAGCTTTAAAACCAAAAATTGAATTGGAAATTCAGAGGTTAGTTGAAAATAAAATTTTAATACCAACTGAATTTTCGGAGTGGGCCACGCCTATCGTTCCGATTTTAAAACAAAATGGTGGCATACGATTATGTGGTGATTTTAAAGTGACTTTAAATCCTCATTTACTAGTTCAACATTATCCACTGCCAAGAATTGAATATTTATTTTCACAGTTACAAGGTGGTGATAAATTTTCCAAAATTGATTTATCAGAAGCTTATCAGCAAGTTTTGTTGACGGAAGAATCTAGAAAATTAGTAACTATTACTACACATAAAGGGCTTTTTTCATATACACGTTTACCCTATGGCATAAAAAGTGCACCTTCGATATTTCAAAATATCATGGAGCAGTTGTTTGTTATACCAGGTGTAGTTTGCTTTCTTGACGATATTTTAATAACAGGGAAAAATGATCAAGAGCATTTGTATCGGTTAGAAATTGTACTCAAACGTCTTCATGATTGTGGATTAAAAATAAAGAAAGAAAAATGTGAATTTTTTAAAAAATCAGTTAAATATTTAGGGCATGTTATTGACAACGAAGGTTTACATACTCCAGATGATAGAGTTCTAGCAATACAACAAATAGCAGTACCAAAAACAATTACTGAACTAAAATCTTTTCTTGGAGCAGTAAATTTCTATTGCAAATTTGTTCCAAATGCGGCTCATATATTAAAACCTCTGTATAATTTATTAAAAAAAAATACCACATGGGATTGGTCTATCGATTGTAACAACAGTTTTGAAAATGCAAAACAAATTTTATTGTCTTCAACTGTTTTAGCACATTATGACCCTACAAAACAAATTAAATTAACTGTTGATGCTTCGAGTACGGCACTGGGAGCTACTTTAAGTCACATATATGAGGATAATACGGAAAAACCGATTGCTTTCGCATCGCGATTGTTGAATTCCGCAGAATTAGCGTATTCCCAAATCGAAAAAGAGGCAGCTAGTATTATTTTCGGGCTAAAAAAATTTTTTCAATATTTATATGGTCAGAAATTTTATTTATATACCGATCATAAACCTTTATTATCGATTTTTGGAGAAAAAAAAGGATTACCGACTTTAGCAGCTAACAGATTACAGCGTTGGGCTCATATTTTGTCTGCTTTTAATTATGAAATTAAATATGTAAGGTCTGACAAAAATACAGCAGATTTTTTATCTATATTACCAATTAAAATAGATCAAGAACGGGATAATAATAAAATTTTAAACTTACGTTTAAATGTTAATAGTTCATATTTAAATTATATAAATGATTCCGCTTTCTCACTAAATTTCAAAGACATTAAACGTGAAATAACTCGAGATATAATATTAAGTAAGATTATTTTTTATGTACGTCATGGTTGGCCTAAAAAATGTCCAGCTGATGAATTTAAACCTTATTTTATCAGAAGGAATGAAATTACAATAGAATCCGATTGTCTTATGTGGGGCTATCGTATAATAATTCCAAAAAAATTTCAAAAATATATTTTAGACGAATTACATAGCACACATATGGGTATTGTAAAAATGAAAGCATTGGCAAGATCTTATATCTGGTGGCCACTGTTGGACAAAAACATTGAAAATATTGCAAATTCGTGTAAAACGTGTGCAGTATTTTCGAACAGCCCACCAAAAATATCATTACAAGTGTGGGACTGGCCAAAAGAACCTTGGACAAGGTTGCATGCTGATTATTTTGGCCCTTGTTTTAATAAAAACTTTTTAGTAATTCAAGATGCGACAACAAAATGGATTGAATGTTTTGAGGTAAAAAATTTAACAACTTCACATGCAATGGAAATATTTCACGAGCTTTTCTCTAGATTTGGTTTTCCACTGGAAATTTGTACGGACAATGCGAGAACTTTTACGTCTGACGAATTTAAATCTTTTTTAACATCACGTGGTATAAAACAACTGTTGGGAGCACCATATCACCCAGCAACTAATGGATTAGGGGAAAGCGCGGTAAAAATTATGAAAACAGCTCTACTAAAAGCAAAACACGATAATAAAAATTTAAATGTAAATTATTTCATAAATGAATTTTTATTTCAGTATAGAAATACTCCTCAAACGACTACAGGAGAAAAACCAGCTAAATTGTTATTCAATCGAGAGTTACGTACTAAATTTGACTTATTAATACCTTCAGTCAAACAAACTGTTCAAAATAAGCAAAATTATCAAAAAAAATATTACCAAAGAAAAAATGATATATATTTACATCAGGGTGATAATGTTTGGATTCGCGATTATAGAGCAAATAATGCAAAATGGTGTGCAGGTGTAATAAAAAAAATTATTGGCCAAAGAACCTATTTAGTTGAAACAGAATGTGGAATGATCTGGAAACGACACAAAAATCAAATTAAACCAAATAAATCTTGTGAAAAACAAAAATCAGTTTTAATTATTCCACAATCTAGTTTAATTAGTACTAAGGATGTAATGTTAGATAATAGCGCCAACGAAAATGAAAACAGTGACGTTGAAATTATTAGTGATAACGAAACAGTGACTTCACCAGGTACATCACGAACATTACGACGTCGGAGTCAACTAAAACCTCCGGATAGATTAGTTGTGTAATTATTAATAAATGTATTCCTTGTATAAATGTATGTATAAGTTAAGAATATTAATGTAAATAGTTTTGTAGGGGAGAGGTATGTTATATATTTTATATGGTGTAGCAACTATTTACTTTTGTGGTTCCGCCACTGACTATTAGCTACAAGAAATCGTAGAAAAACTATGGAGTCTAGGTTAAAACCAAGCTGTAGGATTTTCAAAAAGGACTTCCTTATTAAATGTTGAAGTAAATTGTTGTGTGTATTATTTCACATTATCTAATACAGTAATACATAACAGTAGTTGTAAGTAGTATTTTTAATTTTAATTGGTACTTGTTGATTGTATTAAATGTATGTACTCGTATATTTATATTACCCATCGCAGTTTTCTCTTGCAAGAGGTATTTTTAAGCGCACACTGAACATTTTTTTTAAGTATTTAGTCACAACAAGAAATTTTTGTAATCATCAATTTTCTTTGTAATATAACTAAAGTTGCTAACTTTTATAAGGCCTTTTTTTATCAGTCAGGTGTACGTATTATGTTGTCAGATTGAATTAGTGGTTAGATTTCTGATGATAAATTGCAAATAGGGCAAATAACCAGTTGGCGCCCAAACTTAAATAAAAATAATAATAATAGTAATCTAAAATATATATATATATATATATATATTTCTGTTCTCAAAAAAAAATAACTGTAGGAACCCCGCCCAAATCTAACGAGCAAGGAACATTACTTGCCGTACACAAAAAAAAATATTAACGTTACGTAAGTAACGTAATAACATAATAAATATAAATTTGCTGAGGAAAGATATATTGCCATTTGACGACGGGTGGATGTATAGGATCTTTGACCCGTGCTACTGCATTTATTGCAATGTTGCAAGTAGAGGTAAATGGCAGTACACCTTTCCCCTTCACAATGTATAACCTAAAATCTATTACAATTAACAAATATTTTATTTCTATGAATATTAAATTTATATATATTTTTATCCTATGGTACCATCAGATTAAAATATAGATTAATTATTTCTATACTTAACTAATCTATTGTTGCTTACAGTAATACGCTTATTTTCTACAATAATTGTGGAATTAACGCCACTTTTATTTACAACTTTATATGGACCTGTGTATGGAGTCTCTAGCTTTTGCTTTTGACCCCTTTTTAACATCACTAGGTCATTTATGTCAAAATTAGATGGATTAATATGTTTATCATAATGTAGTTTTCGTTTTTCTTTAGCTATTTCTAAAAAATCTTGTGCTCTTCTTTGAGCTTCATTTAGTCTAAATTTTAGTTCATTTGAGTAATCTTCTATATTATATATTGGTGTCATTTTGGTTACATTTTCATATGGTAAATTTGCTATTTTGCCAAACACTAATTCATATGGCGAATAGTTTATATCTGCATGAGGAGTTATATTATATGCAAATACATAATAAGGTAAGTATGTATCCCAATTAGAATTAGTTGAGTTAGAAACAAGATATTCGTTTAATACTCTATGATTTCTTTCTATACTACCTAATGATTCATAGCGGTATGCTGTTGATTTTATATGTTTTATATGAAAGAATTTATTAATTGATTTTTGTAGTTCGTTTACGTATTCGGTTCCTAAATCTGTTTTTAAAATTTAAAAAA
The DNA here is from genome assembly GCA_037114965.1 of Monochamus alternatus. Classification (NCBI taxonomy): domain Eukaryota; kingdom Metazoa; phylum Arthropoda; class Insecta; order Coleoptera; family Cerambycidae; genus Monochamus; species Monochamus alternatus. The sequence continues at coordinate 43,500,987 of CM073431.1, read as the reverse complement.
TACCAAATTTCATCATAAATTCTTCAACTAACGCTTTAGACACAGTTTTAGCATCTTTACTTTCTAGCGGAATAGCTTGTATAAATTTTGTTAAATTACATTGTATGGTTAATATATTTCTCATATTATTTTCTATAATTTTCAATGGTCCTACGGTATCCACTGAAATTGATTCTAAGCTTGTTGAAGTAGTTTCTCGAATTACGAGTGGTTCAATAGTATACTTAATTATTTTGCTTTTATTACACTCTTCGCAACTTAATACATGCTTTTTTTTTACCATTTTTGACATATTTTTCCACACGTATTTTTGCTTTAATTTATTTAGAGTTCGCTTTACACCTGTGTGTCCTCCTATTAATGTGTTATGATAATTTTTTATAAGTTCATTTTGAATGTCAATATCATTTATTTTTTTTTGGTGGTGCAAATAATAAAATTTTTAATCTTGACTTGTATTTATCATATAGTGCGTTATATTTTTTCTTGAATATAGGTACCTTTATATAATTAAATATGTCATCTTGAATTGATAAACATAAATAAGAGTAAACATTTTCTTTTATCAGCTTCTCCAGTGCAAATTCTAAATTCTGCTCTAGATTATCACTTGATAATGTAATTTTTATAACTTTATCGCACTCAATTATATATTTTGTTTTCTTTATTTGTGTTTTTACGCGCGCTGAATTATTTTTATTTTTTCTGTCATATATTTTCTTTTTTTATTTCGGTTAAAGAGGTAACTTCCCAAATTCCCAGTTGGCCAGACTGGTCATCCGAGATGTTTATTTGATTTTTTGTGGTACAATGATCTGATTTTGTCATTGACCTTGTAGTGACAGCTACTGTCGGGATCATAGCTTTTAGTATATCTGAATCTAATTTTATGCGTGACAAGGCATCTGCATTGGTATTTGTTTTTCCTGGTTTGTATCGTATTTCAAAGTTATAGTCCAGTAAATCTAAACGTATTCTTGTTAATTTTGAAGATGGAGATTTATGAGTAAAAAGTCCGACTAATGGTCTGTGATCGGTAATGACTATAAATTTTTTATTAGCATTGTACAAATATGGAATTGCTAATAATTCTTTTAGAATAACGGGTTTATTTATTTCATGTTTTGTCAAAGTTCTACTTTCATACGCTATTGGAAGATCGTGTCCTATTTCGCCTTGGGACAGCACGCATCCCAGCGCAAAGTTTGATGCTTCTGTTGTTAAAATAAATGGTTTTGAAAAATCAGGGTATTGTAAAATGGGCGGTTCGATTAATTTTTTCTTTAAAATATTAAATGCTTTGCTGCATTCTAATGACCAATTAAATGTTTGATTTTTTCTTAACAATTTATTTAACGGATATGCAGTATCGGCAAAATGTGGTATAAACCTACGGTAATAATTTAAAAAAGCAATAAATCGCCTGACATCGTCCACATTTTTTAGAATTGGATAATTTTTTACAGCTTCATATTTTTTTCGATCGCGTTGCAAAAAATTACACTTAGTTGGATTTAATTTTAAATTATATTTTCGACATCTTTCGAATACATTAATAAGATTTGTATTATGATGTTTAAGGCTACATCCAAAAACAATAATATCATCAACGTATATAAAAGCGCTTTCTTAGAGACCTGACATTGCTATAGTAATCATGCGAGAAAAGCTATTTGTTGAAATATTGAGTCCAAATGGTAATCTTTTATATTGATAATGTCCTGAATTTGTAGAAAATGCTGTTAGTGGACGAATTTCTTTTTCAAATTATATCTGATTCCCTGAGTCCCCTCTTGTTTTGCATCTCACTGCTGCCATTATCCGTTGCACTTTGTCGTACCCGGGGTTACAACTGCGGTACCCCAGGAGACCGGAGGCATAAGGTCACCCATTTGTTCTATATTAGAGGGATTTAAATCAGTCCCTCAGAGTGGTACAGGAGTACACGCAGGCAGTTAAGATGGAGTTCGGGCTGGACAAATGTGCACTGGTTCATCTCAAGAGAGGACGATGCGGTGCATACGGAAAGGACGCCCAGCTCATAGACGGAAGCATCTTTCACTATCTAGATGCCGGAGAGTCGTACACCTATTTGGGTGTTCCACAGCGAGGCACTCATGAGATGGCAACGGTGAAAAACGCTCCCCGCGGCAGGTATCGGCACCGCCTCCGACAGATTTGGTCTTCGGAGCTGTCGGGTAAGAACAAGGTGAGTGCCACAAATATGCTTGCCGTTCCGATCCTTCTCTACTCCTTTGGAGTAGTGAAATGGACACAAGAAGAGCTGAGGCAACTCGATGTAGGGACCCGCAAAATGATACATCTCCATCGGAGTTTGTATCCGAGATCGTCCGTTCAGCGGTTATACTTCCCAAGAAATCGAGGAGGCCGTGGACTCTTGAGTTTTTAGTGTCTCCAGGGCAGAGTGGTTTTGGAGGAGGCCTGCAAAGTCATCAGGAGCTCGGATCCCCTTCTCTGCATGATCCAAGACCATGAAGCAGTAGGGATAGGAGCATTTGTGTATAAGGCAGCGAGAAGAGCAGCCGATGGTCTCGTGTTCGATACTGAGCGTGAAAATCCAGAGTCTGTCACCGAGTCGGATCCTGCTCAGTTAAAAGCCCAAATTAAAGCTGCAGAAACGCGTCATCTTCTGCAGCTACATAAGGATAAGCCAATGCATGGTGTCTTCTACCGTCATCTAGAGGGGCTTGGCTTATCTGAAAAGCTGACCTTTGCTTTTTTGAGGTCAGCGGGGCTGAACTCTGAGACCGAGGGATTCAAAATGGCTTGCCAAGATGGTGTAATTAACACACTCGTCTATCGTAGTCGTGTCTTGGGTATCGAGGTTCCTGATACCAGCTGCAGGAACTGCCGCCAAGCGCCGGAGACGCTTATGCATCTTCTGTCTGCCTGTCCGGTATATGCGGCCACAGCGGATATCCAAAGACAAGATTCAGCCTTACGGGTTCTCGGCTCCCGCAGAGAACTACATCATCCTAAAAGAGGAGGAGAAACGGAGGAAGTATCGAGGTCTTCTCTCCGAGCTCCGCAGGCTGTATCCAGACCACTCTGTTAAGGTTGTGGTGCTAATTATAGGCGTTATAGGTGGAATGAGACATACGCTGCTTCCTGAATTAAAGATTATACCGGCTTGCCGAAATTCGGCAGAGATTTTAGCCGGCAGAAGGCAATCGTCCTTGGTTCGCTACGTCTGCTCAGAACACACGATTTACGGGCGCAATGATTACTGACTCCACGGAGTGGAGAGTGGTCATTGCTTCACATCAGAACATCTCCGAAAGTATCGGAGCTTCGGAAGGTGTGACTGAAAAAAAAAAAAATAATGATGATGATGATGATGATGATGATGATGATGATGAGGATGAGGATGAGGATGAGAATGAGGATGAGGATGAGGATGAGGATGAGGATGAGGATGAGGATGAGGATGAGGATGAGGATGAGGATGAGGATGAGGATGAGGATGAGGATGAGGATGAGGATGAGGATGAGGATGAGGATGAGGATGAGGATGAGGAGGAGGATGAGGATGAGGATGAGGATGAGGATGAGGATGAGGATGAGGATGAGGATGAGGATGAGGATGAGGATGAGGATGAGGATGAGGATGAGGATGAGGATGAGGATGAGGATGAGGATGAGGATGAGGATGAGGATGAGGATGAGGATGAGGATGAGGATGAGGATGAGGATGAGGATGAGGATGAGGATGAGGATGAGGATGAGGATGAGGATGAGGATGAGGATGAGGATGAGGATGAGGATGAGGATGAGGATGAGGATGAGGATGAGGATGAGAATGAGGATGAAGATGAGGATGAGGATGAGGATGAGGAGGAGGATGAGGACGAGGACGAGGACGAGGACGAGGACGAGGACGAGGACGAGGACGAGGACGAGGACGAGGACGAGGATGAGGATGAGGATGACGATGACGAGGACGAAGACGAAGACGACGACGACGAAGATGACGACGAAGATGACGACGATGACAACAATAATAATAAAGAATATTAAAGTGTCTGAGTAAAAAATAAAAAAAATAAAAAACAAATTCAATTCAAGAACTGTGTTGAAAATTAAACGTAAAAGTGTTATGCTTCAGACTGGCACCTAAGAAAATAAAGGTAAGTGATTGATTCTGAGCTATCCGGGAAATACATATTACATAATAACAAATTATACATTACAATATATACAGGGTGATCCAGGTTTAATCTTGATAACTTCAGGAATTGATAGAACAGGTTAAAATAATGTTCATTTGTGATATAAACTTATTTCCTAAAACGCATCGTTTCCGAGATAGAGGGCGTTGAAGTAGGAATTTCTTTTCTCGTTTTTAATATTCAATTTAAATTAAAATAAATTTAGTCTGCTGAGAAAGAGATGTGTTATTATTGTTTCGTGTTTTATATCCGTCTATCTCCTTATTTTGAGAAAAAATATTTTTGTTTTTTCTAACATAAATTGATATTTCAAAGATCTAGAGAGCACATAAAGTGAGAATTCTTAAATGTTGGAAGGCATTACGACATGATTCATCCTGCCTAAGTCCAGTTATGCATCTTTTAATTTTTTTTTGCCGAATAAACACATTGGAAGATAATGTAAAGTCTCCCCAAAGACACAGACCATACCTTAGCCTGCTCTCTACCTCAGCATAGTACAATTTGATTAATTGTAGTTTGTTAAGGTTTAATTTTATATTTCTAAACATATAGGACAAGGATGTAAGTCTAGAGATGAGGGAAGTACAATGACTTCTCCAGTTTAAATTAATATCTACATCCTAACCTTAAAATTGTCTGTCTTCATGAAAATTCAAGATATTATCGTTCAAAATAATCTCCATGTATTCTGGGGTTCTCCGAATTGTATGAAAATGCAACATTCTACTTTAGAGTGTTTTCACAGTTTTCTTTTAACCTATTAAAATTTTTATTAGATACTATTAACGATGTATCATCAGCATACATTGTGACGTTCCCAAATGATTACCTACTCAAAACATTAATAGATTACCTTAATCGGATAAGCAGTACCAGCGGCTTGCCAGCTGCAGTGGAGACGGGCTGGGTAAAATAGAATTTAATTTGCGCCACTTGGTTTACGTTTACACTGATACCACACACTATAGTTTAAACCAAGAAAACTGAGGTATAATGTTCTTTATTAGTTCTCTCTTTTTTTTAAAAAAAAGGTAGGTAATTCGTTAGAAAATAATTCAAATTAATATATCTATTCTAAAATATATAACTTTATTTGCCAAACATCTAATAGATCGTATGGAAAATTTATATACGCTAGACAATTCGGCCAATTGTTATACGATGAAAAAAAAGGTACGTAAGTAAATAATAAATTATAAATTGTAGTTTTTACCGAACGTGTATACACGCTCAGTTCACATACAAGCGATAATATATAGATGAAATAGAATTAAAAAAAAATGTGTGCCGAAAAACTTTCAGCAAAATACCGCGTAGAGCGTGAGTATCACAAAATAAAAGGAATATATATATATATATTACACACGTATATACAAACCTCAAATCAGGTTACAACAGTATTGAAAATTGCACACGTATGTAAAAAAAATCTTTATCTTGTCAAATATATGACTTAATCAAATCTGATTTTAAAGGTAAAAACGAAATATCAAAATGGCTAGGTAAGTATCAATAAGCGGAATTAACAATAATAAACTAAATATTAATAAACTAGAGGTAAGAATCATATATATATATGGTTGTAAAATTTCTCCGGGTTCCTTTCCGCGATGAATCTGCATGGTCTTCAAAAGAACCATTTGTTTGACAACGTTTCGGTAAAATCTCATTTACCATCTTCAGGTCTTCTTACTTCTGGTTCGCGTTACTACGTTCGGCTTACTGTGTGTAGTAACGCGAAGCAGAAGTAAGAAGACCTGAAGATGGTAAATGAGATTTTACCGAAACGTTGTCAAACAAATGGTTCTTTTGAAAACCATGCAGATTCATCGCGGAAAGGAACCCGGAGAAATTTTACAACCACATATAATACCCGCGGAAGCCTAAGAACTAATATATATATTGTTGAATTTTTTTTTTGAGTGTATATAATTTTGTAATCTTTATTTTAGTGTGAATGTGTATGTGAAATTTATGGCGCTCTTTAAATTTCTTTCCTTACCTTTGTTTATTATTCTTTTATATCTTTTACCCTGGCTAGCACTTTGACTCCACTCAGTAGTCGGTTCTTGTAGAGAGAGAAAACTTATTTTTTGTTGATTTTTTTTTATTATTTATTTTTGAACTATAGCTTTCACTAAACATAGAATAAAATGTTGTATTTATTTTTAATTTTGTGTTTTATTTTCTTTAAGGAGGAAATCAAATATTTTATAATGAACTTTAAAAATAATTAATAATATTCCACATTAAAATTACAAACCTTGGAATAAAAAAAAACATGGGCTTTTCTTACAGATTTTCTTAAACTAAACAGATGATGGTATAATCAAATTTTTTTACTGGTATCTATTTGATATTTAATTTATTTCTAATTTCTAAGCTTAGACAAACCAATATTCACTTTGTTTGTACCACCAGTTGCCTATCTTTACCTTTATATACAGTTTGAGATCATTTAGGTTATAGAAAGATAAATTTGACATTTATAGCATGAATTGCGAAATCATGTGAAGTTTTTAATAAATTTGAATGTTTTAAATGGCCTTTATTTATGTTTTAATGCTGTAGGTAAGTCTTGCTACTTTTATTTAATTACCTAGATTCAATTTTGTTATTTATTCCTTAGTTGGAATATTTCTAGCTAGTTTCATCTTTGTGCACAAATAAAAAAAAACTGTACCTGGTACTTGTGATTGTAGTTAAAATCTCCTGGGCACATGGAAATATCCGCTGTGGATTCCAATTTACAGATGAAAATGGGCCTGGCCAAACTGGGACTGCTGGAAATTTCTCTGAAACTTCTTGTGATGGAAAAATTTAACCTTACTTTCTTTCTCTCTGGTGAGTTACGATTTTTGGATGACTTTTTCTTATAATTCTTGAAATTTTCTTAGGGACGCTAACACAAAACGACCTCTCCCTTTTCTAATTTTTTCGTCACTAATAAATAACTTTTTTTGTTTCTCAAGTCTATACGGATTCTAGATTTTCAGTTTTAAAATATCGTTTTTTGATTTTAATTTAGTCACTTCACTGCACTATTTATTGCTAATTACATATTTCAATAATGTTCATGATTTATAAAATACAATTTCATTATATTTAATATGGAAAATTAATTAATCATGTTTTTATAAGTGTGTCTATCTGGTACATGTGTCCACGTCCTTATTTTTGACAGATGTCAAATTAAAATTATTATTTATTTGAAATTTAAAATCTGATGTTGGAAATTTTGTTTATTTTAACAAATCTTTTTATATTTGACTCGCATGTTAACTAAATGCATATAAGTGTCATCCTTATGTTTTTAGCTGTCTGTTGATATGCCTAGTTCTATGATAAATTCTGATTTTAATTATGTACTTGGCCTTTATATTTGTCTATGTACAGATATTTAATAAATTTTACTGGTATTGACTTTATAAATTAAAATGATTTAATTTTTATTATATGATTATTATGATACAGTATGTTTAATTGTTGTAGATACTACTTATTTTCAAAATTACCTCCTTTTCTTACCATCAATAACTATTTTAAAAAAATTTACCCTGTCTCAACAAAATGTGACAATTATTATTATTATTTTAAAACTGTTTGAATTTTTAATTTTATTACAATATATATATATATATATATATATATAAGTAGGTATAGGTACGGTTGAGCGACCCCCCTCCACTTTCCTTTTAGGCCCCGCCCCTCGCGCCTCTCGACCAATCAGATTGCAGCATTATGGCGGGAAATTCAAATTGATTTGAAATTTGACAGTAGCGGCCTAACCTAAGTTCAAACTGGCGGGATATTTAAAATTGGGCGGGGAAATTCAAACTGATTTGAAATTTGACAGTAGCGACCTAACCTAAGTTCAAACTGGTGGGATATTTAAAATTAGGCGGGAAATTCAAACTAAGAAAAAAGGATCTAACAACAGAAAAAACATGCGCAGTAGGTTACATAAAAAAAACATGCGCAGTACGTTACAGAAAAAAACATGCGCAGATCTGCAGCGGTAGCGTTATAGTGACGTCACACACACACACATACAGTTTTTTGCTAATAACTAAAATTTGAAAACTGATTTGATTGGTTCCTCATCAAGACCTATCACATGACGTTGTTATTTAAATGAAAAAAAAACTTTACTCAGTGTGCGATTTGAATCCGGGACCTCTCGCATGCAAAGCAGACGCGTTACCACGAGACCGCTATGACTGTTAACAAAAGCTTACAGTAACTGCGTAATATATGAATCAGAGAGCGCTTGAAGGCGTCCCCTGCCAAGCAGTCTGAGCTATAACAATGATATTAAATATTTAAAATTTTACAGGTGAAATAATTAGAAATGGGTATGAAATAAAAAAAAAAAAACTGGTAGCGCTGGGAATCGAACCACGGACCTTCGTGACAGAAGTGACGGCAAATCAAAATTGGTAGAATATTTAAAATTAGGCGGGGAAATTAACAGAAAAAACGCGCAGATCTGCAGCGGTAGAGTTATAGTGACGTCACACATACAGTTTTTTAAATTTGAAAAACTGATTTGATCACGTGGCGTTGTTGGTTTTTTTTTTCGTAACTAGTGCCCTTCTGGCTTTTAGCAGTTTAGATCATTTACTACTGTTTGAAATATTAAATATAAATATTTAAGATTTTACAGGTGATATTAAATATGGAATGGAAAAAAAAACTGGTAGCGCTGGGGATCGAACCACGGACCTCTAGAGTGCAAAGCGTGTACGTTAGCGCTAGACCATCAGATGGGCTTGTACTGGAACGGGGGGTGGTGATGGGGAACTAGTTGTGACAGGAGTGACGGTAAATAGTTCCAAACGTGGATAAGCGCTTATCAGTAGATGGCGTTGCAAGTGGAGCGCGCTACTCCGTTAGAGTGAATTGTTATTAAAACACAACCAGTAGTAAAATGGGAAATCCTACTACAGGGAAAATTTTACGCAAATAGTATTTCTAATTTCTACCAACAGCAAAAATACTACTGTAGTGGAAATTTTAATGTAATAACATTTATAATTTCTATCACCATCAAAAATGCTAGTATAGTGAATATTTTAATGTAATAATATTTCTAATTTCTACAATCATCAAAAACGCTACTATAGTGAAGATTTTAATGTAATAAAATTTATAATTTCTACCATCATCAAAAATGTTTCTATAGTGAATATTTTAATGTAATAATATTTCTAATTTCTACCATCATCAAAAACGCTACTATAGTGAAGATTTTAATGTAATAGAATTTATAATATCTACCATCATCAAAAATGTTTCTATAGAGAATATTTTAATGTAATAATATTTCTAATTTCTACCATCATCAAAAATGCTACAATAGTGAAAATTTTAATGTAATAATATTTATAATTTCTACCATCATCAAAAATGTTACTATAGTGAATATTTTAATGCAATAATATTTCTAATTTCTACCATCATCAAAAACGCTACTATAGTGAAGATTTTAATGTAATAATATTTCTAATTTCTACTATCATCAAAAATGCTACTATATTGAAAATTTGACGCAGTATAGTGCAAATAGTATTTCTAATTTCTACCAACAGCAAGCAGTGGAAGTTTTTTGGTAACCGCTATGAATTTGCGCCCTGTATAATATTTTATCGATAACAACAAAACTATTTGCCGTACTAACAATACACCTTATTTTAATGTAAAATCTCATACTGTACTTAGTTTTATATACAAACAAGATTTACCTATGCATTAGCAATTTATTTTGAAAACGCCCTGTATAATATTTTGCCCGACAACAACATAACTATTTGGCGTACTCTCAATACACCTTATTTTAATGAAAAAATTCAATCTCATACTGTAGTTGGTTCTTATAGAATTTATATTCGTTTATTAAATCTTTGCTTGGTGCGAGCTGGGATTATATTACAGACGCTGCTGATTTGGCAAATAGCTGTAACGGATGAGGGTACAGAAACTTGCATTTTTAACGCGAGTGTCATAGGTAAGATACGAGTTTAACTGTTGTGAAAAGTTGAAATTTTGTTTGAACTACATAGGTAAGTAATTTATATATACATATATATTTTTAAGTCAATTAAGGGAAATTTGGAAAAATAAAATAAATATTTAAATAACTCTAATTTTGGGGAAATAAAACACGTTTTTATCTATTTACGAGCTATGAAATTCATTTTATAATATAGAATTTGTTAAAATATAGTTAAAAAAACTGTTTTGATATACAGGATGGGTAAAAACGGTCTAGGTTTTTTTTTGTAATAGAGAATTCGTTGAAAATACTACTTTGATATACAGGGTGGGTAAAATAATCAATAAGCAGGGAAAAATTTTCTTACTTTTTATTGTATAAACAAAGCTCAAACATTTTTAATACGATATTTTTAAGTAGGGGAGGTGTAGAAAAATGTTGAGGAAATAATATGTTAATAAATTAAACAAGCTATGAAATTCATTTTGTAACTTTTTATTGTATAAACAAAGCTCAAACATTATGCAAAAAGAATGTGTGTTTAATTTCACCAAGTGAAGTATATTACACGATATTTTTAAGTAGGGGAGGTAATAAGCTTATAGAAAAATTTTGAGGAAATAATATGTTAATAAATTAACAAGCTATGAAATTCATTTCATAATAGAGAATTTGTTAAAAATACAGTTAAAAAAATATTGCTTTGATATACAGGGGGTAGGTAGAAACGGACTAGGATTTTTAATAAAGAGTTCGTTGAAAATACTACTTTGATATACAGGGTAGGCAAAAACTGTCTAAGAAATTTTGTAATAGAGAATTCGATGAAAATACTACTTTGATATACAGGGTAGACAAAAAATCAAATAAGCAGGAAACAATTTTGTTACTTTTTATTGTATAAACAAAGCTCAAATATACGATATTTTTAAAGCAGGGAGGAAATAAGCTTATAGAAAAATTTTGTGGGAAATAATATGTTTAAATTAACAAGCTATGAAACTCATTTTGTAATAGAGAATCTGTTAAAACTATAATATAGTTAAAAGCTACTACTTTGATATACAGGGTAGGCAAAAAATCAAATAAGCAGGAAATAATTTTGTTACTTTTTATTGTATAAACAAAGCTCAAACATTTTAATACTATATGATTTTTAAGCAGGGTAGGCTCAAAATTTTGAGTAAATAATATGTTTAAATTAACAAACTATAAAACTCATTTTATAATAGAGAATCTATTAAAACTATAATATAGTTAAAAACTACTACTTTGATATGCAGGGTAGACAAAAAATCAAAATAAGCAGGAAACAATTTTGGGGTAAATAAGTAAGTTACTTTTTATTGTATTTATAAACAAAGCTCAAACATTTTAATACGATATTTTTTTTAAATAGGGAGGTAATAAGCTTATAGAAAAAATTTGAGTAAATAATATGTTTAAATTAACAAGCTATGAAATTCATTTTGTAATAGAGAATTTGTTAAAATACAGTTAAAAAAATACTGCTTTGATATACAGGGTAGGTAAAAACGATCTAGGATTTTTTTTTAATAGAGAATTTGTTGAAAATACTACTTTGATATACACGGTATATACCTAAAAAATTTTAGGTACTTAAATAATAAACTTAAATTATAAAGTTTTTGCTCAATTAGAACTTCTTCTGATTAGATTAGATAATCTCGAACTTGGTTTAAGTTTGCACCAGAGGGCTTTTGGAGGGGGTTTTCGTAGATATAGAAAAAAGTATCTAAGGTCTTGATTTTTTAAGAAAACTACATTTCGGTGTCTCGATTCGTTTAATTTTTTCTATGATGCTGATCCTTGTTTGTTAATAATTTTTATTTGGTTTTTATGTAGATTTCGCACTTTACTCATCATTTTTAGATATAATGCAAAGTTCTTTAAAAATGGAACACCCTGTATTTTATTTATTTACGGTTTAGGAATATTTGCAATTAAAAAAACATAATACAGTTGGAAAAATAATGCTTTGATATACAGGGTGGGCAAAAAAGTTTTATTGATTACGATTTTACTATAACAAAGAAAGATTTAAATTCAGAAGATCCTCAAAGAACCCCATAAACCCTGATGATTCTAGTAGTGCTTTTTTAGAAAAATAGACAGTAATCAACATAATACACCACCAAGTTTTAATAAAAAATCTACCTTTAAAGTATTGCATCTGAATGTGCAGAGTATTCGTAATAAAACGGGAGAGTTAGAAATCCTATCAAGTGAAAATAATTATCATTTTTTATTATTTTGCGAACACTGGTGTGTCGGTGAAGAGTTGGATTCTGTAAGTATATACAATTATAATCTTGTGTCAAAATATTGTAGAGCGATCTCAAATCACGGCGGTGTAGCTATTTATGCAAATAAAATTTTTACAAACTGTAAAGAATTAGTGGAGATAAGAGGCCTCTCAGTTGAGATCCATTGCGAGTTAGCGGCAGTCAAAATCGGTAACATTAAATTAATGATCGTCTACAGATCTCCTAAGGGAGACTTTGATTTATTTCTGGACAGACTTACATTAGCCATGGATGCTTTTTGCAGGGGGGGTGGAATGTTGTTCGTTTCGGGCGACTTTAATGTCCAATTCCTAAAAACTCGTGATAAACATACTGCGCTACTAATAAATTTGCTTAAGTCCTACGGTATGACACCTACTTTTTTCGGTGCCACACGAATTAACAACGGTCTGGACAACATATTTACGAATATAGAAGAACACATACACACGTTTGCAATTGACACGTTGTTGTCTGATCATTATGGTTTACACCTGGAGGCGGTCACTGATTTAAACATCACTTCAAAGCGAATAACCTATCGACCAATTCATGAAAAAGGACTAGTTGACTTAAACCAACAGCTACGTGACATTAATTGGCATTCTCTATTTTATACCAATACACCTATGGAGCAACTTTTTTTAAATTTCATAGAAATCATATCAAGTAAGATAAATCTAGTCTTTCCTGAAAGAACTCGACGGTTAACTTCCTCAAATCGCACGAAAAATTTCTGGTTCAACGATCACCTTCGGAGAATGCGTGAACATTTGAGATTTTTGTACGAATATCATGCAAAAAATCCTTCTCCTGATAATAAAGCATTACTAAATCAATTTAGATCTGATTACCGTTTCCAAATTAACTTAGCTAAGCAGACTTCAAACGACAATTTTATAAATACCCACTCAAATCCTCAACAAGCTATGTGGCAAATAATAAACCAGCAGAGGATTGTGCCTAGAAATACAACTACGCGAATTACTTGTGATGAATTCAATGATTACTTTTCTAGTATTGCTAATAATATAATAACAAAATTACCACCTGCAGCAACTCATTACAGCGATTACATAAATGAAGTAAATCACAACAACAAATTTTCCTTCACTCTAGTAACATGTCATGAGGTAGATGAGATTATAACACATCTCAAAAACATAAAAAGTCTTGATCCTCATGATATCTCGGTAAGAATTGTTAAAAGTATTAAAGACACCATATTACTTCCCCTTACTGAGCTTCTTAACTTATGTATTTCACAAAGTATCTTCCCTAGTTGCCTCAAAATATCTAAAGTCATTCCTATCTTTAAAAAAGATGATTCCAACGATCCATCAAATTATAGGCCAATATCAATTATCCCCTGTTTCGCGAAAATTTATGAATTAATATTGAAAAAACAACTTCTTGGATATTTAGAATATACCAATCTCTTTAATCCCAATCAATTTGGATTTAGGAGTAATTTGTCAACTACACTAGCAATAGATAAGTTGACCTCATATATAAATAATGGGTATAATGAGGGTAAATATGTGTGTTCAATGTTTTTTGATCTCACTAAAGCTTTTGATTGTATATGTCATGATATACTGATCGACAAATTGAAATTTTATGGTTTTACACCTGAAAGCACTTTACTGATTAAGTCTTACCTCTGCCATCGACAACAGTACGTATTATATAATAACAACAAATCAAATATTTTAAATTTAAATTACGGTGTACCTCAAGGTTCTGTCCTAGGACCGTTGTTATTTCTATTGTATATTAACGATTTTCCGACCAGCGTACGAAATAACGTACTCGCGATTCTCTTTGCTGATGACACTAATTTATCTTTATCTAATAATTTGTTACAAGACCTGATGTTAGACGCTCCAGCAGTCGAAGACGACACATTGAACTGGTTCACCTCAAATAATTTATGCCTTAATGCAGCTAAGACCGAAAAGATGATATTCAGCTTACGTAGTTTAGACGAAGTAAATAATCCCGATTATGTGAAATTTCTTGGGGTGCATTTAGATCCTAAAATGCAATGGGACATACATACCCACTTCCTCTGTAATAAGTTATCCAAAGGCATATACTTAATCCGTAACTTGTACGGCAAGGTATCTCAACAGACACTAGTGACTGCTTATCACAGTCTGATTCATTCTCGATTGTCGTATGCTATTCTGGTTTGGGGACACGCGCCTTCTTCTGAGACCGTCTTTTCAATGCAAAGGAAGGCCATTCGTATAATATCGGGTTTGAGATACAGAGATGACTGTAGAGGACAGTTTGTAAAACTAGGCATCTTAACTGTGCCATGTACTTATATACTCCAATGCATTTTGTATATTAAAGAACATGATAATATGTACACCGTCCGTAGTCAAATCCATTGCCATGACACAAGAAATAAATATAAAATAAACACCAACTTTCATCGTCTAAATAAAACACGCAACGGTACATCTTATCTGGGAATTCAGTTTTTTAATGCATTGCCCTCTTCAGTGCGAAATTTAAGCCCTACATTGTTTAAGAGAAGAATAAAAAAATTTCTATTGAACAATGCATTTTACACTATACAACAATTTTTAGATAGTGATCTCACCGTTTTATGAAATCTTGACTAAGACTTTGCATATTTTATTGGCAATATTTTAATTCATTAAATTATGACGTTTATGTATGTCTTATTTATTATTTTATTATGTATCTACTGTTTGTCTTTTATTGTGTATATTATGCGTATTTTTATGACTATTTTTAGTATTTAATATATTTTGTATCTTACCTAAATGTACTACCATATTCTCTGTTTTTCTGACGTGTGTAAACACTTTATGTGTATTTAACACTAATAAATGTCTAAATGTCTAAATATCTAAATGTTAAATATAACAAAGGGAATGTAAAACAAAAATCTTTTTTTTTTTTAGTAGCCTACTGGGGAAAATTAAGAACAGAGAGAGAGAGAGGTGCTGGGTAAGTTGCTTAAATTTCTGCATTACAGGTCGCGTCGTTTGTGTCTTTATCAATACATGGTAAAATACGCCAGCTTGATAGACACCGTGCCGTGTAGTGAAAATCTTTAACGATAATCTCAAAGAGATAATCATTGGATTGTTCCCTACCAACGAGAGAGAGAGAGAGGTTTTCAGTCACACACACACGCGAAAAACTTTAATCCGAAACCGTGGACGCGTAAAGGCCTCCGGGCTATCGATACGTTGACTGTCTCGTTTAGGTTACCATAAAGCTGTGTTAGGTTAGTCAGGGTTTCAAAAAATAGGCTGCACAATAGGCGACCGGGAGAGGCGACGACAAATGCTCTGCAAAAATCAAACTAACCTTTTTGACTTGTTTACTTGTTACTAGTTAATTAAATTTAAATATATCCTATTAATGAGACACCTTTAATTGAATACATTGGAAATAAATTATAAGAGTGAATTTCATTGACAATTTTCTTTTTTCGCGGTCAATAATTTGCCGGCCCATACATTGGAAGAAGGCATTTACTCTTATTCGGTCTTATCATTATCAAAATTTTTAGTACAACAGTGATGTCTCATTAATACAGGACAAACGATTTTTTTACTAATATATTAATTTTTTTGTTAATTAATTAAATTTGATAATTTTATCCTGTTACATTACAAACACTTTTTCTTTAATCAGACACATTTTAAACTGAAAAATTTGCTAGTGACTCAGAGCCAGTCAAGCACGTTGTGCCTCAATTTGCATGTATCTTAATGACGAAATGTGTTACACCCCCTGAAATCGTCAAAATTACATTGATTCTTATGGCAAACACGAACAAATAACCGAACGCAGGGGGCCTTTTCGTACGCGGGTGCTGTTACGATTAAATTTGATAATTTTATCATATTACATTACAAAACACTTTTTCTTTAATCAGACACATTTTAAACTGAAAAATTTCGAGTGACTCAATCACGTTGTGCCTCAATTTGCATGTATCTTAATGACGAAATGTGTTACACCCCCTGAAATCGTCAAAATTACATTGATTCTTATGGCAAACACGAACAAATAACCGAACGCAGGGGGCCTTTTCGTACGCGATCTTTGTTAGCGGATGCTGTTACAATTCAGATACAATTATATGACGAAATATTTCACATAGCGTAAATTAACATTACTTCTTATGTAAAATACACACAAATTACTGAACGCAAGGGGCCTTTTTTTTCGTCACGTGACTTCCTTTTTTCCATCTCACCGACACTAGTTAGCTGGAAATAAACGACTAGGGGTAAATTTCGACAGTGTGTCAGTTTTTGTGTTGATCTTCAAGACGTGTAACGCTTTTTTTCTGAAAAATGGAAAAGTTTTTTATTATTCGTGATACAGTGAAGAAGGTTCGTCGCTTCAATCTCCACGGTCGCAGCTTGGAATTTAAAATTAAAACACCTTCTGTTGGTGCCGAACCAGTTAGCTGGATTAGAGAGGCCATCACGCAAATCATTGCTACGGGGACGGAAGGCCTGAACCCCAACGACCAGGTGGCGTTCTCCTTCTGCTCGAAGGAGTTCAAACGTGGCGATGCGTGGGTTCGCTTTAGGCCAGCCGGGGAGGTGACCTACGAAGACGTGTGGAGTGTCATCTCCAGCGTTTACCAGTCCAACTCTGCGGGCCTGAATACTGAAACGTTCTGTCTGGGGGTGACGGCAGTGAGGATGCCTGCGGGTAGAGGGAAATACAATACTTTTGATGAAGAATGCGGGGCTCGTAGAGGTATCGTGAAAATAACCAATAAGGACAACTTGTGTTTGCCTCGTGCTCTCGTTGTTTCACAGGCAAATGTGGATAAAGACTCAAATTATAAAAAACTGCGACAGAACACTGGAACAATCCAAACACAGAGAGCTAGAGAACTCTGCCACAATGCAGGTGTATCGATACCTGAAGAAGGGGCCGGCATACCCGAACTCCGGCAATTCCAAACGTATTTGAAGAATTACAATATCGTGGTATACCAGTATGGGACTAAAGGTCGCGACGTTATATTTAAGGGAGCCGTAGACGGGCCAGCACTAAGTTTACTCTATCACGAAGGACACTATAATGTGATAACATCGTTGACGGCGGCCTTCTGTTGCAAGTACTACTGCGAGACCTGTATGATACCATATAATACACATGGTATACACAGGTGCGGAGGAATATGTCCTGCATGTCAACAAGCACCCACATGCCCCAGGGATGTTTCTGTTACATGTGCCGACTGCCATCGTAGCTTCAGGGGGCAACACTGCTATGACAATCATAGGAGACAGGGTGTAGAGAGAAAGAGTTCCGTCTGTGAACAAATATACCGCTGCACCGACTGCTTCAAGGTTGCGAAAAGGGGCAGGTCGCATATCTGTGGGGAAGTTTTTTGCAAGATTTGCAACGCCCACGTCCCCGCAGACCATCTGTGTTATATGCAACCAAATAACGGAAAACCGAGAACAGACGACGTACTCTTCGTATTCTACGACCTGGAGACCCGTCAGGAAATGGTGCGGGGAGATGGCTCTCTCTTTCATGAACCCAATCTATGCGTCTTTAAACAATGCTGCGACATATGTCTGGGTTGCAATCAACAAGAAATTTGCAAAAAATGTGGCGTTCGTCTCCAGGTTGTCAAAAGCGATAACGTTGTTTCGTCATTTCTGCACCATGTTTTTACGCTCCGGAAGAAATTCAGGCAAGTGGTGGTTATAGCTCACAACGGGCAGGCCTTTGACCACCAGTTCTGCTTAAACCATATATTGGTTAATACCGACCTGAAGCCCGATCTAATTATGCGAGGAACAAAAATAATATCTATGGTAGTTGAGAATGTGAAATTTTTGGACTCCCTTAATTATTTCCCGATGGCCCTTTCGAAGCTTCCGAGAGCCTTCGGCTTGGGGGACGGGTTCAAGAAAGGATATTTCCCTCATCTTTTCAATACTGTTACGAATGCAGAGTATGTGGGTCCCCTACCGGCCATTGAATACTACGACCCCGATAACATGAAGACTGAAGACAGAGCCCGATTTCTCGAGTGGCACGAGGAGCATAAGAACGGCGTGTTTGACATGCAGCGGGATCTAGTGGAGTACTGTACATCAGATGTGGAGATCCTAACTGCTGCCTGTCTCAAATTTCGTCAGCAGCTCCTCGACACCGGTAACGTCTGCCCCTTCACCGAGGCCTGTACCATAGCTTCGACCTGCAATAAGGTGTTTAGACGGAACTTCCTTAAACCCAACACCATAGGCATTATACCTAAAGGCGGTTATAGATGGAGGGATAACCAGAGTAAGATAGCCACCCAGTGGTTGGTGTGGGAAGAGCACACGAGGGGTCTCAGCATTACTCACGCAGCCAAACAGCAAGAAGCACGAGTTGCAGGGGTCAAAGTTGACGGGTACTGTGAGGAAACCAAACAAGTGTTTGAGTTTCACGGGTGTTACTTCCACGGTTGCACTGTCTGTTATCAGTGCAATCGTAACGAACCCCTGCAGGATGACCCGTCGATGACGTTAAATACCCGAATGGAAGCCACAACAGCCAGGACCGAAAGATTAAAACAAATGGGTTATGACGCCGTTGAGATGTGGGAGTGCGAATTTAGACGGCATCTTCAGCAAAATAAAGAACTGCGCTCGTTCACGGAGACCCACCCGCTCGTAACTCTCACACCGCTTCAACCTAGGGAGGCCTTTTACGGTGGACGCACTGGAAATACATTTGAATATTACAAGTGTCAATCAGGGGAAAAAATCAAATATGTTGATGTTTGTTCCCTTTACCCCTGGGTCTGCAAGTACGGAAAGTTTCCTATTGGACACCCCAAAGTGTACGCCGGTGATGACTGCAACGGTTTGGATTTGACCGACATCAACGGGGTTATAAAATGTAAGATCCTACCGCCTCAAGACCTCTACCACCCTGTGTTACCGGCCAAGATGAACGACAAGTTAATGTTCGTTCTCTGTCGCACGTGTGGTGAGCAAATGAACCAGAGTGAGTGCGATCACAATGATGATGAACAGAGAGCCTTGACGGGGACATGGGTAGTGGACGAGGTGAGAAAAGCCCTCGAAATGGGGTACCGGATGCTGGAAATCTACGAGGTTTGGAGCTACGACGTGCTTCAGAGCGATAAAAGCAAAAACGTAACAGGGTTATTCACCGAAATGATGAACAAGTTCATTAAAGTTAAACAGGAAGCAAGCGGGTGGCCCTCACACTGTACCACCCAGGAAGAGAAAGCGAGATATATCCAAGAATTCTTGCAGAAGGAAGATGTTCAATTGGAATTTTCAGAAATAATTGAAAACCCCGGTTTAAGATCTTTGGCTAAGCTGATATTAAATTCGTTCTGGGGGAAACTAGGCCAGAGAGAAAATCAGCCCAAAACCAAGATCGTGAGAGACCCTGCAGAATTCTTTGGTATGCTCGCTAACCCCGGCATCTACGTAAATTCGGCACTCCCCATCAACGAGGATACTCTCATCGTCAATTGGGAGCACAAGGAGGACAGTTATGATCCTCTCACAACAGTTAACGTCGTGATAGCCGCCTACGTAACAACCCAGGCCCGGCTTAAATTGTACAGCTACCTGGAACAGCTGGGTAACAAGGTGCTGTACTACGATACGGACTCTGTTATCTATGTGGCCAGAGACAACGAGTATAACGTACCAACAGGCGAGTTTATCGGCGAAATGACTAATGAACTAGAGATCTACGGCACGGACAGTTACATCACAGAGTTTGTCTCAGGTGGGCCGAAAAACTACGCCTATAAAGTGTTCTCCACAAATGATAACGAGGAGAAGGTGATATGCAAGGTGAAGGGAATTTCTCTCACACATGCCGCATCGCAGCTTGTAAATTTTGATACCATAAAGGATATGGTACTTGATACCTCTACGGCTCCTCTGTGTGTAACCTCCAAGAATATCTTGAGGACAAAGGAGCACGGGGTGGTAACAGTAGAACAAGATAAACTGTATAAACCTCTCTCCACCAAAAGGCGATTCTTGGAGGACCACACCTCCGCACCCTACGGCTTTAAAAAGCCCAGACAAGACTAACTGACAGCTTGCATGGATCTCCAGATATTAACTGTACATATTTCATCTGATTTATCAAATTTTTTAACATCTTTACCCCTTATTAATTTAACCTGCCCCATCCCATCCTGACAAGGATATGTTCATACCTTCCCGTTGGTCCTTGCCGAGCAATAACATATTTCATTATAAAATAGGTTAACTTAACTTTTAGAACTTAAATCTAAAAGTGGTGTAATAAATATTTCAAATATGTTATTGGCTAAATGAACATATAATATGTAATAAACTAATATACATTTTTTTACTACTTAAATGCTGTCTCATTTTAATACAATCCGTTTACATATCGCATGCTATCCATATCTTTAAAATCGAAGGATAATTTATTATAATGCTGAGAGGGATCTAAATCGGAATTCTTCACACACACATTTTGGATAAGGATTAGTGTTTTGTAAAATATTTTAAATATCCTTCTAATTCTATTTTCAGGTAGTTCACGATGAACAGCAGCTGTAGTGCTAGTGGGGCTGACTATGTATAGGAGACAGGTATGTGTACCACTCTTATTATTATCTTTCATAAGTTTACGTTCATATATATCTATCGGTTTACTCTGTATATCCGTCACAAAAGTTTTCTCATCGTTATAATAAGAACATCAATTTGGTTCTGTGAAAGGTTCTAGTGCAAAATGGTTCGTCCTTTTACAAAATGCTAGCAGTAGTCTTGGTCACGTGTGAGGATGTCGTATTTCGGAATCTACCTCTATCTCGAGAAATTTGATATATAAGCATGCTGCATTCGTCGAATATATTCATTCTTATACAAACCTATTAGTGTTTACTTCAATTCATCAATTAATTTTATACCGTTCCATATGTGTGAGGATGACTACCTCCATCTCGAGAAATTCTTTACCTTTATTCATATACAAATTGGTGAAAATAAGTTCATCAAATTCGATTTCCCTATCCTGTTTATATCAGGAATGATCCATTCTAAGACTACGTTATCTAATTTGACGTTTATTCTCTCTATATATACTTGTCGAAATCTGTTACATAAAGACATTTCCTAAAAATCCTACACTTCTTTCAACCATATGGTATTTCATACTGTAGTAGTTTAATCAACTCCAGTAAAAGGTTGGGTTACGTCTTATCATTGGCGATCAAGCTGATTGGAGCAACATTTCGATGCCACAGTAGTTCCTTTTCTGTCATGTACCTCCGCATCTGTGTTCATTTTTATAGTCATAAGGTATGTTACATTCTTAGCAATAATATTCACAAGAGAAGGCGACCGTTAGTGAAGTTATAACGTTAAAGTGTCCTTCGTGATAGAGTAAATTAAGTTTCCTATCACTTTGAACATTACCTTGAAAGATAACATCACGACCCTTTGACCCATACTTATAAACCACTATTTTATAATTTTTTAAATACCGCTGAAACTGTTGAAGCTCGCCCTCTTCGGGGACGACGACGTTGGCTGATTCCAAAAGAACTTAAGCCCTATTTGTTTGAATTTTACCAATGTCACGGCAAACTTTTCTGTATTCTTCATCCTTGTCCACATAGGCCATGGCGACGACAAGCAAACGCGGTAAGCACAAATTGTCTCTATTGTTTATTGAGATGAATCCTAAGTGTTTTTTCCTACACTCCACCTCGAAGGTGTTGTACCGACGGTCCCTACCTTTTTCACTAGGTATCCTCACAGCCGTCACCCCAATCAGACTCACGTTTGCTGAAGTTATCCAGTTCAGTGAGAATAGGTAATGTAACATGATGTTTAAACCATTGCTCCAAAGTTGGTGTTACGATGTATAGGAGTATTTTTGTATTGAAATATTTAAACTCTTCTATAAGTTTGTCAGCTTTATGAAGTCCTCTGAACACAGCGTTGACCTTGACAGCTTCTTCTTTCTTCAAAACATTGATTATTCGTCTCTTGAATAGTTCAAAACAATCTTTCAGAAATTCACGTCGGTCCGTATGTTTTAAATCGGCAGTTCGGATCCGACTGTTGAAGGCTGCTTCGGAGTCATCCCAATGAACTATGTTTTACTGTTTCTTTTGTTGATGTCACTCCGAAACCACGTTTGTTTAAGTGAAGGGTTTTAGTGCAAAATGGTTCCCCTCTTTACAAAAATGCTAGCAGTAGTCTTAGACACGTTTATATGGTGTGGTTTGAGGATGACGTATTTCAGAATCTACCTCCATCTCGAGAAATTCCTTACCTTAATTCATATACAAATTGGTGAAAATCGGTTCATCAAATTCGATTTCCCTATCCTGTTTATATCAGGATTGATCCATTCTAAAACTACGTCATCTAATTTGACGTTTATTCTCTCTCTATATCCTTGTCGAAATATGTTACATAAAGATATTTCCTAAAAATCCTACACTTCTTTCAACCATATGGTATTTCATACTGTAGTAGTTTAATCAACTCCAGTAAAAGGTTGGGTTACGTCTTATCATTGGCGATCAAGCTGATTGGAGTAACATTTCGATGCCACAGTAGTTCCTTTTCTGTCATCAGAAATATTGCGCCATACTCCAGGGTATAATTTTAAATTCATATCTATGTAGTTTGACTTGGTCAGTTCATGGAATGGGTCAGAAGCGACCCATTCTAGGAGTACGTGTATTTTAAACTATTTTACAGAATAGCAGAGGAGCTAAGCCGTCAAGTCTATTAGCATCAGTGCCAAACCGAGGCTCATCCATTTGCGATCAAGCTGAATGGAGCAACATTTCGTTACAATTTGATGTCACAGTATTTTCTTTTTTGTCTGTATCCTCAGATATTTTATTAAGAATATAGTACACATACTGAGATTTTTTTCTCATTCGTCCCTCTTCTTCAGGTTCCACCATACTACCAACCGGCTAAGAAGCAGCAGACCGAGCTCAAGAAGCAGGCAACTATCGTCACATTCAAGAGTATAATTATAATTCGTGTATAGGTAAGAAGGCTTAGATATTATAAGTTCACATTGATAAAGATATAAATTTTAATAGCTCACTGCTAACAGTAATGGTAGATATAGAAAGGGGATTTGATCACTACATATATCATGTTCTGTTAACTGCTCATTATTAGCATTCAGTAGCACAACGTTGTTTTTATCGAATCTGTACCTGTTTTTTACTGCCAGCTACCTGCTTTTACTGTCAGCTACCTGCTTTTACTGCCAGCTACCTGTTTTTACTGATTGGGACCTGTTTTTTTTTACTGCTATCTACCTGTATTTTACTGCCAGCTACCTGTTTTTTACTGCCAGCTACCTGTTTTTTACTGCTAGCTACCTATTTTTTACTGCCAGCTACCTGTTTTTTACTGCCAGCTACCTGTTTTTACTGCTAGCTACCTGTTTTTTACTGCCAGCTACCTGTTTTTTACTGCTAGCTACCTGTTTTTTTACTGCCAGCTACCTGTATTTTACTGCCAGTTACCTGTTTTTACTGTCAGCTACCTGTCTTTTACTACCAGCTATCTGTTTTTTTTTTTACTACCAGCCACCTGTTTTTACTGGTTGGGACCTGTTTTTACTGGTTCGAACCTGTACCTGTTTTACTGATGGTTTCTTTACAAATTTATATTTTATTTTTAATTCATGCATTTCCTCCATTTTTTCTAGAAGAAAGTACTGGACCTTGCGGTAGATTCAGAAATATGTCGCACTTTTGGATGGGGCTTAGGCCACTATCGATTTTATGGTTGCATCTAAATCTGGATTGCCAAGCTCAAGTTGGAGACAAAAACAAAGACGTAATGGGAAAACTACTAACTATAAGAACTAAGTACAGTATGAGATTGATTTTTTCATTAAAATAAGGTATCGAGAGTACTCCAAATAGTTTTGTTGTTATCGGCAAAATATTATACGGGGCGTTTTCAAAATAAATTGCTAATGCATAGGTAAATCTTGTTTGTATATAAAACTAAGTACAGCATGAGATTTTACATTAAAATAAGGTGTATTGTTAGTACGCCAAATAGTTTTGTTGTTATCGATAAAATATTATACAGGGCGCAAATTCATAGCGGTTACCAAAAAACTTCCACTGCTTGCTGTTGGTAGAAATTAGAAATACTATTTGCACTATACTGCGTCAAATTTTCAATATAGTAGCATTTTTGATGATAGTAGAAATTAGAAATATTATTACATTAAAATCTTCACTATAGTAGCGTTTTTGATGATGGTAGAAATTAGAAATATTATTACATTAAAATATTCACTATAGTAACATTTTTGATGATGGTAGAAATTATAAATATTATTACATTAAAATTTTCACTATTGTAGCATTTTTGATGATGGTAGAAATTAGAAATATTATTACATTAAAATATTCTCTATAGAAACATTTTTGATGATGGTAGATATTATAAATTCTATTACATTAAAATCTTCACTATAGTAGCGTTTTTGATGATGGTAGAAATTAGAAATATTATTACATTAAAATATTCACTATAGAAACATTTTTGATGATGGTAGAAATTATAAATTTTATTACATTAAAATCTTCACTATAGTAGCGTTTTTGATGATTGTAGAAATTAGAAATATTATTACATTAAAATATTCACTATACTAGCATTTTTGATGGTGATAGAAATTATAAATGTTATTACATTAAAATTTCCACTACAGTAGTATTTTTGCTGTTGGTAGAAATTAGAAATACTATTTGCGTAAAATTTTCCCTGTAGTAGGATTTCCCATTTTACTACTGGTTGTGTTTTAATAATAATTCACTCTAACGGAGTAGCGCGCTCCACTTGCAACGCCATCTACTGATAAGCGCTTATCCACGTTTGGAACTATTTACCGTCACTCCTGTCACAACTAGTTCCCCATCACCACCCCCCGTTCCAGTACAAGCCCATCTGATGGTCTAGCGCTAACGTACACGCTTTGCACTCTAGAGGTCCGTGGTTCGATCCCCAGCGCTACCAGTTTTTTTTTCCATTCCATATTTAATATCACCTGTAAAATCTTAAATATTTATATTTAATATTTCAAACAGTAGTAAATGATCTAAACTGCTAAAAGCCAGAAGGGCACTAGTTACGAAAAAAAAAACCAACAACGCCACGTGATCAAATCAGTTTTTCAAATTTAAAAAACTGTATGTGTGACGTCACTATAACTCTACCGCTGCAGATCTGCGCGTTTTTTCTGTTAATTTCCCCGCCTAATTTTAAATATTCTACCAATTTTGATTTGCCGTCACTTCTGTCACGAAGGTCCGTGGTTCGATTCCCAGCGCTACCAGTTTTTTTTTTTTTATTTCATACCCATTTCTAATTATTTCACCTGTAAAATTTTAAATATTTAATATCATTGTTATAGCTCAGACTGCTTGGCAGGGGACGCCTTCAAGCGCTCTCTGATTCATATATTACGCAGTTACTGTAAGCTTTTGTTAACAGTCATAGCGGTCTCGTGGTAACGCGTCTGCTTTGCATGCGAGAGGTCCCGGATTCAAATCGCACACTGAGTAAAGTTTTTTTTTCATTTAAATAACAACGTCATGTGATAGGTCTTGATGAGGAACCAATCAAATCAGTTTTCAAATTTTAGTTATTAGCAAAAAACTGTATGTGTGTGTGTGTGACGTCACTATAACGCTACCGCTGCAGATCTGCGCATGTTTTTTTCTGTAACGTACTGCGCATGTTTTTTTTATGTAACCTACTGCGCATGTTTTTTCTGTTGTTAGATCCTTTTTTCTTAGTTTGAATTTCCCGCCTAATTTTAAATATCCCACCAGTTTGAACTTAGGTTAGGTCGCTACTGTCAAATTTCAAATCAGTTTGAATTTTCCCGCCCAATTTTAAATATCCCGCCAGTTTGAACTTAGGTTAGGCCGCTACTGTCAAATTTCAAATCAATTTGAATTTCCCGCCATAATGCTGCAATCTGATTGGTCGAGAGGCGCGAGGGGCGGGGCCTAAAAGGAAAGTGGAGGGGGGTCGCTCAACCGTACCTATACCTACTTATATATATATATATATATATATATATATATTGAGACAAAATGAAATATCAGACATTCAATACCTATGAAGATTTAATGGACAATACAGAGCATATAGATTGATTATTATAGTGAAAATTAAATAAATTAAACATTTTAGAAAATAAAATATAGTTAAAATTTATCTAATATTGTGCCATGATCTCACATTTATGAAGAGTACATAAACAAAAACAGATTAAAACCCAGAGCAAAGTATATAGAAAGAACAAGTAAAGATCATATATTAATTTACTAAATATATCGACAGGAGTCAAGCAAAAATAATAAAAGTATTAACAATTTAAGTAAATAAATTTTATAAAATGTTCAGAAATGTCAAATAAATTTCATAGCTATGAACAAATGTCAAGCACAAAGTTGGCTTCACAAGAGATATCACAATGTACACAAAATAGTAGTTCTTTTAATATATTTAAGAATATTTTAATATTTAGTTATAAGTAAAATTGTAAATACATATGAAAAATTGTAGTAGGTTAAGCAGTGAAGTGAAAAACATAAAAACAGTGCATCGAAAAACTCATTAAAATCATAAGTATGAACCATACTATGTATGAAGTTTTAAAACAAGGAATCAAGATATCAAATTGATAGAAAAATAAAGGAAAAACAAGTTTTTGTTGATTAGATACGAAGAAAAGAAAGAACGTGCAGCGTCGGTTTTTAAAGAGGTTCCCAAAAATTAAGAAAATTAACAAGAAAAAGTTAAAGTAAAAGTTAAAAATTAATACTAACGTTATAAGAAAATTGTTGATCAGCATTAGAAACAGAGATCCAGGTCCAATCTAGGAATTTGGCAGTACCATACAGTGGGTAAAGCATTCACCAACGTATTCAGCCCCATATCACAAGTTATGAGGGATTTCTAGAAGATTTCCAGTAGAAGTCCTATAAAGATCAAGATTAATAAAGGTATTTTATGTGCACAAAATTTAATAAAATAAAATAAACGCTAGCTAGCCATTAAAGTCAACAAAAAGATAGTAACACACTCAAAAATTTAGTAAAACAATAAAGTTACTTACCATATAGTTAATGATATTCACGTTTCCATTTACTATATACAAATTTGTTATTTTATGGACCAACTGTCAGTATAAGAATCATTTTACAATATAGTATATCACCAGCAATGAACATCAGTCAGAATGCCGTAGAATAAAAATGTTTAAGAAACTTTGTACTAGAATTTTAAGTTCTAAATATAGACAACCCTTAAAACGCAACTGCATTAAAAAAAATATGTGTTATCTATAAATTAAATGTACATAAAAGTTAAAATACTCTTGAATAAGTATTAGACAACAATCTATTATGACATAAACATTGTCAATTGTAGAATGATATTTATTTGATAAAATAAGGTACAGTTGTAATAAGATTTGACTTGACGAGCGAACCGACTACCAGAGTCTATGTTCTACAAGCAGCCAGGGTAGTTGAATAAGCTAAATTGTAGCCCAATAAATACAATTTTTTTTAATGAGACATACATAAACACAAAACATAAAAAAAACAAACGCAATTAAATATCAATATTAATTGGCGCCCAACAAATTAAATATATCACTATAATATATATACATATACATACATATATATATATATATATATATATATATATATATATTCAATCTTTTCATGCTGCATTTGCAAGTATTTCTAGCAATCTGCTTTAAGTGTTAAAAACGAATTGCTTGACCACAGTTCCTTTTTTGTGTATTTTCTTTATCTACCGACAAGTTTCTGTCAGTGGCTATGGCTGATAATTGTGTCGTATGTGAACTCTAGGCTTCAGGTCGGCATATAATACGATGTGGCGCCTGCAGTGGCGTATCTCATTTGAACTGCGTTAAGCCTCCGATTCCAAGAGAAGTACTGAAATTTCCAGAATTCTTATTTAAATGTTCCTCTTCACACTTCACACTTCAGAGAATAGATCTGCTAATAAATCTGCGTCCGTTGATATATGTCTGTCTACTCTAGTAAACACGATGAATAATTTGAGCATTAAAATGGATAAAATAGAAGCTGATTTGGATGTTGTCATGAGTCAGGAAATCTGTCACTGAATCTATTGAGTTTTACGGTAGCAAAATTAATGAGTTCACCAAAAAGTGGCCGATTTTGAAAAACAGCTTTAGGTAATCCCTAAATTAGAATCCACTATTGCATCTACCTCTTCTGATCTGAATAATTTACAAATTGAAGCTGATCACATTCAACAGCAGGCACGTCTAAACAATCTAGAAATAAATGGAATTCCGGAGAGTCCGAATGAGAACCTGTTTTCTATATTAGGCAGAACGGGAAGATATGTTGCCAGTGATTGCATTGTTTATATATAGTTTCAATGGAGTCTTCATTTTATTATCAAAATACCAGGGGCCTAAGGTCTAAAACACAGGATTTTTATACATCTTCATTAGACAGTTGTGCAGATATTATATGTTTAACCGAGACTTGGCTGAACGACGGCATTTAGGATGGAGAGTTATTAGATTCAAATACTTTTGAAGTCTATCGTCATGATCGTAATCTAGCATCAACTGGTAAAAGAGATGGTGGTGGAGTGTTAATCGCTGTTAACAAGAAGTTTTCATCCAGATCTGAAGCTGCGTGGACATCTTCAGGAATTTACGAGGATGTGTGGGTGTCAGTGTCTTTAAATCCAAGTGTAAGACTACATGTGTGTTGCGTCTACGTGCCTCCCTACGTCACTGAGCAAAATATGATGGCTCATTTGAATACCGTCGCTAATATTGTTGAATCGCGCCCTGATGATCATTTGCTTATCGTTGGTGATTATAATATGCCCAAAATATCGTGGACTCTTAACAATTCAAGAAACTGCTTTATTGCAACCGCTATTCAGGATCGCCTTGGAGAATGCCTTGTTGATAGTTACAATCTCCTCAACTTTAGTCAATTTAATGGCGTGCATAATGTCAACAGTGCTACATCCTGTGTAATTGATTATGTCAGTACATCAGCAATCGAGCACCATTTAAATAAACTTGGCATCAGTAAGGGTGTCTGCCGGAAATATTTGTAAAATCTTGTAAAACATCTCTTTTATTACCCTTTTATTTAATTTTCAATAAATCACTGACTGAAGATGTGTTTCCTAGCGCCTGGAAAGAGGCTCGTGTAGTGTCCGTTTATAAAGGAGGGTGTAAAAGTGATGTAACTAATTATCGCCCGACCTGCTAAGATATTTGAGGCTATTATTACCGAGGAACTTTTTTTTTCTTTATAAAAATCTCATTATAGAAGAGTAACATGGTTTTTTCTAAGGTAGATCCGTTACCACTAATCTTGTATCTTATGTACAAAAAATATTTGAAATTATGGAAACCCAAAACCAAGTAGATGCCGCGTATACCGATTTTTCTAAAGCTTTTGATAAAGTACATCATCCTACATTGTTTGTAAAGTTGGAGAATATCGGTATACATGAGATTAAGATGGGTAAAATCATATTTAACTTCTAGGTGTCAATGTGTGACAGTTAATAACTCTATGTCGAACTTTTTTCACGTTACGTCAGGAATACCACAGGATTCTCATTTAGGACCCCTACTTTTTTCTCTTTTTATTAACTATATTGTTCCTGTTTCCGCCATTCTGAGTAAGCACTTTATGCTGACGATCTAAAAATATTCTCAAGAATTTCATCTCTTACTGATTGTCTAAATATTCAATCTGATATCATATCTGATATGATTACAGTAACGTTAACAAATTATTATTAACATTAATAAATGTCAATTCATTAAATTCAGCCGTCTAAAAAATACTAAATACTAAATAACGTTTTGCTACAAAAAGTGGACTTCATTAGGGATCTGGGTGTCACTCTGGACTCTAAACTATCTTTTGAGCTTCATATAGAAAATGTTGTGCGGAAAGGTTTGAGAAATCTTGGATTTATTTTGCGTGTAACTATATCCTTTCGTGAACCCAGGTCTTTAATCATTTTATATAACTCCATGGTCCGGTTTCATCTTGAATTTGCTTCTTTGGTGTGGAACTCTCAATACCACAAATATATCGCACGTTTAGAAAAAGTCCAATATAAATTTATCTATAACTTAAACTATCGTTTTAACAGGCATTTGTTACCACTAAGTTATGATTCGCATTTGCAGCACTACAGACTATTAAAATTATTTTCCAGAAGATATATTGCTTATATATTATTCCTGTATAAATTATTTATCGGTAAAATTCACTGCAGTCACATCTTGGATTCACTATCATTTAATATCAAACAATGCATTTCGTGGTTCTCAAATTTATTCTTATTGCTTATCCCACAAATGCCGCAAATAATTCACCACTTAGTATGTTATAAAAATTTATTCTTTAATCATATTGATATTTTCGGTCTTTCTTTCAACTCGGTTAGACATCAAGCTTGTTTGGTTTTCAGGTAAATCTTTTGGTTCTTTTTTTTCTCATTTCCTTCTAAATGTATACCATTATATTCTATTACGTTAGGTATTAGTTAATTGTCTGTTTATCGTAATAGTGTATGTCTTAACTTACTTTTCTTCATATAAATTTAATTGTATTGTAGGTATACACACTATTGTTACATTATAATATTATCTATAGTGCACCCTGTAATTTGTATTGTTTATCAATATGTTGGGTTATATGTTATATATATATATATATATATATATATATATATTGAATGAATGAATATTTGGTTTCATTATAATGATTTCTATAGAAAAAAATATTCTCACTGAAACCTCAATAGAAAAATTGAGGTCCTAAATTGTGTCAACTAGTTTATATATCTACCATAACTTAAATTATAGAAATTAAATTAAAAATCGATACTAATATGAACATTACACATTATTAAATAAATTTCATGAGGCAATATTATAAATCACCAGCAGGAAAAAAAAATATTATTCATACCTTACAATGTCTAGAGGGTGTCTTCCAACGGATTTTAGACCGATTTGTAGATGTATAAGGTGGAAGGTTAAAATAGTAGGTGATTTTCGTGATGTGGAAAGGCGTTAATTCTCCCGCAGAAGCGGTCAGGAGGCTCCCAGAACTTACAAATGCAGCTCCAAAAAAATATACCAAAGTCCAAATCGAAACTGGAACCACCAATTTTTGATAGCGGGAAAATTTTCCCTTATTCAAAAGGACGAGTATACCAGTATACTCCTTAAATGCACCGCAAGAAGTTTAAAAAAAATTGCCTTAGGAATCACCACGTGCTTCTAGAAGTTACCACCAGAAATTTTATCGAAAAACTGCCAGAAGCCTCTAGCGAAATCGTTCCGCAAAAAAAACTTATTTTAAGAAATAAATTCTCAAAACGAGACACATAGTTCCAGTTCCACCTATTAGCGAAAATCCGACTTAATAAAAAATTCACAGAAAACTATAACAAGATCATTGGATTTAAATTGATAAGCAAATAAACACTTCAATAGATGTACAAAGAGTGCGATGAAAAATGACTTCGGAATAATTATTAATAATAAATTTTCACCTAAAAATGGATTAATTAGCGAGCTAACGACTAATCTATGGTGAGTAAATACTAATTAATTCTAGGAGAACACTCAAAATTGGCATACAACAAAATGAGGTAACTGTTGAGAATTAACGAATAAATAAATTGTTGAACAGGTACATATTTCTAAACTATACTAATGATTTCATTAATAAAATTCGGGTGTGCTAAAATAACAATTTTATTAATCTAATTTTTTATTTGTTTTAGATGCAGAAGACTTACGAAGAGAAAGTTCTGCTGAAGTAATGAGATAGCAAAATATAGAGACTTGGAGTACACTAAGTATAGCCAGTTATATTGTCCTAAATTTATTTATTTAATAAAAGTAGTAGTGCTCAAATTATTACATCACAACGTCCTCCTTACCGCGGTGAATTTTCTTCCGCGCTAGCGATAAGTTTGAGATCTTTGGCATTCCATACACCTGCTGGTTTTCCGTCTTTGTCCTCGAGCTCGTAAGTCCATGGTGATAATTTCTTTTTCACAAAGAACGGACCGATGTAAGGAGGCGCAAGTTTCTTTGTGAAATATTTTGATGCATCTGACAGGACAAAATTGCGTCTCCATACCGCTTGACGTGGGAAAAATTTATCAGGCCCCATCCTAAGATTGTACGTCTTCTCAGATTTCTTTGCCGCTATATCTAGCCTTTTTCTAACATCTATAAAAAGTTTCCTAAGATCTTCCTGTCTCTCCGTATTTCCTGTTTCAACGGCGTCCTTAAGTACACCATCTAATTCTGTTCCATTAAGTACCATTCTCCGGTAGATCATGTTTAGCTGTTCTTAGAGCACAACCTATTTTAGCAAGGTTAACATCCCACATTCTATGTTTATCCGTGACGTAACTAGCTAGCATCGTTTTAATAGTTCGATTGACTCGTTCGGTTGGGTTTGCTTGTTGATGGTAATTCGAATTATATCGGATTTTGCTACCGTATCTCTCTGCTAATGACTGAAATTGACGGGAGCGATACTGTGGTCCATTGTCACATATAATAATACGAGGAACTCCGTAAACCAGAAATACTCCTTCTTCCAATACTTTACAGACGGTGTCAGTGTTAAATGTTCGCAATGGAAACAAGAGTGAGTACTTAGAAAAATAGTCCGTGATCACACAAATATATTGATGTCCTTTCATAGATCGAGGTAATGGACCCATCAAGTCGGTGGATATCATTTCCCATGGTCTAAATACTCTTGGCTGTTGAACCATCTGCCCAAGGGGACCTCGTTGATCAGGTTTGTGGGTTGCGCAAACCGTGCAGTTTCTTATAAAGTGCGCCACGTCATACTTCATCTTAGGCCTTCACCAATGCGAGCGTAGGTCTTAGTTACTCCCATATGACCCGGCGTTAGAGGTTCATGGAAACTGGCAATTATCTTCTTTCTAGATTCCTTAGGAACAGCTTCTTTCCACAGATCCCTAGGTCATGTAGACTGACATAAGGCGACTTTACGTATTTAAAGAGGCGTCCATTTTGCAGCCTCCAGTTGGAAAATTTAGCTGGTTTTATCTGGACTTTCCTACACATCCCCTTATACCATTTATCTGAAGTTTCGGAATTGATGATGACCTCATCGATGACTGGAACACTTCTACTCAGCATATCGGGAACTACTCAGTTTTTACCTTTTCGATGAATTATTTTGCAGTCAAAGTTATTAAGTTTTAAACTCCAACGCGCTAACCTGTCAGTAGGGTCCTTCAAGTTCTGAAGCCAAACCAGAGAATGGTGATCGGTGACCACTTGAAAAGGAACTCCTTCGAGATACGGTCTCAATTTTTCCACGGCCCAAAGAATTGAAAGACACTCTCTTTCTGTTGTTGAAAAATTTCTCTCTTGTTTGCTGAGAGATCAACTACTAAGTAGCTTACCGCTCTGTCTCCGTCGAGATGTGGTTGCAAAAGAACAGCACCGATTCCATATGCTGAAGGATCCGTCTCGATTGTGAAGAGCAATTCGTAATCAGGACAGCACAGTACCAGAGCAGAAATTAAACAAGTCTTAATTTTTCTGTATACTTCGTCACAAGCAGGTGTCCAATCAAACTTACGGGATTTCTTCTAAAGAGCGGTCAGCGGTGACACTATCGTCGCGAAGTCTGGCACAGACCTACGGTACCAGGAAAATGTTCCAAGCACACGTCTGACTTCCTTGACAGTTTTGGGAACTGGCAATTTTAGCATAGTTTCAACCTCTTGAGCATCCACATGAAGTCCCTGTCGGTCCACCACGTATCTTAAGTAACGCATACTAGGCCGACAAAACTGACATTTTTCAAAGCTAACGGTAAGGTTAGCTTCTCTTAACCTTTTAAAAACTTCCTCCAAAACTTCTATATGTTTATCAAAAGACTGGGTAACTATTACCACATCGTCAAGATAAACAAACACAAAAGATTCTAATTCGGGATAACTGAATCTATTAAACGTTGCCAAGTCGTTGGACTATTGTGGAGACCAAAAGGCATCCGCTTAAATTGAAATAAACCACGACCAGGCACGGTAAAGGCTATATATTGTCGTGAATTTTCCTCTACACTCACTTGCCAAAATGCACTTTTTATATCGAGCGTGGAAAGATAATGCGCCTCCCTTAATTTATCTAGAGTGTACGAAATATATAGTCAACGCAGAATCGATAACCACCATCCTTCTTTTTCACAAGTAGAATAGGCGATGACCATTCGCTAGTAGAGGGCTCTACTATGTCTTGCCGGAGCATTTCGTCGATTCGATGTTAATCTGTCGTTGTATAACAGGCGAAACTGGATAATAACGTTGCTTTATTGGCGTTGCGTTGGTTTTTATCACATGTTGTACCAGGCCCGTACATCCCAATCCATTTCCCATAAGAGCTATATTACGATCTACCAATTCCTTCAACAAGCCTTCTTCTTTAGGGGTCAACACAGTTTCGTCTCTTAAATGATCTGGCATTTCCGGGAGATGAGGTTCATTAGAAAAATACAATGCCCATTTCCCTCCAGAAATTTGCTCCCAAAATTTGTGTGTGGGGGAGATTCGGAACAACTAAAACCTTGATTAGCTTTACCCTGTCCCTAAGTGCAAATGGTACCTCACAGCTTCCTATGCTCCTACAAGTTTCTCCATTAGCCACCCTAATCTCTGTTGGTTCTTCTAATACTGGCAACTTCAGATCCTTCAGTTGATCCCAATCTCGCTTGCCTAAAATTGTAACTGACGCACCACTATCCAGTAATCCTAATAATGTCCTACCTAATGCACTAATCTTCAAATAAGGTCGTTTGTCACCTTCACATTGATCAAGGATGTAATCCAAAACAGGCCTAATTCGTCTGGTCGAAGTCTTCATGTCGACACTCTTACTCGACCATTTAGGAGCGTCGATGGTCGTTTCCCTGGTTGTTGGACAGTTAGTCGTATAACCCTCCTTTTTACATCTATAACAATGTAGTCTCCTTTTCTCTAAGCAACCAATTGCTTTGTGGCCGGGTTTGTTGCACCTGTAGCAGAGAAAAGTCGATTTAGAACTTACGTTACCTCTACTACTACTAATCGTGTTGCAACCATCAGTATGACTAGAACTAGCGACTCCTACATACGCTAAATCTGGTTCGAGAGTACTGGTACGTGTTCTGTTGGGCTGTGAAAATGTTTCGACAGTTTCACGTCGAGCTTCTAACTTGCATCTCAAGGTACGTAATTGCGCTATCGATGTAACTATACTAGACACAATTGCGTCTGATAAAATGGAGCAATGTTCCTCATGATAATTTTTAACTGAACATCCTCCGAAACCGAACAGGTGAGCCTACCAAACATAGCGAACATCACTGAATGATATATACCAATAGACTCATCACTCCCTTGAGTACGAGATTTTATCTCTTCAAGTAGTTTTTCGTTATAATCGTCTTTCAAAAGTTTTACCAATTCCTCCCAGTTATTGGCCTTGCGCACAGCTCTGTACCAGATTAAGGCATTACCTCTAAATAAATCAACAGCAGTGTCGAACAATTTGTCTTTGTCGACATGCCTGGCAACTCGCAGTTCCTCTACTCTCTGAAGAAAGGCATTTAATGACATACCTTTTTGTCACCTGTAAAGTGTAATTCCCAATTGGCTACTGGTGTAGATTTGACAACTCCTCTGACAGCTCCTGTTGTACTTGTTCTGGAAACATTTTGAACCGCCTCATTTTCACTCTCATCACTTGTTGAAGATCCATCTAATTGTAGAATAGATATTTCGGCTTGAGTAATATTCTGTGTTTCATAGCGTCTCACTATGCGATCAAGTTCTGCCATTAAGTCCAAAATTTTTGCAACGCATTCTGATTTAGTCTTCTGTTTTTCTTCATCGCCATCTGAAATATTCATCGGTTCAACTCTGCCCAAAGTATGGTTCAGCTTTGTCTCCCACTTTGCATATTGTCCACTAGCTTTACCTTCTCTAAAAGTAGAAATTCCGGCAGAAATATCCTGAAGTTTCTCATTTACTGCAGTCACATTATCAGAAAAACTGTAAGGATACGGAGGTCTCTTCACACTGACGCCTTCTTTTTCCATTTGAATAGCTCTAGCTAAAGATGATCGCATTTGTTCACAAGTTCCTGTACCAATGCCGCGTATAGTTGACTCATATATGAGCTCGTCTTGAGTTAGACGATTTATCTTCATCGCCCTGGATACTTTCTTTACAGACATATGGAAATTCTAATATACAAAACGTTTCAAAATATTGCCGTATATCAATAGAAAAAGATAATAATACAATAGAGTTATAAATAGTAACTAAGTCTACTAAAAATCTCTTTTTTTATTTAAAACTTACGAATCCAACAAAAACCTTGTATGCCCCACGTTGGGCGCCAGAAATGTGGCGTTCCCAAATGATTACCTACTCAAAACATTAATAGATTACCTTAATCGGATAAGTAGTACCAGCGGCTTGCCAGCTGCAGTGGAGACGGGCTGGGTAAAATAGAATTTAATTTGGAGCGCCACTTGGTTTACGTTGAAACCACACACTATAGTTTAAACCAAGAAAACTAAGGTATAAATGTTCTTTATTAGTTCTCTCTTTTTTTTAAAAGGTAGGTAAGTCGTTAGAAAATAATTCAAATTAATATATCTATTCTAAAATATAATACTTTATTTGCCAAACATTAATAGATCGTATGGAAAATTTATATACGCTAGACAATTCGGCCAATTGTTATACGATGAAAAAAAAGATAAGTACGTATAAGTTCAAATAATTATTAAATAATAAATTATAAATTGTAGTTTTTACCGAACGTGTATACACGCGCAGTTCACATACAAGCGATAATATATAGATGAAATAGATATATAGATGTATATTTGACAAATGACAATTAAAAAAAAATGTGTGCCGAAGAACTTTCAGCAAAGTACTGCGTAGAGCAAAATAAAAGGAATATATATATATATATATATATATATATATATATATATATATATATTGCACACGCATACCGGGTGTTCCCTCTAAGACTTTCAGTGCGAATATCTCAGATACCATCAATTTTTATACAGGGTGTTCCATTTTCCAAGAAATCGATTTAATTTTGATTTTTTGGTTGTCAGCCCTGCTAAAACTTATGTTTAAATTGAAATATACTTAATTATGAACACATTCTGATAAATAAACATTCAAAAATTTCAAAATTTAACATAAAAAAACGCCTCCAAAAAGTACCCAAATTTCATTGTTTTGTCATGTAAAATGTGTATAGCCTTGAGCCAGACTTACACAGAAGAAACTAACATCGGTGAACGTCAAAACTATGAATTGTCATTGAATTGTCAAATATTAATGGCATGAAGTATTTTATTTTACATAAATAACGCTAAATAATGGATTTAATGCAATTTACGTATGCACAATGGTGTTATTGAGACTTGTCAATAAAAATTTTGACTTGAGTTGAGGCTTTTGGAGCATTGGGGTCGCCGTGCCGGCGCAGTCTACCGCTACAGCTAGAGTTACAGCCTGAATATTGTGTAAAATATCTGTGAAAATTTTTAAATTATTCCATTATAATGTAATAAAACTTCAGTAAATTGTTTTTTTATGTTACTACAGTGTACAATAATAATTAGGTACACGTATTTTTTATGACAAAATAATTTACAAAATTGTGTAAGTACCTAAAGAATATCCCTGTTTTCCAACTGCTGTAATAATTATTGATTACTTATTTAGCAACAAATCAATTCAAACAAAACCATTTCTAAAACTTTTAATTATAATGTGAACGTATTTGTCGTTGAAAGTTAGATGTGAACCTACCCTAGCCCCACAAAAGAAAATATTACGAAAGGATAACCTAGAAATGATTGATTCTTGTATCCACATATTTCAGCACTTTACTTATGTACTTATGTTTAAGAAGAACTCTACATCTGTAAAATAGTAAACAATGGACTACAATTTCTGTATTTCATGATACAGAACTGAAATAAAGCAACTGGTTTTTGCGAGGAAGAATCACCTGCAAATGTACTATACCCAGTAGGTAGGTACCTATCAAATAGTCGTTTAAAGCTAGATAATAATTTGTAATTATTGTTTTTATCTTTCAGTTATGTGTGTGCAGTGTCACAAATTACATTAAAACAGACACCAGAAAGAATAAGCGAAAAATATTACGGACATTTTCTTGGAAATAATTCTAAACATGGAATGAAGGATAATATTATAAACAAGTCTGTAACTCACATTCATTGAAGAGTATTCTATAAGACATTAAATTCAGTTGTCTGTCGTGGGTTTTAAAATTTCTAAACGAATAAAATTAAGAAAAATAAACTAATTTAATAATTCTATGTACAGTATGAAAACATATTGTTAGAATATCTTTAAAATGTTGAAAGCTAACTGTTGTTACAACATATACACAACATAACGTAATAAGGTAGTTATTGAACGATGAAACGGCAAGATTTGTTTCTAATCGTACATGCATGTACATTCCTCAGATTGAATGTTGCTCTGTAAATGAAATTAGAATACAGAATAAGTGTTTAATATAAAATCAAATGTAATAATGTAAATTTATTTTATTGTTAATTAATCAAGAATTCATTTAAAGCTAGACAGTAATTTGTAATTATTGTTTTTATCTTTCAGGTATGTGTGTAGTGCCACAAATTACATTGAAACAAAACGATTCATAAAATAGGACACCAAACAGAATGAACGAAAAATATCACACAGATATTTTGTTAGAATTAATTTTATACTTGGAATGATGGATAATATAAAGAAGTCTCCTAACTCACATTGGAAAGTATTTTACAAAAAAACAAAA
Source organism: Monochamus alternatus (assembly GCA_037114965.1). Taxonomy (NCBI): domain Eukaryota; kingdom Metazoa; phylum Arthropoda; class Insecta; order Coleoptera; family Cerambycidae; genus Monochamus; species Monochamus alternatus. The sequence goes on along the minus strand of CM073431.1, from coordinate 43,461,451 downwards.
TTTTCAAAAAAGACCAAAGGAGTGATTTTTTATATTTTATTATAGCTATGATTCAGTTGTAACCAGCATAATTTTAATTAAAAAGTAATACGTACCTACATTGTGGCTTATTTTTTAATTAGTAACTAAATTGAATAACTTGATCCTTCATCTTTAAGTATTAATTAATTTTATATTATTTCTGAAACATTTCTGTTTAATAATTTGAGTAGAATAAAAAACAACAAATACAGACTTTAATTTATTAACAATAAAATAAAATTACATTAAGTATCTACACTATTACATCTGATTTTATATTAAACACTTGTTCTGTATTCTAATTTCTTTTACAGAGCAACGTTCAATCTGAGGAATGTTCATGCATGTACGATTAGAAACAAATCTTGCCGTTTCATCGTTCAATACCTACCTTATTGCGTTATGTTGTGTATATGTTGTAACAACAGTTAGCTTTCAACATTTTAAAGATATTCTAATAAGATGTTTTTATACTGTACATAGAATTATGAAATTAGTTTATTTTTCTTAATTTTATTCGTTTAGAAATTTTAAAACCCACGACAGACAACTGAATTTAATGTCTTATAGAATACTCTTCAATGAATGTGAGTTACAGACTTGTTTATAATATTATCCATCATTCCATGTTTAGAATTATTTCCAAGAAAATGTCCGTAATAATTTTCGCTTATTCTTTCTGGTGTCTGTTTTAATGTAATTTGTGGCACTGCACACACATAACTGAAAGATAAAAACAATAATTACAAATTATTATCTAGCTTTAAACGACTATTTGATAGGTACCTACCTACTGGGTATAGTACATTTGCAGGTGATTCTTCCTAGCAAAAACCAGTTGCTTTATTTCAGTTCTGTATCATGAAATACAGAAATTGTAGTTCATTGTTTACTATATTAGAGATGTAGAGTTCTTAAACATAAGTACATAAGTAAAGTGCTGAAATATGTGGATACAAGAATCAATCATTTCTAGGTTATGTTTTCGTAATACTTTCTTTTGTGGGGCTAGGGTAGGTTCAGATCTGACTTTCAACGACAAACACGTTCACATTATAATTAAAAGTTTTAGAAATGGTTTTGTTTGAATTGATTTGTTGCTAAATAAGTAATCAATAATTATTACAGCAGTTGGAAAACAGGGATATTCTTTAGGTACTTACACAATTTTGTAAATTATTTTGTCATAAAAAATACGTGTACCTAATTATTATTGTACACTGTAGTAACATAAAAAAAACAATTTACTGAAGTTTTATTACATTATAATGGAATAATTTAAAAATTTTCACAGATATTTTACACAATCTTCACGCTGTAACTCTAGCTGTAGCGGTAGACTGCGCCGGCACGGCGACCACAATGCTCCAAAAGCCTCAACTCAAGTCTAAATTTTTATCGACAAGTCTCAATAACATCATTTTGCATACGTAAATTGCATTAAATCCATTATTTAGCGTTATTTATGTAAAATAAAATACTTTATGCCATTAATATTTGACAATTCAATAACAATTCATAGTTTTGACGTTCACCGATGTTAGTTTCTACTGTGTAAGTCTGGCTCAAGGCTATACACATTTTACATGACAAAACAATGAAATTTGGGTACTTTTTGTAGGCGTTTTTTTATGTTAAATTTTGAAATTTTTGAATGTTTATTTATCAGAATGTGTTCATAATTAAGTATATTTCAATTTAAACATAAGTTTTAGCAGGGCTGACAACCAAAAAATCAAAATTAAATCGATTTCTTGGAAAATGGAACACCCTGTATAAAAATTGATGTTATCATCAGATTCTACGCGCCATCTAGTGTCTGTATACCAAATTTCGTCGCACTGGCTATGATGGTTTCTGAGATATTCGCACTGAAAGTCTTAGAGGGAACACCCGGTATAGAAACCTCAAATGAGGTTACAACAGTATTGAAAACTGCACACGTATGTAAAAAAAACATCTTTACCTTGTCAAATATATGACTAAATCAAATCTGATTTTAAAGGTAAAAACGAAATATCAAAATGGCTCGTAGACTAATGAAATAAACTATAGTAAGTATCAATAAGCGGAATTAATAATAATAATAATTAATAAACTAGAGGTAAGAATCAATAAGCTAAAGGCTAAATATGAATTTACATTAATATATATTTTGTAATGTGAAATTTGATATATGTAATGTGTTTTCCGGATAGCTCAGAATTAATTAATTTACTTACCTTGATTTTCTAACGCGCCAGTCTGAAGCGTAACACTTTTACCATTAATTTTGAATACAGTTGAATTATTTTGTTTTTTATTTATTGTTAAAACATTTTTATTGCTTCAGACACTATTCTGTATATTCTCTCAACAATTTATTTTAAATTTATTGTTAGCATGAGAAATCTTTATCTCAAGGGCGGTTCAGTGATTTTTTTTTATTATTAATTTAGCTGTTAAATAAAAAGGTAAGAAAAAAATTTTTTGTTATAGATAGATTTCAATTTATTCAATATATTTTTTTTTAAATTTTCTTAAAAATTACCCTACGTAACCTGCTATATCTTAATTATTATAATTAACATTACAAAATATTTGCAAAAATATAATAATTGCTTAAGCATGCAAACTTAGCTGAAGATAGCAAGCAGAAGGTCTCGGACGGCAGCAAGCAAACAAGCAGTAAGTTAAACTACCAGTGGACAGGAAAGCAACTGCGGTGGACGTGATGCTTTTATGGTAAGTTCTATGGTGGAGACTTCTACATCAGCTGGACTACTCGCCGACGAGATCAAAAATTGTTGGAGTTTTCAAGAGTGAAAAAAAAAACCCTAAAAGTAGGATACGTCGGATTAACACTTGTTTTCAGAAGTACAAGAAAAAATACTAAAATGATCTGATATTACGACGATAAAAAAAATATTTAGCAACGATCAAGTTGAAAAATTGTTGCATTCAATTAAAATACGAATAAAAAAATTGAGGTCCTAAATTGTATCAATAGTTTATATATCTACCATAACTTAAATTCTAGAAATTAAATTAAAAATCGATACTAATGTAAAAATTACACATTATTAAAGAAATTTCATGAGGCAATATTATAAATCACCAGCAGGAAAAACAATATATTATTCATACTTCACAATGTCTAGAGGGTGTCTTCCAACGGCTTTTAGACCGATTTGTAGATGTATAAGGTGGAAGGTTAAAATAGTAGGTGATTTTCGTGGTGTGGAAAGGCGTTATTTCTCACGCAGAAGCGGCCAGGAGGCTCCCCAGAACTTACAAATGCAGCTCCAAAAAAATATACCAAAATCCAAATCGAAACTGGAACCAGCAATTCTTGATAGCGGACAAATTTTCCCTTATTCAAAAGGACGAGTATACCAGTATATTCCTTAAATGCGCCGCAACAAGTTTAGAAAAAAAATTGCCTTAGGAATCACCACGTGCTTCTAGAAGTTTCCACTAGAAATTTTATCGAAAAACTGCCAGAAGCCTTTAGCGAAATCGTTCCGCAAAAAAAAACTTATTTTAAGAAATATATTCTCAAAACGAGACACATCCACCTATTAGCGACTTAATAAAAGATTCACAGAAAACTATAACAAGATCATTGGATTTAAATTGATAAGCAAATAAATACTTCACTAGATGTACAAAGAGGGCGATGAAAAATGACTTCGGAATAATTATTAATCATAAATTTTTACCTAAAAATGGATTAATTAGCGAGCTAACGACTAATCTATGATGAGTAAATACTAATTAATTCTAGGAGAACACTCAAAATTGACATACAACAAAATGAGGTAATTGTTGAGAATTAACGAATAAATAAATTGTTGAACAGGTACATATTTCTAAACTATACTAATGATTTCATTAATAAAATTCGGGTGTGCTAAAATAATAATTTTATTAATCTAAATTTTTATTTGTTTTAGATGCAGAAGACTTACGAAGAGAAAATTGTTGCTGAAGTAATGAGATAGCAAAATATACAGACTTGGAGTACACTAAGTATAGCCAGTTATATTGTCCTAAATTGATTTATTTAATAAAGGTAGTAGAGTTCAAATTATTACATCACAACATGGTTAGTTTTATGTCAGGCAGAATGTTACTAATTTCATTAACATATACAATAAAAAGCACCGGGCCTAAAATCGAGCCCTGTGGGACTCCCAAATCTATTTGAATTCTTTCTGAGTTGACGGAACACAATACAATTGCCTTTTTTATGTTTTAATTGTACATACTGAGTTCTAGATTTAAAAAAAGACTCTAACCATTCCAAACATACACCACTGATACCATAATCATATAACTGAGAGATCAAAATATAGATATACACAGTCGAAAGCCCACAGGGCACTCCCCATCATCTATGTAGTTGATTAAATTGTCATAAAATTCATACAAAGCAGTACTAGTGGATTTTCCAGATCTAAAACTATTATATATGTTGGCTATTTGACAGTACACTAACTTTTTCCAGAAACTTTAATAACTTATCGTCTGTAGTTCTCTAAGATTTATTGCAGCCTTTTTATGAACTGGAACAACTTTGCCTACTTTCAGCATATTTGGGAATTTTCCACTAGTAAAAGAGAGGTTTATCAAAAAGACCAAAGGTTTGATTATGATCATAACAATTTTTTTCAGTATAAACATAGGTACATCATTGTCATTAACCTGTTGTATTAATTGTCCATATTTTTCAGTTCTGTCCATCACCCATGGTCTGTCTGGTTGTATATTAAGGAAAAGTGTCAACGGAGTTTGTCTTGTTACTTTACTCGGGATATTGTTTAAGAAGTATTCTACGTCAGTTAACGGATATTGCTAAAGTGGATGTTCATCACATATAAGTATCCGTAAGTATTTTATTACTTCTTTTATACAGGGTGCCCGGAAATTATGCATCAAGACAGGTGATTGCTCACAAAAATTAGGGTCACGAAGTCCTATAACAATTTTTCGAGGACTCAATATTAACGGAGATACAGGGTGTCAAACAATTTTTTTTTTACTTTTTGTTAGCCTTAACCTGACCTTAATCTTCGATCTATGGCCCGCAACTTTTTTGTTTTAACCGCTTTATAAATTTGAACAGCACCATGTTAAAGAGTATCAAAAATTATTTAAGAAAGTATCTCTTGTTACGATATAATAAAATGAACCGTTTCTGAGAAAAACGACTTCAAACATTTTCATGTGTTAACGCTGTTTTAAACTGATATTCACAGTTTCAACTCATCAATACAAAATTTATTCACTAATTACATTATTAAGTAACATTCTTTAGTCTATGCTCTTATAATAAGTTCTCGAAATGTTGTCCTTCCATTTCAACACACAAATTCATTTTTCTCAGAAAGTTGCGACGAACCCTGAAGAATATGCCTTCTTTTGCTCTTACTATTGCAAAACTGTCAATAATTCGTTGGCTCAGCTCTTACACGTTATTCACAGGTGTCGTTTAGAACATATTTTACAAGAACAAACAAAATTTATTTGTATGACCTGATTTCAGACAATTTGAACATAGACCTCGTGATTTTATTTCAGAATATCTTTTAATTGGAGATAAATTAAGTAATTTGTCGCACTTGTTAATATAATGTTCACCAGAGCATAATTTGCAATGAAGATCCGTATCACTATTGACAACTAGTGCTCTCGGTTTTATCCTTTGATCAGACATTGTGTCACTTCTAGTGCTCAAGTCTAACTTATTTACTATCATATGAATTAACAAAGTGTCCGAATGTTGAACAGGCACGCAAGTGTTTATTTAAATTATCAAGAAGACAACGAAGAAAAGTATAATAGTCTTTGTTATTCGTTGGTAAATTGAAAAGCCCATTCACATGGTCATCTTTAAGTATTGATTTATTATTGCATCTTTCAATTATAAATTCCCATGCGATCTTATAATTTTCAGATGAGACCTCTAGGTTTGAAATAATATCAGCTGATTCTTTTTTCAAATATGAGCGTAAGTAATGAAACTTTTGTATATCAGGCATGCTTTGATTATTATGTACAATTGATTCGAACGTATCTTTGAAGTATAACCAAGCGTTGTATTGACCGTCAAAGAAAGATCGTAGGTAATTTTACATTGCCCGTATTCAAACTTGCATTAGATATTTCACTATGCCTATTTGCATCGGTATCATGTCCAGGCTTTGGAGTTGAATCTAAAATACTTTTAGCTTTACCTTCATACGCGAAATAATGATCTTAGAATAATTGACATTCAATTTCATGATCTTAAGAGATTCAATTTCTGACTGAATGTCATCAAATGATTGCCAACACAAATTTAATTTATTTAATCAAAGTTCCAGCTGAACCAGGTCAAGTGTTACATTGTCTAAGTTATCAACAAAGGTTTTGAATCTTGTCAAACTGCCCTTAATGATAGCACGTTTACGAATTAATTTTTCTACGTCAATATCTGTCATTGTAGAAATGCTTAGAGAGTAAAACAATTTGAGCGTGCAATCGACAGTATTATTTAAATAAAAACAGATGCACGTATGCAGCGATTATTAATTTATTACTTTAGAATAAATTAACTAAATTTATACTATAGAATGCGTGCTTATCACATGAGACAGGTAAAAATTAGATAAGCTGCTGAAATAAGGAACGAACTGACCTTTACCGTCTGACTCTGCTTGTATGCTAACGATGAAACGTATTTTGGACTCTTGGTAACTTCCAAACTTGAGTCGCTTAAAGATATGCAATAATCTCTTGCCAATTATATAGTAATTCACTGGATACGGCTCGAAGGACCAGAAAATATTTAATTTGCTTCCTATCTGGAGCGACCAGGCGAATTTGCAACAGCTTCGTATCTGGACGATCGACGGCCAGGCGAAGATTTAATAAACAAACTCGATGGACCATATAGTTGATTTATTGTAATAATTTACAATATAAAGTATTAAACTTTGATTGACATTAGATATATTACAAAATTAAATTAATGGAGAGTATATTAATATACATCCTTAGATCTATTTTTAAATTTAAAAATTAAATAGGAGGCATGCTCCAAGAATTAAAATTACATCTCCCATAATTTCTATTATTTTCATTATTGTTATTACTATTTTGATATTGTGCTTCGTTTCTACTTTGATAATTTCTGTTTCCTCTATTAAAATTATTATAATTATTATTATCATATCTGTGTTGACTGTTATTCTGACGATTATATTGTGTTGTGTTATTACGATTATTTTTGTAAATTATTATTGTTATTTAAATGTGTACCTCTGAAATTGTTATTACGATTATTAGGACTATTATAATTGTTACTGTGTGTATTTGATCTTACATATAGTTTGTCCATAGTTTGCCCGTTTGCAACTGTTCAGTGTGTCTTGTTTTCGGCTTTGCTATTATCATAGATATAATTATTTACATTTTGAAGCGATCATAGATTGCCATTATACTTATTCATCTGGACGATTGGAATTGTTTTTACTCAAATTCAGTTTCAACAGTTGCCATATCTTTATATTTATACAGCATTCCGCAGATTTTTAGCTTCGTGCTTGATATAAATTAACAAACTGAGTAGTATAATAGGTATGATAATATACTGTAATTATAACTTAAATATAATTAAGTATACTAATATTTCTTTCTACCAAGGTAACACATGATTGATATTATATTTATATCTTTGTTATTCCATACTAATAAAATATTAAGGAAATATGACAATATCGCATTACGCCCGTTTTCATTCATGTACTCGCCCAACCGTTATCTATAGTAAATGTGTAGTAAATTTCTGTCAACTTTGGTGTTCGATGTTACATGAGTCGGAGTCGGAATATGTTTTTTGTGATTTCTGTGTATTTTTTTGTGTTTTACCAAAACGTTTATTCCAAAATGATGCGTCAGTGACCAGTGTGTAGAAAATTAAGTTCTTATCCCGAATTGTCACAGGTAAATATAATCGACTGTGTTAGGTTTTCACCTCTTCAGTGGCGTGTATTAAAACTAACAATAGAGTATAGACCTTAGTAATTAGTATATTTTCAGAAGAGATATTTTACTATATGTGTATCATTATATTTTATAATTCAATTGCTGAACTAAATCTTCACCTTCTTAAATTAGTGCTTTCAATAACATATTCTGACTAAAATATGACAGTTTAGTTTGTGCCTATTACAAATCAATTTTATTCAGTGTACGAAATTATATTTTTTTACATAAGTAAATTTACTATGTATTATTTCTCACATTGCAAACTAATGTAATAATAAACGTATTTTGGGTTTCCTGTTGATACTGAAAAATATACCTATCTATGGCTTAGTATTATTGGTATCAAGTGCAATTGTTTGCCAGAACATTTTCATTTTCATTCTTCCGATTTACTCATGAAATCCAATGATCTCCGTTACGTTAAACCAGGAGCTAATACAATACTATTTGATTATCTTTCTTAATGTGACGAGTCTATATCAAACAGGTGAGGCATATTTGAGGGCATAATCTATTATACTTAATAAGTAAATATCACACTCGATAACAATGTAACAGTGTAATAATTCTTTTATATATTTATATCTACCTTTCCTTAAAGTGAAGACGGATCAATTAATACCTACATCACTTTTTATATTATTTTTTTTTCATCAAATTCTCACACTATATATTGCTTTTACTATAATAGCTCTTTAGCACGTTTAAAATTTAACTTTTCCTAAAACTAATCACATATTTATATTTAACGTAAACTACCACTATTAAGAGACCGTTCCACAAATTGTTTGTACTTTGGCTTTAAAACTGGTTACTTAAATTTTATGTAACTTTTTTTATTTTAGATCAGTTTGTGAAATGATGGAGATTGAGCGAGGACTACAGATACTGCTATTGAAGCAAGGAGTAAAATAGATCCATCGTTAATTTCCAAAAAAATTACCTACTAAGATTCTGATTCAGCCAAGACCTACAATTTTGTCAGAAAGACATTTGAGACAATCAAACAATTTTGTATGTGTTACATAAATCTTTAAAAAAAAAATTGAATTAATTTCATTCGATAATTTTAAGGCAGATTCTCCATATAATTTTTTTTTATTTGAAGCTCTCAAAGCATGAATGGATCCAGTTTATTGCATTTTTTTTTTCAAAAACGGTTGAATATTATCAAACGAACTTGAACACGTTTGTAATATTTGTAAAATAATATTTTACTAGCATATTCCAGTTTCCTTGGTTTGTAACGGGATGAAGTAAACCGAACCAGGGAAACTGGAATTATGTTAGTAAATTGTCATTTTACAAGTATTACTGTTGTTCCGAAAATGGTTTATTTATATTAAGTGCTCCTAAAAAAATTGAAGACATCAAGTTTCACTGCACCTTTGAGGGGCCGTAACATTTTAGAGCAGGTTTCAGTAAAAAAAATATATGAAAGATTCGTGTTAAAATTTGACAAGGGAACTGTAATGTTTGTTTTTGACAAATGCGTTAAAAACTATGAACTAAATATACGGTCTTGAACAAACATAACTTTTAGCAATTAAAGAATTATTGAGTAGTTATTATAAAAACTGTAAATAGAGTTTGTAAATATGCCCTCTTTACACTCTGAAATATATTTAATATTTCACAATATATATATATATATACAGAAAATGTGTTACAAAAGTCCAGGTATGTCTTTCAACATTTGTTACAGATTCAACAAAGCAGGTGTTACAACATTCTTTCTCCGTAGGTGATGCTGAGACTTATTTAGTAGAGAGATTATTTGGCTATTTATGGAATTTATAGTGTCAAGCTATAATGAGGTTAACTCAACGAGTGCCGCTAAATAGCTGTTTTATGCAACTACCAGCCCTGGAATTCGAGTATAAGAAACAGGAGTCCACATTTGTTACACATAAAGTCTGTTGCAGTCGAGACGACCTAGTAGCTTAGCGTTGAGTCCAGAATTTGGTTTGATGCAGTAGTCGAGTCCAGTATTGTAGGAGCCACATTCCAGCGTTGGCCAGTCCAGTTGTAGGTCCAGCAGAGTCCTATAGGAGTCTGTTGCAGTCTAGTCGCATTTCCAGTTGTAGATCCAGTTCTAGATTCCAATTCCAGTAGAAATATACGATAAGTAGCAGTTCCATAACCATAGCAGCAGAGCATAGCTATATTTCGTAGTTACAGCCAGTAGTAGCCACAGCATATCGTAAGCTGTTCCACTTGCAGAGTTTGCCGATTACATGGTCGAGTGGCAGTCATCCGAAGTATGGAGAACATTCTATATAGGGTTTGGGAGGTATTCCTCTTTTGTATGTATGTATTTTTGGTACGATATTTACCTAACTTAATATCTATGCCAATTTAGTATTTGTGAAGTTTAATGACATCGGAGTTTGTTTTTATCTTTTGCCGGTGTACTATAGAACAATAACGAAGAATTTTCTATGCACTTATAAATCGATGTCAGAGTTAGGATGTGTTTTTAGATTATAGATATTATTCTTAGATAGTATAGAACAGTACGGATTATTTAATTTGGTATCATGGAGTATTAGACAATACCGTAGTTTTTATAGCTTATAGTGTTAATTTTATCAAAGTACGGCTTTCTTACGATTTTCAGTTAACGAAAAGACATTCTCAAGTAACCGACCATCACTATTGTTTATTAAATTGGTATTGTCAAATGTGGATGCTATATTCATATTAATGTTAAATAAAACCTGAATTTTACTAACCATCAAGTGAAAGATATTTTATTTTGTAAACATAATTTCTGCTATAACATAATAATGTAGTATTTTTTACTGTATTAGTAAAAAATGTTACAAAAGCTAATAATAAGGAATATATGGGTAAATTCAGACGTCTTACGTCACGGCTGACGTTACACATTTGTTTTTATTGTCAATGTAATATTCGATATTTGGTCGCGTTAAAAACAATTATTTTTTGCAATTTAGTGCAATTTATAATGCAAACTTTTAGTGTAGTATATAGTTTTATTACTATCAGTTGCAGTTTCTTAAATATTTTGATGAAAATATTGTGAATTATTCATTTGTTCGTATGACGTAAGTCGTCTGAATTCTTGTCGCGAGTATAGATATCGTGGGTGTAATTCAACGCAGGTTGGGGCTTTTGCTGCTATATTTGTTATTAGTTTTAAATCGTATCAACATAACAATAACAAAAACAGTAACAGTGACAGTGACAGTGACAGTGACAGTGACAGTGACAGTGACAGTGACAGTGACAGTGACAGTGACAGTGACAGTGACAGTGACAGTGACAGTGACAGTGACAGTGACAGTGACAGTGACAGTGACAGTGACAGTGACAGTGACAGTGACAGTGACAGTGACAGTGACAGTGACAGTGACAGTGACAGTGACAGTGACAGTGACAGTGACAATGGCAATGGCAAGGGCAATGGCAATGACAATGGCAATAGCAATAACAATAATATTTATTTGTTTAGAAAAGTACAGGTAAAATGTAAAACATTAAAAGCAAATAAAAAAAGACAAGAGAACAAATAAATATAATTAAACCCTCAGAAGAGCAAGTCTGTTCGAGGGTATACAAGTTATGTAATCCTATAGAACTAAAGTGAATACGTCCAAAAAAACAAAATAAGTAAAATATACAGGGTGTTTCAAAACAAAGGCGAAAAATTTCAGGGAATGATTCCTTGTTGAAAATAAAAGGTAGTTTGTTATACAAACGTTGGTTAGGGAGATATCGTGTTGCAAAAATGGTTGTTTTCACAAATGCAGAAATGACAGACATGCACTTTATGTACGGCCGGGCAAATGGAAATTCCTTACATGCTTGTCGCCTTTATGCAGAAGCGTATCCTCATCACAGTATATTTGCTAAGCTTCATCGAAGGCTATGTGAATCCAGAAAATTCAAAAAAAGAAGTTTTGATACAGGCCGACATCGGGAAGTACAAACCATTTGCTATCTGTCAAAGCAACAATGGAAACATCGGGAAATTGACAGCAGCCAACTAGTTTTTCCTAATAATGGGTGTAGTAAAACTGCCTCTTCCCGACGTGCAATACTTTATATTTTATTTTTTAATGTCGAAACAGTTAATTTTATCAAAAAATATAAGAGAGAAAAAAGTTTCTAAATAAATCGGCTTAACCTAATTTATTTTTTTCTACGTCATTAAGGAATTTTTTTGAAAGTATAGTTAAAAAAACTGAAAGGGGTAGTTTATTTCAACCTTTTCCAATTATTTTCAAAAAGTGAAAAAATATGTCACAAGTGCATTTAGATGATGGTAACACTTCCACAAAATTTTACCATTCCCACGCTTTTCATTTCTTAGAAAAACAATAAAAACACTCTTTTTTCTGCCATCTTTGCAACGCGATATCTCCCTAATGGTTGACTTGTGACCCAACGTTTATATAACAAGCTCCCTGAAATTTTTCGCCTTTGTTTTGAAACACCCTGTGTAAAATATCACAGTGTTAAAGTATCTGAATTTTTTTTTCCTTTAAAACTGACTTATCCATTTTTTAATATATCTTTTAAACATCGCTTTAGAATTAATTTGTTTCTCTTCAAAAGGGATGAGGTTGTAACATTTAGGTCCTAAATACAAAAAAGTTTTTTTAGTAATACTTTTATCAGGTTTAAAAACAGCATATATCTCATTAGATTTATATCTTGTATTATATTTATGTTCAACTGGTTTAAGTTGAAATTTGTTAGTGTTGATATATAACAGTCTTTAAAAAATACAATTGCCTGATATCCAGTATTTGGCTCTTCTCGTATAATTTATTAGTAGAGTACATTTTTGGTTTTTTAAATATAACTTTTAAAGCATACCGTTGGATTACTTCTAAGTTCGTTATATCCGTCTGAAATGCCGCTCCCCATACAATAATACCATATGTTAAATGACTTTCTATTAACGCGTAATATAAAATTTTCAATTGGTTTGTATTGTAGTATTTTGCTAAGTATTTAAGTTTGTATATGATAAAACGCAAATCTATAACAAATTTAATTATATGTGTATCCCATTTTAGGTGTGGGGTCAACGTGGACTCCAAGATATTTTATTGTGGATGCTTGGTGGATTTCAACAATTCTTCCATGGACATCTATGGAAAGAAATTTGTATTGAGGTAAGTTAGAGGAGTAAAAGGTAAAGGGAAGATAATGTGTCTTGTTAGTGTTCACGGTTAACAGTCTACTGTCAAACCATTGTATAATACTTGAGAAATCCATTTGTGCATTTTTTTTAGATTCTCCCAATTATCTGCTTGATATATAACTGCAGTATTATCTGCAAAGCTATATTCCCAGTTGTTTCTATTTGATATAGATCATTTAAATACAAATTAAGCAGCACTGAACCCAGCACTGTCCTTTGTGGAAAGTCACTCATTGTATCATCTATTTTTATACATTGTTTCCTGTTACTTAGATAACTTTCCAACAGCTTATATGACATTCCCCTCCAAAACCTCCATAAGTTGCGTATGACTAACGGTGTCAAAAGCCTTCTTTAGGTCGACAAAAATGCAAAGAGTTGCTATGCTCGAGTTAGTATTTTGACTAATGATATTTATTAATTGCAAAAATTGCATCCTGTGTGGACTTTCTCTCGGTAAAACCAAATTGCATGGTAGAAATTATTTTATATCGGGTGACACAATTTACAATTCTTTCTTTAAGTGACTTTTCAAAAATTTTTGCAAGATTCGACATTAAAGATATAGGTGTATAGTTCGCCACATCAGATGCGCTTCCTGTTTTAAATATGGGGGTTACCATATGCATCCGGACATATACCATTCTCAAAGGACATGTTAATGATGTATACAAGAGGAGCTGATATTTCGGAGGCAATATGTTTCAAGTGCTCAGTTCTTATTCCATCCAGCCCAGGAGATTTTTTTGGTTTCACATTTAAAATGATGTTGTTAATTTCCCTTTCTGTGACCTTTTCTAAGTATAAAGAATTGTTTAAATTTATTTTGGGGCGGCTGCTTGTTGGATTTCTTTTTTGGATATCTTTTGCCATTTTTTCTCCGATATTAGTAAAAAACTCATTAAACGTATAGGATATTTCTTTCTTTTCTCTAATTATGATATCCTTTTCATTTAATATCTCAGTAATAGTTGTTTTATTTTTAGTTTTAATAGTAATTTCATGTATTGATTTCCAAAGATCAGTTAAATTAGTTTTATTTTTTATCTGTCTATCTCTTTTTGATAGTAATTTTTTTTGGCTTCATCAACAAGATTTCCAAAAATATTTCTATATCTATTATATTTTTTTTTATTTTCTTCTGCATTGTTACTTTTCATTTTAATATATAGTTATTGTTTTGTTTTTACCGACTTCATCAAAGAGTTGGTCATCCACGGATTTATTTTAATTTGTTTCTTATGGATTTTTATTTTATTCGTGCTGATTTTTATTGCATTTTGAATTTTTTCTATTAGTACATTTGTAGCCTCGTTCACATCATTTGATGAATATACATCTAACCAAGTTTCCCTTTTAATGTTCTGTAATAATTTATTTTTGTCTAATATAATTTGTACTTACTTTCATTATGATGAACATGTTTTTTTTCCTGTTTCAGGTACTATAATCTGTATAATTGTTGAAACATGATTCGTTAGATCCGATTCCAATACTATGGACTTGTATTACCACGCATTAATAGCATCTTTAATAAAACAATGATCGAGGCATGTCTTTGAATCACCACAAATTCTTGTATATTTATTAATATATGAAAAATAACCATAAGCACTCATTAAAGTTAAATATAGGTTAGTAATATCAGAATTATTATTTTTTATATTAATATTGAAATCTTTTACGATTATATGAACTTCATTTTTAGGTTTACAGCAAATTAAGTAGTCCTCCAGATATTCAAGAAATTAATTTTCGTCAGAATTAGGTGACCTGTACAATGAGGAAAAACAAGGCTCTTATTTCCCAACTTAACCCTCAGCTCAATGATTTTAATGTTATATCGTAGACTTACTATTTTATTTGTAAATGGAAGATTGTCTCTTACATACACCATCACACATATTATAATTTCTGAAACTATATATTTCTTTATAACCTCTAATACTGAATAAAGATAAACCCAACAACAGCTGTCTAGTTTCAGTCAATATAATCACATCAAAGATGTGACACGTCTGTTGAAGTAGCAATTTAAGTGAATCTAAATTTTTACGTTCACTTCTTATGTTCACATGAAACAGTTTTAAGTTTAAGTTAACGCAATCTAATAAAGTATTTAGTTCATTGGGCATACTAACTAACTTTGTTTCAACATTCTCTAATTCGAACTGATTAATATAAATATTCATTCTATTACACTAAAAAAATGAATTTACTAGAAGTATAACAAAATAATACTAATATTGTTACATATACAAAATCGATTAAAATATAACTGACAAACAAAAAACAAAATAGGTTTAACTTAATGTGTATAAAGCAAGGAAGGTGTCTAGTTATTTTTACGGCGGTTTGTCCTCTATATATATATAATTTGTTCCTATAAATATGAGCTTTCAGGTTCTGTTCTTTAGCTTCCTTCACATAAATGCGTAAATTTCTATTTTCTTCCTTTTCCGGTTTAGATAATACTTCAGAAATTCTGATGGACGTTCCTTTTAAATTTTTACAGTTTTTAATGACACTGTGTTTAACCAAATATCTAGTGATCTGTATAATTACTGGTTTATTTTCAGACTTCCCTAATGTCGCTAAATGTCGCTAATGTCCGCTTCAATCCTTTTGCCTTTGGCAATTTTAATAGTGTATTAAGTTTTAAAAAGCTAGAATTTAATAAGTCAGCTTCAGTGTATTCCAGGTTAAATATTATAATTTTGTTTTTATTTAGTTGTTTCTCTAGGAAAGTATTCTTTTCTTTAACCTGATGTAGTTCAAGTTCTAGTTGTTTATTTTTTTCTGGTTGCTGCTTAATAATATACATACCCCTCAATATAGTTCTGGGATTTTAGATTGTAACACAGCAATGTTTATTTTTCTTGAAGGTTAAGTTTGTTGACTTATAAAATTTTTTTAACTTCTCAAATTCTGGCATCCACTTATTTATTTTCAAAATAAACAACTTTTTTAAAAAGAATTGAAAGCAAAATACAACTGAACTGAACTCACAGATAGATGGTTCTACATTGTAGCCGGTTAGGCAACCATATATACAGGTGTGTTTTAATTTACATAAAAGACAAAAGAACATGACAATCCGGCTCCCTTGGAAAGAAGTGCCTTTCAATGAACAAATCATGCATTGGAGTAGTAACAACATAAATACATTTTTCTACAGATAACATACAAATAATTGTGTACAAGAACAGTATTATCATCAAGCAATATTTAGTCAGCTAACAATTCACAAAGTTGGGTCACTGCACGTTTCACATAACCATTAGTGGTTTTTACTGTAACTACACGCACAGCCTTGTCTTGTCCGGGATGAAGTTGACATATTCTACCCATTTTCCAAGTTAAGGGTGGCGTCGGGTCACGGATTAAAACAAGGGCTCCTTGGTGTATAGTACGTCTCTCTGGTTATCGCCATTTGGCTCTTGTTTGTAAAATGTTGATGTAATCGGTTGACCATTTACTCCAAAATTGTTGGTAGAGATGTTGTACCATTTGAAAACGTTTTGAGCGTGTTATTTTTGCCTCAAGTAAATCAAGTTCTGGTATTGTCAGTAATGAGTCACCTAAACTCGCGTCAAGAATTCAGACGTCTTACGTCACGGCTGACGTTACACATTTGTTTTTATTGTCAACGTAATTTTCGATAATTGGTCGCGTTAAAAACAATCATTTTTTGCTATTTAGTGCAATATATATTGCAAACTTTTAGTGTAGTATATAATTTTATTACTATCAGTTGCAGTTTCTTAAATATTTTTATGAAAATATAATGATTTATTCATTTGTTCGTATGACGTAAGTCGTCTGAATTCTTGACGCGAGTATATAAGGAAATGGCCTGGACTTAGGAAGTTGTAGTCGAGGGGATCGGAGGATAGTGGAATTAATGGTCGTGAATTTATGATCGCTTCTATTTGAACAAATAAAGTGGATAATTATTCAAAGGTAAAATTGTGATTCAAAGTTACATGATGCAAATGCCGCTTGACAACTGACAACTGATTCCCACAGACCTCCAAAATGAGGTGATCTAGCTGGGCTAAATTTCCAATTTATTGAATGACTTGCTAAAAGTTTTGAAATTTGATTGTTGTGAGATTTGCTATTTGCAAAATTATACCATTGTTTAAGTTATTAGCACCGATATAGTTTATGCCATTATCTGAGTAAATCGTATGACATAAGCCTCGCCTTGCAATGAAACGACGCAAAGAAGCAATGAATGATTCTGTATTTAAATCACCAACTTTGTCCAAGTGCACTGCCTTTGTCGAGAAGCATACAAAGAGACATAAGTATGCCTTTGTGGTTTTATGACCACGACCCCTTGAAATTTGAACAGTAAATGGACCAGCAAAATCTGTGCCACATACTGAAAATGACCTTGATGGTGTCACTCTCTCTTTTGGTATATCTCCCATTAAAGGTGGATAATTAATGGGTTTTGCTCGGCGACACATACATAATCTGAGTATGCGTTTAACCGCAGAAAATCCAGAAATTGGCCAATAACCATTTTGTCGAATGTCACTTAAAACCAATTGAGTACCTCCATGAAAGGTTTTAATATGAGTATCACGAATGATTAATGTTGTTAAATGATGCTTATTTGGAAGCAAACGTGGATATTTTTGGTGTTCTAATAAAGCTGAATTTTTAAGTGTACCTCCTACACACAGTAGTTGATCAGAATTTAGAAATGGATTTAGTGAAAGCAGTTTACTATTTTTGGAAAGAGACTGATTATTAATTAATCGATTTATATCATATTCAAAAAATATTAATTGTACTGTTCTTACAATGTAAATCATAGCAGTTTCAATTTCTGTAACACTTAATGGTCCAGATAATCTAGATTTTGTAGGATTGCAGCAGTTCTTAATAAATCTTAATGTATAAGCAATAACTGTTTGTAATTTATTTAAATTTGAATATTTACATATGAACTCATTCATAAAATTAACATTCACAGTAGAAACTAATGATACTTTATTATGTTTGACTTCTGGAAGGTTGTCATAAGATATATTTATGTGCGATTTGGGTCATTCTGCTTTATTTTTGCATAACCAACCAGGGCCGTTCCACCATAACACACAGTTGGATAATTTTTGGGGAGTAGTGCTTCTTAAAATGATATCTGCAGGGTTGTCATGTGTTCGAACATGATGCCACTGCATAGGGTCAGTTAATTGTATAATGTCTGATACTCTATTATCTACAAATGTTTTAAGCTGTGAAGGTGGTTTAGTTAACCATGCAAGAACTATGGTGGAATCACACCAAAAGTAATACTCATTTATTGTACAGTTAAGTTGGACCTTAACTTGGTTTACTAATTTATCTAACAGATGTGCAGCGCATAGCTCCAACCGTGGAACAGTTATAGTTTTTAGAGGTGCTACCCTACTCTTTGCACAGAGTAAATTAACAGTGTGTTGTCCCTCATGACTAGTTGATCTAAGGTATATACAAGTTCCGTAACTCGTTTCACTTGTATCAGAAAAAGCATGAAGTTGTATGAATATAGGATGAATGCATAATATGAATCTAGGAATAGTCATTTGTTCAAGATACGATTGGTCCGATTGGTAATTACTCCAAATTGTGTATAACTCGGATAGGACTGACTTATCCCATGTTACATTTAGTTGCCATAAACGTTGGAGTAAAATTTTTGCAGTGATGGTTATAGGCCCTACTAGACTCGGAGGGTCAAATATCTTACTAATTGTGGAAAGTATTGATCTTTTTGTAATATTACATTTTTTGTCTATATTAACAGGGAAATTAAAGGTATTAGCTCTCGAATTCCATTTTAGGTCTAACGTTTTGATAGTATCTGTTTTGTCTGTAAAGTAAATGATAGTGCTAGAGATTCTAAATTTGTTAATATTTCTTGAGAATTTGATAACCACTTTCGTAGAGGAAAACCTGCTGATTGTAATATTTGATTTATGACTAATTTCACTACCATTAATTAAGTCATCAACGTATATATCATTATTTATAATGTTTGCTTCGGGATAAAGTTCCTTATTTAGTTCATAAATTTCTACTAAGCAACGGGTGGCTAAATAACGTGCACTAGCCGTGCCATAAGTTACAGTATTTAACTGGTAAATATTAAGTGGTTCATTTTTGTCAAATCTCCATAAAATATTTTGATAAATCCTATCGTCTTCGTGAATTATAACTTGACGGTACATTTTCTCACAATCGCTAGTAAATGCAAAAGGATGTAAACGAAAACGCATAATAATTGAAAATAAATCAGATTGCCCGTAGCGCCTACCATTAGGGTCGTTTAAAGAAACTCCCGTTGTAGTTTTACACGATCGGATTTAAAAACAGCATGATGTGGAAGAAAACACACATTTTTTATTTCATCTTTATGATAATTAATGCTGACATGTGGCCTAGAGTTAAATAATCTTGCATAAATTTAATATTTGTTTCTTTCATGATTGGATTGGTTTCAAAACGGTTTTCTAGTGAAAAGAATCTACATTTCGCAATCTCATTATATTCACCTAATTTTATAGCGTTATTTTTGAAAGGTAGTCTGACTATAAACTGCCCATTTTTATTACACGTTGTTGTTTTTATGAAGTAATTTTCACATTGAATTTCTTCTGTTGACGAATGTTGTTGTTGGATGTCTACATCATCTGAACTAGGTGTAGTTGTGCACGAGAAACAAGTTAAGAAATTATGATATTTTTCATGTATTTTGGGCATAAGTATTGAACCTGAAATGACCCAGCCGAAGTGTGTTTTATGTGGAATTAGTAATTCTTTCTTCAACTGATCTGCCCGATACAGAGAATGTTCCAGAATAATTCTGCGCCTAATAAAATTTGAATTTCGCTCGGTTTATTAAACTGCGCATCGACGAGATGTAAGTGATTCGGAATCTGTAATTCGCTTGCATCAAACTTGAGTAAAGCATTTGTTATTTCTCGTAAAACTAAACAAGAAATATTGCATTCAAGTGAATTGTATATAGATTTAAGTTTAATATATGTTTCACACAAAACAATTGTTTAAGAATTATTGATGCCAAATATTGGAAGTTTAACCTGTTTGCCTATGTATCCTAGTTTTTTGTATAAATTTTCAGTCATGAAATTTGATTGTGAAGCTGAATCAAGTAATATACGAACTTTTAATTGATTACCTTTGTTGTCGTTAACATAAGCCAGAGCTGTAGGAAGTAAGACTTGGGCCTTGGATAAATAAGAACAGTTGAGTCTTACAACAGACTTATTACTATTTGATTGATCTACAGTACTACTTGAATTATTGTCAATTGCCTGTTCGTTACTAGATTTATTTAGCTGTGTATTAGTTTCGTTAGATGTTAAATGTAAGTATTTTAAATTATATTTTCTGCAATTTGAACCTACGCAATCTTTTGTTAAATGATTGTGTCTGAAACAGTTTGTTTTGTTTTTCTTTTCGCCCTGTAAATGACATACCCTGTATATTACTACGATCAAATTGTTTTTATGACCTGCTTCTATTGATTCTAATAGTAAGCATTTTTTTGTCAAAAAACTTGATAATTCGTCAATACTAGGAAGATGGTTTAATTCAGATTTAGTTTTTTCCCATTCACGTTTAGTAATGTTGTCTAATTTTGTAGATATTAAATAAACAATAAGGCTGTCCAAATGCTGAGTAGGTTGTTCAAGTGTTTTCAATGCTCGTAGATGTTTGCGATAATCATTTAATAATTGATCTAATGAACTATATGACTCTTTCTGAATACATTCCAATTCAAAAAGTGCCTTGATGTGGTTATTAATTATTCGAGGTTTATTTTCAAAATTTTCTTATAACAAGTTCTGTCTGCTGATATTTCTAAAGATTGGATAATTAATGCAGCGTTGCCTTTTACGGAAGATTTTAGGTAATGATATTTTTGTATATTAGTCAACGAATCATTTTCATGGTAGAAATTTAACCACTCGTCAAAATTTCCAGAGAATGATGGTATTGTTAGCATCATTATCACATAATTCTGCAATTGCTTGTAGGCTATAAAAATTATTTTCAAATAATTCACGTTCATTGCATTCTGAAACGGCTTCTTCCCCTCCGTCTATTAATTCGATTTGATCTTGTATCTCATTAAAATCGTCTAATAAACTATTGAATTTAGAACATCGTAATTTCAATTCATTAACAATTGTATAATCTTGTTTTAATGTCGTGGGATTTGTATCAATTTTATCCAAATATTTTTTGAATCTTGTTAATTGACCTTTTACAATACTGCGTTTTTTAAGCAACGTCTGTGTTTCGTCATGTGACATCGTGTAATTAATTAAATTGTGAAGTAACTGAATGTATTTAAATGAAATAAATTTATTTACTCAAATGAGAAAAATGATGGGAATTTAGATTAGGTGACTCACGTAATGTGGTAATATTTCTTAGTCCTCCATTTGGAACTCGGGCACGTGAGATGATTCTTGTCCCTTGTCGGTAGCTGATGTCCGAGATATTTGCCGCGCTCGTAATGGCGGATATGTGGAACTGTAGTGGTAATACTTTACTTGAAGAATACGATGGTGCTATGAGGCACTTTTGTATGCAGAGTTCGCTGGATGAATCTCGCCTCGATGCGGACCAATGTTAGGGTGGTGTATTTGTTAGTGGTGTATTTTTTAAAATAATAAAGATGGAGCTGTTTGCTAACGTCTTTACTCATTGAAAGCAAAATACAACTGAACTGAACTCACAGATAGATGGTTCTACATTGTAGCCGGTTAGCCGACCATATATACATGTGTGTTTTAACTTACATAATAGACAAATGAACATAACATTTCACATACATCTACTAATTATAAACTAGATTTAACAAAATTTCCTTTTTTTACACTAAACTGTCCACTTCCTTATATATATATATAGTAGACTAACGTATCTTGCGACATCCAGCAAAAATTTCGTCTTAAATTATTAAAAATGAAAGACAGATGCTCCTTCTATAAAAAAATATAAATTAAAAAATCTTATCTGTGTGAACTCCAGGGTATATTAAATATATAGTTCATACTCAAATGTTTTTATGACATCCATAAAAATATTCCTTACTTTGAAGCATCCTTCCACAGTTGCCAATTTTAATAGACTACTATTGGCTTCATGAAATATGTTTTATAAAAGATCAAGATATTCGTCTTCTTATGCATCATTATGCATTTATTAGATTTAGTTCACAAAAAATTTAATCAGTCACAGGGAAATGATATGATCGATGAATGTGGTTTATTATGGATTAAAGGTAAGGTAAAATTAAATCAGTAATATATATTTTTTCTCTTACTTTTTACTAATAATTTATTTACAATGTACAGAGTGTTTAGTGACTCGATGCATTCGTTGCAGAAGTCTCTACCACAATTAATTTGTGTAGATAATTTTCTATATACAGGATGTTAAAATTTTATAAAAGAAAATTTAATTTATTGATATTGTGGAAACCGTACCAAATAAAACTTTACAGGTTTTTATGTTAATAATAATACATGTTTTACAGTAAAAGTAAATTATTTGTAATATATGTATTAAAGCGAAAATTGATACATTATTCCCCAAGTGACAGTAATCACGTGGGAGCCGTAATGTCACTTTAATCGTAATGCATACAATGTTTTATCTACAATCACTCAACAAAATAAAACTGTTCAATTATTAACTTTATTACGAATCATTAATTATAACAAATACCTTGTTGCTATTGACAACGAGCGTTTGATATCACTCGGCAAGCAATAAAGTGACACTCATGTGATCTACTCATTAAACGTCAGCTTTTCGTTGTCACTGTCAAACAAAAAACTCTAATTCAATTAATGATTGTAAATAAAATATTGTTTTCAGTTTCATCGAAACACGTACGCACAGGGACGTCACTGCATATCAAGTGAGAGGCTGGTGAGATTTTAGGCAAGTCATATCTCAATAACCAGACAAGAGATCAAAATCAAACTTTAGGATATACAGGGTGTCTACTTTTATTTGTGTACAAATTCGTAAAATCTTTATTCTTCAAGATAATTAAAATTTTTTTTTAAATTTTAAATGACATGGAAAACCGCTTGTTCTAACCCTATACCACGGCATTTAAGATGGCGATCCAAGACCTGCTTTGTTTTTTTATACCCCTGAAATTCAATGAAAACGTTTAGCGATTTTTTAATTTAAAGTTTGATAAGGTGGTATTAATCAAACAAAATCTATACAGTGTATTTCCTTCTACACGTTCTCAAAATTTTATTTTTATAAAAATTTGTAAAAACTTAATTTTCCAAAATAACGCAACAACTATTTTTATGTTTTAAATAGCATCGAAAACCGCCTGTTCTGAACCTACTATGGCGACCCAAGGTCTGCTATAAATTCTTATACCACCAAAATTTAATATAGACGAATTTTTGATTTACAATCTGATTAGAAGGGGTTGATCACAAATCCCCTCAAAACAAAATACTAAATTTTAAAGGCGCTAGACGAATCAAGAGTGATCATGGAAATAAGTCAAAAAGTATGAATCAAAATTGATTTTTATTTTTGAGGGTACAATAAAAAATAAAGTATACCGAAATCGACCATTGAATATCGACGATTTACGCATAAGAATTACTAAAGTGTGTCAGTTTATGAGTGCAGCTCAGTTAAATAAAGTTGTACAGTACAATAGGAAGCGTATTGAAAAATGTAATGTGGTAGGGTCAGAGGAAGCGGTTTTCGATGTCATTTCAAATAACAGAAAAATTATTCTTGAAGATAATCAAAACAATTATATTCTTGAAGATAATCAAAACAAAGTTTTTACGGATTTGTACACAAATAATAGTAGACACTCTGTATGTACTGTGGCCATATAGAGAACTTAGAAGGAGAACCTTTTTGTAGTTAAAAGATTAAATACGCCAAATGGAAATTTCTAGATGAGGCAGTGACTTTTTTAACTTTTTTCGCAAATTGTAAAAAGGTTCTATTAAAAATGTTATCTATATGGCCACAGTACATATATAATATATTCTAATGTTTAGTTTAGGTTCCATGTCTGGTTATTGAGATATGACATACCAAAGGTGTCACCGGATGCCGCTGCTGGATATTTTTAAAGAAAAAAAATGATCCAACACTGAGTTTTATTAAAATAAAAATTAGTTTTTAATTCATTGTTTAATTTAAAAGTGAGAAGGACTCTCGACTTTTTTCTTACAACACCATTTTCCAGGAAAAAAATTATAATCAAAATATAATCCTGTTTCAATCATTTTAAAAATAGCAGAAATGATGTTTACTGCGACTAGTAATAATTTTTTGTAATAATTTTTTATAATAAAATTGGTACAAAAAAACTAAGTGCATAATTTCTGGTATTTTTCAAATCATTGAAATAGCACTTCCATGCCATACAATAAATCAAATTTAATTTTTTTACTCGAAAATGGTGAGTCGTAAGTTCCAAATTGAATAAGAAATGCGAAAATAACTTTATTATAAGAAAAATCAGTGACGAATCATTTTTTCTTTAAAAATATCCACGGCGTATGCCGGCAGGGATTGGTGAAACTGAAAACAATATTTTTATTGCAAAACGTGTATTGTCGTTAACTGCCACAGCCTCCAAAGTTTCATTAAAATATTGCGAGCGGTTTCAGCAATATTAATAAATTTGCTTTTTTTAATAAAACTTATAACACCCTGTCGATCGAAAAGTGTTTTCAGAATATGGTATATTAAGGAAATATATCACAAATCACCTGTACCTTAATGAACAGTTAAACAAAACAATGTTAAACTATACAATTGGTATTTTGAGTAAATTAATACTGAAAATAATTAAAAAGAAACATAAGGTTGGCGCTCATTAAATATGTTACTATTTTAAATATGTGTCTATAGCGTTGTCAAATCGCAGTGCACTACGAAAAGGATGTGGATGTCACAAGCGCGATAGAAAGCGTAAGTTATGTATATTGCAGGATGTCACAAAAACCGCATTATATATTGTGAGGTATAATAAATATACAGCAACAGCTTCTGCATGCTGCCCTCTGTGTAATATATTGCAGAAGTGCAAAAAACGTTTAAACTTACACATATGATTTTTTGGTATCCTCCTATAACTTCTTTAAAACAATGTAGGGGACATCCGATTTCGGATGACTGAACGATGTCAAAGAGAAGGGAAATTCTTATGACATGATGTCACTAAGTATGTTGGATAAAACTATATATAAGGATATATAGTTATATCCTTCTATTGACTGTCCCGATGTACAGGGACTTAGGAAGTATATGCAAGACATGTGACTGCAAATAAAAGTTCACACATATGTGGAACGTACTTTCGAGTTATATGATAATTCATATATGAACCTCGAACACTTGAGAAGAATATATGGATATCCCTCTATTGACTGACTTAAGGTGGCCCAAAATAGTAAAATGTCGATGTAAAGTTAGGAATTTTAAAACCAAAAAGAATTATACGTTAATGGATATTAGAAAGTTCAACTTAGGTAGTGGTAGTATTTATATTGTCAAAATGTAGCGATTCTATACTTAAAATATATATAGAAAGTGGCTCTTTTTATGGAATTTTTACACAAACTTCAACAATTAATTTTTCACATTTAAAAGCCAAAGTAAGAAAAATGAACAGAAACCTTTCCTAAGTTCTTTCTTTATGTGTATTTTGCTGCCGTAAAAAAAAGTGTTAACTTTTTTGTAGAAGAGAAAGATAAACTTATCTATTTCGCTATGCGCATTGTTTTGATTATCGCTATATTTATTTTGATAACAGTGTGTCATGAAATAACGATGGCAGAAGAATTATATTGCAGCTTCAACCTAATGTAATTTATACATAGAGATTACAATTTTGTAATTAAGATTAGCGAGGTTTCTTATGTTGTAAATACATAATTACCATGTATTTTTCTTTATTTCCTGCAGCTTTCCAACTGATTTCCTGCAAGATTTATTGAATCGCCCTTCCAATAACCACAACAAACACTTTTTCGCTTTGCCACTCTCACTCTTTAGCCAATTCTTATTAAGACGTACACGAAACACATGTTTAAGTACAACCCGTTCTATTAACATTTGGATGAAGGTACTTTGCAGTAGGATCTTGGACTATAATATCATGTAGGTACTACTACTTTGTGCCGGGTAGTGGGTATGTTAGAATATGTTGTTTTTGTTGTACCTATTTTTCATTTTCGTTTTAATAATAAATTTTGCTATAATTTTGCATTAATTCCATCTTATTCCACATAGAAGTCATGCCCAGTTACTCGGTATTTTATGTAAATATTGATCACATGGAAACCTGATACTGAAGTACAAAATATCAATATCTATCAGTTACTCATAAAAGTAGAAATTGAACACTCTAGTAATTAGATTTTATGGGGCAATCAGTATTATTTCCGTGTCGCTGTTCGGCTCATCATATGTTATGTGTGTCTTGTTGGAAATACCAATATAATAACAAGTTTTTCTTGTCTGCAAAAAATTAAAACTCCGCGTAATTCACGGGCAGAAAGCAGACTTACAGATTTGGAAAAAAATTCAAATGAATAAGAACCATGAACTTATACATGCAGAACCATATTATAATAATGTTTATTTGTTGAAATATGATTATACAAAAGTTTTACAAAAGACTGAAATTTAAAAACAATTAAAACTAACAAGTTTATAGGACAATAAATCCCACAAATAAACCAAGAAACTTGACAAAGTCATAAACTGTACGTGGCACAACAGAGCCTCATTTGCAAGATTTTTTTTTAATAAACGCATACATAGAGAAAATATTAAATATACATTTATACACTTTTTTTAAAACTTTTGTATAATCATATTTCAACAAATAAACATTATTATCATATACTATTATTATAATATGGTTCTGCACGTAAAAGTTCATAGTTCTTATTTATTTTAATTTTTTTCCCAAATCTGTAAGTCTGCTTTCTGCCCTTGAATTAAAATTTTTTTTTTTAATTCTTGACAGGCAAGAAAAACTTGTTATTATATTGGTATTTCCAACAAGACACACATAACATATGATGAACCGAACAGCGACACGAAAATAATACTGATGGCCCCATAAAAACTAATATCTCATTACTAGAGTGTTCAATTTCTACTTTTATGAGTAACTGATAGATATTGATATTTTGTACTTCAGTATCAGGTTTCCATGTGATCAATATTTACATAAAATACCGAGTAACTGGGCATGACTTCTATGTGGAATAAGGTGGAATTAATGCAAAATTATAGCAAAATTTATTATTAAAACGAAAATGAAAAATAGGTACAACAAAAACAACATATTCTAACATACCCACTACCGGCACAAAGTAGTAGTACCTACATGATATTATAGTCCAAGATCCTACTGCAAAGTACCTTCATCCAAATGTTAATAGAACGGGTTGTACTTAAACATGTGTTTCATGTACGTCTTAATAAGAATTGGCTAAAGAGTGAGAGTGGCAAAGCGAAAAAGTGTTTGTTGTGGTTATTGGAAGGGCGATTCAATAAATCTTGCAAGAAATCAGTTGGAAAGCTGCAGGAAATAAAGAAAAATACATGGTAATTATGTATTTACAACATAAGAAACCTCGCTAATCTTAATTACAAAATTGTAATCTCTATGTATAAATTACATTAGGTTGAAGTTGCAATATAATTCTTCTGCCATCGTTATTTCATGACACACTGTTATCAAAATAAATATAGCGATAATCAAAACAATGCGCATAGCGAAAGAGATAAGTTTATCTTTCTCTTCTACAAAAAAGTTAACACTTTTTTTACGACAACAAAATACACATAAAGAAAGAAGTTAGGAAAGGTTTCTGTTCATTTTTCTTACTTTGGCTTTTAAATGTGAAAAATTAATTTTTGAAGTTTGTGTAAAAAATTCCATAAAAAGAGCCACTTTCTATATATATTTTAAGTATAAAATCGCTACATTTTAACAATATAAATACTACCACTACCTAAGTTGAACTTTCTAATATCCGTATAATTCTTTTGGGTTTTAAAATTCCTAACTTTACATCGACATTTTACTATTTTGGGCCACCTTAAGTCAGTCAATAGAGGGATATCTATATATTCTTATCAAGTGTTCGAGGTTAATATATGAATTATCATATAACTCGAAAGTACGTTCCACATATGTGTGAACTTTTATTTGCAGTCACATGTCTTGCATATACTTCCTAAGTCCCTGTACATCGGGGCAGTCAATAGAAGGATATAACTATATACTCTTATATATAGTTTTATCCAACATACTTAGTGACATCATTTCATAAGAATTTCCCTTCTCTTTGACATCGTTCTGTCATCCGAAATCGGATGTCCCCTACATTGTTTTAAAGATGTTATAGGAGGATACCAAAAAATCATATGTGTAAGTTTAAACGTTTTTTGTTCTTCTGCATTATATTACACAGAGGGCAGCATGCAGAATCTGTTGCTGTATATTTATTATACCGCACAATATATAATGTGGTTTTTGTGACATCCTGCAATATACGTAACTTACGCTTTCTATCGCGCTTGTGACATCCACATCCTTTTCGTAGTGCACTACGATTTGACAACGCTATAGACACATATTTAAAATAGTAACATATTTAATGAACGCCAACCTTATGTTTCTTTTTAATTATTTTCAGTATTAATTTACTCAAAATACCAATTGTATAGTTTAACATTGTTTTGTTTAACTGTTCATTAAGGTACAGGTGATTTGTGATATATTTCCTTAATATACCATATTCTGAAAACACTTTTCGATCGACAGGGTATTATAAGTTTTAATAAAAAAAGCAAATTTATTAATATTGCTGAAACCGCTCGCAATATTTTAATGAAACTTTGGAGGCTGTGGCAGTTAACGACAATACACGTTTTGCAATAAAAATATTGTTTTCAGTTTCACCAATCCCTGCCGGCATACGCCGTGGATATTTTTAAAGAAAAAATGATTCGTCACTGATTTTTCTTATAATAAAGTTATTTTCGCATTTCTTATTCAATTTGGAACTTACGACTCACCATTTTCGAGTAAAAAAATTAAATTTGATTTATTGTATGGCATGGAAGTGCTATTTCAATGATTTGAAAAATACCAGAAATTATGCACTTAGTTTTTTTGTACCAATTTTATTATAAAAAATTATTCCAAAAAATTATTACTTTTTTTTAAAATTATTGAAACAGGATTATATTTTGATTATAATTTTTTTCCTGGAAAATGGTGTTGTAAGAAAAAAGTCGAGAGTCCTTTTCACTTTTAAATTAAACAATGAATTAAAAACTAATTTTTATTTTAATAAAACTCAGTATTGGATCATTTTTTTCTTTAAAAATATCCAGCAGCGGCATCCGGTGACACCTTTGGTATGTCATATCTCAATAACCAGACATGGAACCTAAACCAAACATTAGGATATATTATATATGTACTGTGGCCATATAGATAACTTTTTTAGGAGAACCTTTTTACAATTTGCGAAAAAAGTTAAAAAAGTCGCTGCCTCATCTAGAAATTTCCAATTGGCGTATATAATCTTTTAACTGCAAAAAGGTTCTCCTTCTAAAAAAGTTGTCTGTATGGCCACAGTACATACAGAGTGTCTACTATTATTTGTGTACAAATCCGTAAAAACTTTATTCTTGAAGATAATCAAAACATTTTTTCTGTTATTTGAAATGACATCGAAAACCGCTTCCTCTGACCCTACCACGATTTTTTTTTATTTAAAATCTGAGAAGGTGGTGATAATCAGGACCTCTTAAAACCCCTATGCGCGTAATTTGAACAAAAACTATACAGTTTTCTTCTACAGATTCTTAAAGTTTTATTTTTGTAAAAATTCATAAAAACTTTTTTTTTCAAAATAACGCAACAAATATTTTTTTGATTAATATGTCATCGAAAACCGCTACTTCTAATTCTATCACGGCGTTTAACATGGTTATCCAAGGCCCGCTATGATTAATTTTATACCCCTCGTGTTCAATAAAAACGTTTAGCTTTTTTTATTGAACGTATTTTATTTAAAATCTGATAAGGTATTGTTACTCAGGGTCCCCCAAAACCCGTATGTGTAAAATTGAAATGAAAACTATAGAGTATTTTCTTTTACACGTTCTCAAAGTTTTATGTGTGTTCGTAAAACGATTCTTCAAGATAATCCAATATTTAAAAAAAAAATGAAATGGCATCGAAAACCGCTTGTTCTGATCCTACTATGGCGACCCAAGGCCTGCTATAATTTCTTACACCCCCGAAATTTAATATGAACGTTTAACGAATTTTTGATTTACAATCTGATAAGGTCGGGTTAATCACAAATCCCCTTAAAACAAAATACTGAATTTGAAAGGCTTTGGATGAATCAAGTGTGAGCCAAGGAATTATGTCAAAACAGTATGAATCAAAATTTATTTTTATTTTTGGGGGTACAATAAAAAATAAAAAATATCGAAATCGACCATTGAATATCGAGGATTTACGCATAAGAATTACTAAAATGTGTCAGTTTATCAATGCAGCTCAGATAAAAAAAGTTGTACAGTACAATAGGAAGCGTATTAAAAAATGTAATAATAAATAAATACAAGTAAGTTTTTTCATTTAATGAACCTTTTCCTACCACACCTCTAAAAGAATACATTTTTCAATACGCTTCCTATTGTACTATACAACTTAATTTAACTGAGCTGCACTCATAAACTGACACACTTTAGTAATTCTTATGCGTAAATCGTCGATATTCAATGGTCAATTTCGGTATACTTTATTTTTTATTGTACCCTCAAAAATAAAACTCAATTTTGATTCATACCTTTTGACTTATTTCCATGATCACTCTTGATTCGTCTAGCGCCTTTAAAATTCAGTATTTTTTTTTGAGGAGGGTTATGATCAACCCCATCTAATCAGAGTGTAAATAAAAAATTCGCTAAACGTCTATATTAAATTTCGATGGTATAAGAAATTATAGCAGACCTTGGGTCGCCATAGTAGGTTCAGAACAGGCGGTTTTCGATGCTATTTAAAACATAAAAATAGTTGTTGCGTTATTTTAGAAAATTAAGTTTTTACAAATTTTTATAAAAATAAAACTTTGAGAACGTGTAGAAGGAAATACACTGTATAGATTTTGTTCAAATTTCACACATAGAGGTTTTGAGGGGTCCTGATTAATACCACCTTATCAAACTTTAAATTCAAAAATCGCTAAACGTTTTTATTGAATTTCAGGGGTATAAAGAAACAAAACACGTTTTGAATCGTCATCTTAAACGCCGTGGTATAGGGTCAGAGCAAGCGGTTTTCCATGTCATTTAAAATTTTAAAAAAATGTTTGATTATCTTGAAGAATAAAGATTTTACGAATTTGTACACAAATAAAAGTAGACACCCTGTATATCCTAAAGTTTGGTTTGGATCTCTTGTCTGAGATATGACTTACCTAAAATCTAACCAGCCTCTCACTTGATATGCAGTGACGTCCCTGTGCGTACGTGTAAATATACATTTATACACTGTTGTGTACACACACATATATATATATATACAACAAAATGAATACAAACAAATTAATTACAATGAACGAGATAAATATGTAAAGATTTTAATTCCTTTCGCAATCTAACAGTCATACATTCATATCTACTAAATTTTTCACAATTTGAGGACTTATATCAAGTAAGTATTCTTAAACACCTCTTTTCATTTGTAAAATTGATTTGCATTGTTTCAATTTTTAACGAATTATATAACCTAGGTGCTAGATAGCAATACTTTCTTTGACCGATTGATTTTGAGATTTTATAACTGTGTAATTTATATATATTTTTAGGTATTAATAATATTGTGTGAAACTAACTACCCTGTGGACAAAAGCCCCAACTAGCGTTGAATTACACCCACAATATTTACCCATATATTCCTTATTATTAGCTTTTATAACATTTTTTACTGTATTAGAAAGGTATTTTAAGCTAATAATAAGGAATATATGGGTAGATATTGTGGGTGTAATTCAACACTGGTTGGGGCTTTTGTCCACAGAGTAGTTAATTTCACACAATATTATATATACCTAAAAATATATAAAAACTTTTACATAAAGGGTAAACATTATTCAAGTAGGTCATATTTAATTCATTGATAGACTGTCATTGTTGGCATTATCGATATTTAATTTCAAATAATTTTAATTTTTATAATTAGATATTTGACTGTTAAAAATTTGAGAACTGTCATATACAAAATAAAAAACATGCAACAAATACTAGATGTTAACCATGTAAAGATTTCTTACTTTGCTTTAGTAGCGTCAAGATTAAGATATGACTGCACTGCTCCATGCTATTATTAGCATGAGGCAGTATACAAGGTGTCCCAGTGTGAGCGTACAAAAATTTAGCAGGGGGTAGACCAAACCAAAATAAGAATAAAATTCTTAATAAAAAATTCTCTGATGCACGCCTAGCGAGTTGTTATTTTGAAAAAAAAAAAAAAACAATTTTGCACAGTAACTTAAAAACCGTTTCGTAGATTTAGGTAATGTTTGGGTGACGTGTACATCAATTAGAGGTCATTAAAATTACATGGTGTTTGTTTTAATCTGACACCAGTGGTGGCCTAGGCCTACTATTCCTTATGATTTTTTCTTCATAACTCTTGCATATCCTACTTTTACGTGCCGTGAAGGTCGTCTTCTATTTGGGAATCTGCGTAGATATTCTCGTGAGGCAGCCAATGAATTTCCATTACAGAAACCGTAAACGTATATCATATATGGAAAATTCCATAGTAAATAATAACGTACTACTTATTTTGAGCAAATTCTAGTAACTTATAGTAGTAACTGCAACTTACTAGTGTGACATGTAACAATTTTTGACATAACACTTGTAAGCAACTTTTGTATTTACAATGACAGGTACCTACCAGATGACAACAAATAAAATCTTTGCATGTATTTTTCTTCATAAATTAATGCAGTCGGTACTTTGGACTCAATTTGCTTGAAAATGATTGATTTTAGAGCTGTGTAACAAGAGCACCTTTTTTGTTCAGAATTGGTCACTGATTAAGCACAACTTAGTCAATTCACGTAAAAGTAGGATATGCAAGAGTTATGAAGACAAAATCATACGGAATAGTAGGCCTAGGCCACCAATGGTGTCAGATTAAAACAAACACTATGTAATTTTCATGACCTTTAATTGATGTACACGTCACCCAAAAATTACCTAAATCTACGAAACGGTTTTTAAATTACTGCGGAAAATTGTTATTTTTTTTTCAAAATAACAACTCGCTAGGCGTGCATCAGAGAATTTTTTTTTAAGAATTTTATTCTTATTTTGGTTTGGTCTACCCCCTGCTAAATTTTTGTACGCTCACACTGGGACACCTTGTATACTGCCTCATGCTAATAATAGCATGGAGCAGTGCAGTCATATCTTAATCTTGACGCTGCTAAAGCAAAATAAGAAATCTTTACATGGTTAACATCTAGTATTTGTTGCATGTTTTTTATTCTGTATATAACAGTTCTCAAATTTTTAACAATGTTATTTATGTGAGCAGTTCACCTCAAATATTTATCAATTACTACTCCGAAATATTTTATGGTTTCACCTTGTTTTATTTGAAAATTTAAGTATTATATTTAATTTGCAATATTTCAAAATTACGCAGTTTCCGCTTACAAGCCAACGGTAAGTATAATATTTTTCAAAATTAATTGTTAGGGGATTGTAATCAAATCATTGCTTTATCTGTACGAAGTCCTTTTCTATTATCGATTTTAAATTAGGCCAATTTTCATTTTCATAAAATACTACCGTATCATCAGCAAAACTGATAATATTGCCAACAGTTTCTAAATTAAAAAGGTCACTCATATGCAGACAAAACAAGGTTGGTTCCAAAACTGTTCCCTGTGATACACCAAAATCGACTGCTAATTCATTACTTTTAATATTATTTATTTAACACCGTTGCACTCGGTCGCTTAGATAGCTTTTAAATAGCTATAGAGAATTTCCTCTGAAACCTAAGTTTTCTAAAAATTCTAATAATCCAGTATGGTACACCGTATCAAAGCTTTACCCAAGTCTAGGAAAATACAAATTGCTTGTCTGTTTTCGCTCTGAATATTTTTTATGTAATACTTGAAATAGCATCTTGTGTTGAAATTTTTTCTCTGAATCAAAATTTGTTTATTTGATAGTAACTTATATTTGTTTGTATAATCAATAACTCTCTTTTTTAATATTTTTTCATATTTTTAGGTAATATTACTAATAAGAGAAATAGGTTACAGTTTTTTCTAAATGCAGTGAGGCATTCGTCTATAGAAAATATATCGTTTACTAATTCAGAAAATTGTTCTGCTATATCACTGGCTGTTTCTTTTAATGTCTCAGTTTTTATCTTTCGTAAAATAATCATTTAAAATAATATCGTCTTTTGATCTCAATTCTTTTATTGTTATACTTCCTTTAGACTTATTTTGAATATATCTTACAATGTTCCACAAATTTTTTCGAACAATTTTTATTCTCAGGCATTTTTTGCTTATAATAATTTGAATTAATAGTTTTAAGTTCCTACAACTGATAAACTGATTTTTAATATTGCATTATTAGGATTTTTCTGTTGAAGTTGATATAATCTATCTCTTGTAATTATAGAATTAATCAAATCTTTAGCAATACAATATTTACGCTTACATTCCTTATGTTTAACACGTACAATAATAAATGATTTTTTTATTATATTATTTATGGTTTTAATAAAGCAATTTGTTCGTTCATTAATATTAGAGACATTATAGAAATCGTACCAATTTACTTGCTTAATATATTTTTGTAACATCTATACTCTTTATAATTGTATGATTTTTTAATTTTCCGTGTATTGATTGATTTCTACATGTGGTAATACAGGAAAATGTCCATTACATTAGTTCTAAGCACAGCTGACGAGAGACCATATCTAGTTTTTATGAATAAATGGTTGATGCATGATTTACGACTGTATTGAACTCTAGTATATTCATTTATAGCATATTCAAAACCATGCTCGTTCATTAAATTTAAATATGCATCTGTGACTTCACATATTGATTTAATATTAATATCCCCTAAAATTATATTATAGTCAACATTTATAGCAACCCGTTTAAAAATTCTTGGATATATGTAGCTGGAGATCGATA
This sequence comes from Monochamus alternatus, assembly GCA_037114965.1. NCBI lineage: Eukaryota > Metazoa > Arthropoda > Insecta > Coleoptera > Cerambycidae > Monochamus > Monochamus alternatus. Next base: position 43,425,901 of record CM073431.1, on the reverse strand, counting down.
TATGCAAGTTATTAAAATTTATTTAACATTTATTACCTTACCTATATAATTAAAACTATTATTTATATACATAATTACTCCATCATTTTGGTTCAAATTTCCCTCATTATATTCAGCTATGTAACCTTCCAACTGGTATATATCTATGTCTCTTATTAACCAAATTTCAGTGAGTAATATAATATCAAATTTATTTTCAATAAACTTCAATATAACTTGTGTGTCATCAAAATTTTTGGCAATATGTTGGCATTAAAGATAGAAATTTTGTTATTAGTTTTTTCTTTCAAAGATATGTTCAGAGCTTCTATGTTATACATTTTTGTTATCATCATTGGCCTTTTCTTTTACTAGATCTTAGCTGACCATTAATCAATTCACTAAACTCCTTCTTCTTTGCAGTTTTGTCTCTAATTTTGCTTCTTGACTTGTCGTATTTATTGAACTTCTACATTCTACTTCTTCAAAGTTATCTCTCGGATCAATAGTGTCTTCGATATTAAATACTTCTCCTTTTATTATTAGAGTATTGTTTTTTAATTCTGATTTTAAATTTTTGTTTCTTGCTATTTTAAGATTTTTCCGTAAAATTTTTTGACGTTGAAGTTTTCTGGTGTATAATCTGCTGCTATAAAAATATTTGTACCTTTTAGTTTCTTTACGTGCCTGAATATTTCTTGTTTCATCTGATAATTGATTACTTCAATAACTAATGGACGTTATTATCGCCTACTTTTCCTTCTATTCTGTAAACGTCTCTTATATCAGAAAAATTTACGTCATTACCCAGTATCTCTGTAATACTTAATACGCTTTTTACTTCATCTATTCCACTTACTTGCTCGTGTAATCCATAAATTACTATATTATATTTCCTAAGTTTTCTTTCAGCATTTAATAATTGAATTTTTTCCTTCCTTTTTAATTTCCTCGTCATAAAATTTAAATATATCTATTTTTTTTATTCAACTATATATCAATATTTCTTATCACTTGTTTGAGTTCATTTGTGTTCGTTGATAACTGTTACTCAATAGCATCACTTTTGTAGCACATTCTGTAATAAATCGTAAATGGTTTTATTTGAGGTATCTTTTTGTTCGATCACTTTTATGCACTAGACACTCTGTATCACTTATAGAAGTAAAACTGTGAAAAAGAATAAAGAATAAAACATTTTTTGTATCGACTTTTTTGTATATCAGCTGAGATATCCTTTAGAATATTTGTTAATGATTAATTCATTGATCATACGTTATTCGGTTACACATTATAAGTTTAACTTGGTAATGTCAACATAACTTCCTCTACAAAATATTAAAATTTGACAATTTTTTAACTGTTTTTTACTAAAGTTTATATATTTTCTCTCGTTCACACATTCATACACCTTTACAACTCAACTGAATATATTATCATCATCGATAGGTTTACAGTTTTTAAAGATCAAAGAATAGAAGCTATATTTAAAAAGCAAATGCTTTTTAGAACTTTTTTTTAATATACAATATACAAATATGCCGCAATATGTTATCTTTTCGCTTCACCGATTAGTTAGTCCACGAGCCGCCACTGACATTTTCGATTGACACGCTATATAGTGTTTCCGAAAAGTAACGAATAAATTCATTATTTTTGAAATTGAGAAGTTTTCGAAAAAATCCCCTGTCACATCGATTTTGTTTTAAAAAAGGCACTTTTTGACATACGACCCATATTTGTGACGTCATCGTTGTTCGAGATATGACGTCATCGACAATTTTTTTAAATAGCAACCCCCAATTTTGACCATGCCATTTGAAAGAGCGTGTCATTCTGCATACATGCATCATGAAATATTATGGTGTTACATAATAAAAATTTCAAGAAAATAATGTTTGAAGATTTTAAAATTTAATTTTCACAATACTGTGCACCTCCCCATTATGCAACGCCTGTCCGTGCTTATTTAGATGAGTTGTACCCGAATCATTAGATAGGGAGAAGGGGGCCGATTGAGTGGCCAGCCAGATCGCCTGATTTGACAGCCCTAGATTATTTCTTGTGGGGATACTTAAAAAGCAATATACGTTACTAGACCGGTTAATTTAGAAGATTTAAAAGCAAGAATTCGTCACGAGATACAGCGTATACCTCCTGAAATTATTGATAATACCAAAAAAGAATGTATTAATCGTCTTGGCTACTGTCAGGCAGCCAACGGTGCACAATTTGAACATTTAATTTAGTCGATTTTTTAGATAATCACTATCATATTCAGTACTGTGAAAATTAAATTTTAAAATCTTCAAACATTATTTTCTTGAAATTTTTGTTATGTAGCACCATAATTTTTCATGATGTATGTATGTAGAATGACACGCTCTTTCAAATGGCATGGTCAAAATTGGGGGTTGCTATTTAAAAAAATTGTCGATGACGTCATATCTCGAACAACGATGACGTCATAAATGTGGGTTGTATGTCAAAAAGTGCCATTTTAAAAACAAAATCGACCTGCCAAGGGATTTTTTCGAAAACTTCCAATTTCAAAAATAATGAATTTATTCGTTACTTTTCGAAAGCACTGTATATTGTAAGTGAAAGTAATTAATAAGAGGACAGAGCGATTTGTTTCCGACGGTAATAGAGATAAGCACCTTGTAAGTAGGTACAGTACAGTAATAATGTGTTAGACAAAGACTATGCGGTCTGGCAACACCTCTTTCTAACTTAATAGAATTCCGTCGCATACTTTCAGTTTTTATTCTTTTTGTTTGACACGTCCTAAAGTTCACTTATGCTTTCGAGGCACAAAATAAACCGCCCGTGCATAAATCCCAACGCTCGCTATAATGTAGAACTTTTGTGATAAATTACATTATTTTGACTTAATGTCGCATGAAATTTGAAAAGGCACAGCCCATATCGGCATATACAGCTGATCATATCAGTCAGTGATTGACCGTGAAACCATATAATTTATCTATTAACTAGTTGATCGACCGAACAATAATACACTTCATTGTCTAACCTTCGAATGTTTCTAAGCTCCCAAGGTTTTAAAATGATTCTATAGGTAACATAAGAAAAAATAATTGCTCTTTAAACACTTTGTTAGTGTAAATCTGCCAGAAAATTGTATTATTTATAAAAAGTCTTAGTCTTTAAAAGAGGCTTTTGCTGTAGGTCTTTTTTAATCGTTTAATAGATTTAGTCGTGTAAAAGGTACAAAATCAATTTCAACAAAATGTTGGTCGCTGTAGCTCATTATTTGCGGGGTTCCTTTACATTTTATACACAATAAATTCAATCTTCGGAAGTGGGACATCAGAACAAAGAAAATACTGAAAAGTAATTGTTGTTTACTAAAAGGCACTAGTTAGATTATTTATTTAATTTGCCACACTGAAATAGATTTAATAGAAAATGTAATGCGTTTGTTTTTTATTCTTTAGTGGCAAATAGAAAAACATATATTATTGAAACATACAATGGAAGAAAATAAAATACAATGTAATAAAATACAGTGGGATATTGTTTATTCCTTTGAATTAATAAGTACAGTAATATAGGCACACCCACACATACAAATACTTAGATATACAATGTGTCCCACTTTTCATGCATCCACCCTTGTATCTCGCTCACCTGATATCCGAATACTTTGAAACTTTGGTGGTGAATATATACCTATAAAGTGAGTCTTTAAACGTAGCCATATTTCATTATAGTCAGAGGCGTCCGATTTTAAGATGGAGAAAGGCGGCCAATTTAAAAAAAAAGTATTAGCGATTTTTTTTTTAAGAACTAGTAAGATATTCTTAATAAGCACATTTAGAAACCCCTTTGTATAAGATTACATCATTGTGGGTTCAAAGGTGTTTGAGATATGGGCCGTCGAAAAAGAATTTTTTTCAACTTTTGTATGGTATTTGTATTTGTATCTGTAAAACGGGATCTCAAATGGAAAAAATGTATTCTTTAATTTTTGTTCAGAATAATTTAAAAAATTATTATTTTGTTGTGGAATCATTTCATACCAGTACAATACATTATTCTGAACAAAATATAAAGAACACATTTTTTTCATTTGAGAGCCCGTTTTACAAATACAAATTATTTTAAGTTGAAAAACATTGTTTTTCGACGGCTCATATCTCAAACACCTTTGAACCCACAACGATATAATCTTGTACAAAGGGGTTTCTAAAGATGCTGATTAAGAATATCTTATAGTTTTTTTCAAAAAAAATTGCTAAAACTTTTTTTTCAAAAATTGACCTCCTTTTTCCATCTTAGAATTGGACGTCTCTGACTATAATTAAATATGACTACGTCTAAAGACTCACTTTATAGGTATATATTCACCACCAAAGTTTCGAAGTATTCGGATATCAGGTGAGCGAGATACTAGGGTGGCTCCATGAAAAGTGGGACACATTGTATATAGAGTGGTCTCCTTTACTACGCCCTGTACATCTTTAAAACGGTAATATACATTCCTAAATTAAAAAAAATTACTTAATTTTCTGAAAATAAATACGGGATATTTTGTGTAGTACCGGTTGAAAATTGAAAAAGTGCAGTTTCTTTTTTCTTTCACAATTATTTAATTTTTAAAGTAAATATTATGAAATTTGGTACTCTTATAGTGTTCACCATAAGATCCATAAGAAAAAAAAAACAATATTTGAATGTTGTATAACCGAAATTAGTGGCCGTAGCAATTTTATTTCGATAAAAATCGATTTTTCGTATTATTGTACCAAATTTCAGCTCTTTCTGTTATGAAATAATGACGCTAGGTAGCATTTTATAAAATCACTATTTTCAGTTTTTTCCCAATATTTCAGCAACAGCAGCAGAGATCTTGGACTTGTTTGGGTTATCTTAATGGCCATAATATGGCGCAACTTTTTTCAAATTTGACCCACCCTGTATTTTTTACTATTTCTTAGATGCCAATAGTGAACCATAAAAGACGAACCACCCTGTATTTACTTATAAAAATAAAAGAAAATATTTATTTCACTGACCAACTGTTGGAGGTCCTTGTTAATCAGCGTGTATTATGTATGACGATTTAGTTAAAATAACTTTAATCTTTATTGAACATTAAACACAGTACCTATATACGTTACAATACGTACGTAACGTAGTTAAGCCATGATATTACTGAAGAACAGAAGAAAGACAAAAGATACATTATAATACGAGTGTTGCCGATGGCACTGAACACAAACATATTTGGTAATGTAGGTAACTGTAGCCAGAATAGAATTGAACATTGACAAAAAGCGATATACTTTGACTAGGCACTATTTTGTTGTCTGTAAATATCGTGATATAAGCTTAAAATGATTCCATTGTTTGATAGAATAAGCATTTTCGAATTGGCTGAAATAAATTATATAAAAACTCATATCAGGCTGCCTAACAATAAGTTCATAATACTACCAATTAGTTGACGATAGAGTACATTTGGACTACTTTCACAAACATTTACTAACAAGTTTAATTTTGGTTGCATTGGTATAATACTAGATCTACATTCAGTCATATTATATTTTTGAATGATTTTGTCCTTTTTGAGTATATCATTTTTAAAATACAGACAAGAATCTTTTTTTGAGCGATTCAAACCTAACTTTATGAATTCCAACTTTTTGGGGACTTTTTGTTTCGTTCCATACAATGCCTTATTTAGCTTACAGACAGAACATTTTTAACCTAGGTATACACTAGGTATATTCAGGTGTTTTTAAATATCGCTATAAAAAAGCAGATTTATTTAACATCAAGTTGTGTAATATACAGATTATATTCTACAAGCGATGACAAAAGAACTCTCTTTTTCACTATTTCTTTCGTCATACATTTTTCCACGGAACACCCACTTTGTGTCGATTAACTTCACATTCGATGCAGCTTCTTCCAGGGACTTAAGTTCCTCTTCAATGGCCGCCTTCCACCCCTTACCCAAGCAGACGGCTTCTTCGTAGTTCTGTGGGATATATTTTGGCAGGTATCCAGCTGAGAAAGCTGTTATTTGATTTAATTGATAATCAGCGTAAAGTTCAGGTAATTTTCTGGTTCTTAAAGGTATATCAGTATTATTTTCCTTCATATACCCACTTATTTATTTTTTCATTTTCACGTTCATCTTATGATTTTAGTAATTGTAGAGGGCCTATTTTAATCCACTTTGATAAATCTGTCCATCCAGGTCCGTGGATACCACTAGGCGCGCGAGTGGTACCCACGGGGTCGCTGTCGTTCAAAGTCATGCCTGAAGAAGTACTGGCATGGTTATCAATGGCCAGAGCGTGGTGCAGTGGGGTCCGTGGAAAATGACCAGAGGGTCTTAGTGGTCGTCGTAGAAGAGGATTTAATATGAGTGTGGGTATTTGAGTAAGAAAAAAGATGACTGTTTGTGTAGAGTGTGGTGGTGGTGTCAGAGTGGTGGGAGATGCCTAAGAGAGGTTGAAGTCTATCATCAATGACGGGAGGGGGTATATGACTGAGAAAATAATATGGCTGCTTGTGTAGAATGTAGTGGCATTAGAGGGGTGGGGAAAGCTGAAGACATGAACAAGTGCGTAAACAACGACCAGAAGGTCTACATCTAAGAGAATAGATAGATAACGGGTAATTGTAACAAAAGGGTATGATAGCCGATGGTGAACTCGTGAGTTTTGTGTGTAGTTCAGACGGTTGGTAGAAGCAACACAAGTTGATGCACGATCTTTACTCAATTCTTTGAGTACTTCTGTACAAAATTAACTGTGATTGTATAAACTGCACAATCATTTATATATGTTACAGATAGATCATAATTACACATTGTCATTAAAATATGGCTTGGTATATTAGAAAATGCACTTTAGTAAGTATTAACCTTTTGACTCAAATAATGGTTCCTTAAAATAGAGATATCTAAACAAACAAACTAATAATTAAGATACCCAAAATGGGTCTATTTGTTAGTTACTGTATCTTTATAGTATTGGGGGCAAAGGTCCCTTTGATAATAGTCCCTAATAGGTTCATAATATCTTACTTATGAAATTATTCTAAATAAGTCTAAAAAATATAAGTATATTTTATTTAACAATATAACTTATCCCTTCTCAAAACGAAAGCCCGGTGGTTCTAGGGCTGACGTCTTTATTTTTGGGGGTTGATGGTTCATCAATTGTTAGGTTACGAACAGAGTATTTCCAGCCTTGTTTGTAGATTTTTCTCAAGTGGTTACGGAGCAGGTAAATACACCATCCAGTGATGAATATTGCCAAAAGTAGATAAAGGTAGAGGTAATGTGGCGTACCTTCACTTTCTTCGATCATGATAGGTCTTATATGGTTGAGGGCTTGATTGATAGAGGATATTTCGTCCAGGTCCACTTGTTGCAAGACCAGTGGCTTACTGTTTGATTGATTTGAAATGTAGTTAAGCTCTGGCAGTATATAGCTCGTGCCGTTTATATTATCTAGTCTTGTAGTGAAGACGGATCCATTTATGTTGATGGAGCACTCATTGGGTATTGTGATGATACTTGGTTGGCTAACTTTTGCGAATCCCTTGGTATCGCAGTCTATTTGGATAAGTATTGGCTGTGTTGTCAAAAGAAGTACGTGTTCTTGGCTGATTTGTTCCATTATAGGTTCGGAGAGAAGTAGTGGCGAAAATTGGCACGTCGTGAGTTGGTTACCCATCAGTAGATTTGGGAGACCTTTGTTAAGGTTTTCCTTGGCGTCGCCTCGGCATATTAAGTATTCTTCCACTTGAGGGCAGGTGTCTTGTCTTTCAAGATATTTTTCTTTGCCAAGTATAAGGATAGGTTTGGAAGGTATAATGGTTTGGTTATTAATTGGGACAGGGTATAGGTGATAGCTAGTGTAAGTTTCAGGAGTAAGAATAGGTACATAGATCGTAAACACTATGAGGTTCTGGTCGATTGTAACACTGACACCAAAGAGATGGTAATATGATTGCAAGTCATTTAAATTCAGAATTTGGTTTGGTGAATATATTTTAGCTAGAGAGTCTAATATATTTCTAATATCTGCCAAAGATATTATTGAATTGTGTAGTGAGTTTTCGTCTAAAAATTCAGAGATGAGTTGACATTCGGTCGTTAATTGCTCGCTCAGGTAAATTAAATGGAATGCTCTAATTGTCGAGGTCTTCTCGTAATGCGGATATATACTTAGAAATGTGATTTTGATTTCGTACTAAGGTTGTAACGGTCTTATTTATTTGATTGACCAACGGCTGTAAAATAGATGTTTTTAGATTTAATTGATCAACTATTTTATGTTGTCCGGCAGTTAGAGTAGCAATGGGTTTTTGCAGTGTTTTTCTATCGTTATTGCCCATTGTTCCGAATAACCATTTTTGAGCTGTACCTACTATATTAACTAATCCTCGTTTTTTTAATAGGTTGCAAGTTTAAATATTTGCGATATGTCCGTTCTAAGATGAATTTTGCATTTGTGGTCGCCTGAACTATTGTTCTTGTATCTTTAAACTTGTCAGAGGTGTCTATACGGTTAATTCCGTCTTTTAAAGTTTCAGTCTAAGTTTTATTGGTGACAAGTCGACATAATGTATAATTTTATGATGGCCAGAGATAAGTCTAGTCGTACCTAGTCGTAGGGGGAATACGGGATTTTCTAGGGGTTGGATATTAATTTTCTTGGAGAGTGTCTGGTTCATCAGGAGGGTCAGTGTATTGTCCATAGCAGCATCTTGGTCCTGGAAAACATTAGACTGTGCTAATCGTCTGCTTGGCTTTATAATATTTTTGTGAAATGTGCCATGTTTGGTTTGTAAAGCTTTGCCTTTGTCTATGATAACTTTTGATTTCTTAAATCGTGGTTTTGTCTTATGTCTTTTTGTGTCTTCTTTAATATATACTGTCTGGTCTGGAGAGTTAAGGGTAGGATCGTTTCGATTTTCGTTTAATTTATTGATTGTTTGTGATTTATTTTGTTCGATACATTGGTTTATTTGCTCGTATAGCTTTTGTGTATTTTCTTTATATTTCTGCATGTATTCGTTAGTAATGATGGCATCACTTAATCCAAAAGGGGTGGAACTATTTAAATGACCGAGTACAATTTCGAAAGGGGTTAATTTTGTAACATTATGGATTGAATTATTGTAACAAATAATTGCCACTTTCATTAGACTAGATATTGGTTTGTTCGGGTTGTCCGTTTTAAGGCATCGTAGTTGATCCAGTAGCGTAGAGTGGAATCTATCGACGGGCGAGTTGGAATTTGAATTTCGAACCGTTGTATAGCGAATATCTATTTTGTGTAATTGGCATTGGATTCTGTTCCGCAGTCGGAAATTATTTTTCTGGGAATGCAAAAATGTGAAATGATGTTCAATAAACTATCATAAATTTCTAAACCGTTTTAGGTTGGAAGGGGGGTATGCTTGTCCGTATTTAGAAAAGGGGTAAAAAATAGTGAGAAACATTCCCTTTTCTGCATAAAATGTATCGGTGTGCAAAATCTCTTAAGGTTTTTTAGCGGTAGGTGTAATTTCGTATTTAATTTTTTGTGGATGTCTTTCGTATTTGCTAATTTGGCAAGTGTTGCAATTATTGATGTATTTTGTGACGTCTTGAATCATGTTAGGCCATTAATATCGTTTGCTAAGAGCCGTTTTAACTTCAGTGATACCGCGGTGACAAGTTTTTCCTTCGTGTTGATATTTAATCTTTCTTTGTTGTTCTTCTGTGTCTGTTATGTCTTCTAAAATTTTGCGAGATATATAGAGCTTTAATTTTGAGTCAAAATTTTGTCTCATTATTCGTGTAACTTTGCGTTCGGTTTCGCGAGTGAAGAAATAAAAGCAATACTCTTTTGAAGGGTCTATTATATCTTTTAACAGTGTTACGACGTCTTTGTCGGAAGCGGACGTCCTAAATGTTACGTTAGTGCGAATTTTGTCGAAGATATTTTCGTGGGAGGCGCTATCTAAAATTGCGTGGCTACATTCGTTGGATGTAATTTGACAAGCGTATTGATTCAGTACCTTCCCAATTTTCAGTTATTGGGAAGGTAAGAACGGGGTCTTCGGCAGATGTGTAGATTGATTCTAAGTCATCTAGTATTTCATGCAAAGCATTAGGATTTGGTGAACTTACATTGTCTAGGTCTAGGTCATTTATAAAACCGTCAATGTCTTCGTTAACGTTGCCGGGTTCTGCGATGACAGATTGAGTTTTCGCGCTTTTTCTGAGATCGTGTTTCGATAGGGTGAGTTTCTTTTATTCTTATACGAGAGAGTGAGTCAGCATTAGCGTTGTGTTTTCCTTTTTTATAGCGAATTTCATAGTCGTATTTACATTGTATTTCATTGGATTGATGGAAATATATTGGTATAGAAAACTTTGGATTTATAAGTGCTTTTTGAGAGAGGTAAATTGAGAGATCGAATTTCTGGAGGTCTTCGAATCCTATCAGACCATCAAAGAAGTCGTGAAAATCATATAAAAGAATATTCATACGGAGAGGCGAGTGAAACTCTTTAAAACTTGGGATTGTGGCTTTAAAACGTACATTAGTTTTTCCGGTTTTAATTTGGACTTTGTCGTGGTAAATGCAGTCTGGGAAATGTTTTTCTATTGTTCTACTTGAAAAAGTTCCTCAAAATAAAATTTTGGCTGTTGATTATTATTTTGTCTAAAGGTATTTGGGCTGTTTGAATTTGGGTTTAATTTTGAATAGTTACTTATACCGCTCGTAGGAGTAGGCTGGGTAGTGGTGTAGTTTTATTGGGTTGCCAAACGTTTGTAGGTTTATTAAAATTTTGTCTATTCTGCGCAAAATGGTTTTTATGTTGGAAGGGATTTAGTTTATTGTTTTGTGAGGGGAATTTATTTTGAAATGGGATTTGCGGTCGAAAATTTTGGAATGGTTGTGTCGGTATGTCTCACGGTCTCATATTTTGCGATTGATATGGTATACTGGGTGTCACAAATGTCGGTGAAGGCGTTGGCTTCGTCATTGGTTAAGACAATTGATGATTGGGATGTGTAGACATAGGCATATTGCGAGAATTATATGAAAAGTTTCCTTCCTCGGCAACTGTTTTTATAGCGTCCTCTAAACTGGATAATTTTTTAATCCTAATCATCATTTGCAACGTGTTGGGCAAATTCCTAGCATATGTGTCTAATGTCAGTCTTTCGTAATGTCTAGTAATTAAAGTTTTTTCATCAGCAGATTGGTTTGACTGAATTAATTTAGCCATTAAAAGACTCCTAATCTCTTGACATCATATGACAAAACTATGCAAAGACTCGTTTTTATTTATTTTTAATTGTAATAAATCCTGTTCTAAACATCTTACGTCACGTTGGTCACCAAAATTGCTAATAAGAACTGTTTTGATTTGTTCCCAATTAGAAATTTCTAATCGCGACCCAATTAGCATTTGCTCTCTGCCAACTAATTTACCTAATATAGCTTGAGTCAAAAATCTATTCAAAGCGTCATTATTAGGATCATAAAATGTGTTAATCAAACCATCTCCGCTTAAAATAAATAAATTTAATCCGAAAGGATTTCAGACATGCAAAAATATTACTTAGTTTATTAAAATTATAACTAGTCCTCTAAAGGTCGTAAACCGATCTATGCCCAAACTTAAGGGTTTCAGGGGATAATCGGGATGGAGAAGAAAACCTAATCCAAAAAAAATCGAAGCAATAAAACATTTTCCAATTTCGAAAACCCATTGTGACATTAAAAGCTTTTTAGGTCTCTTAGGTTATTATCGACGTTTCATAAAAAATTTCTCTAAAATAACTAAATCTTTTACAAAATGTCTTAAAAAAGAAGAAAAAGTAATCCATACCCCAGAATTTGTCGATACTTTCGAATATTGTAAAAATCTTCTATGATTCTCTATTAGCCTTCCCAGACGAAAAATAATTTACCATCAGAACTGACGCTTCTAATTATGCCATAGGCGCAATTCTTAGTCAAGATGACCGACCCGTTTGTTATGCATCTCGGACTCTAAATCCCGCTGAAATTAATTATAGCACAATAGAAAAAGAACTGCTCGCTGTCGTATGGGCTTGCAAATATTTCCGTCCCTATGTTTTTGGTAGAAAATTTATAATTCAAACAGATCATAAACCATTACAATGGCTCTTTAATCTTAAGGAACCAAATAGTCGCCTTGTAAGGTGGAGGCTCCGTCTAGAATAATTTGATTATGAGATTAGGTACAAAAAAGGTAAACATAACGCCAACGCATACTGTTTATCGCGTATCAAAATTGATCAGGTAGACGCAAACTCTATTGACACAGAAACAAATCCAGGTGACAAAATCGACGAAATTTAACGGCGATTTTATATCCGAAATTGGAGACGAAATAACTGAACGACTTATACACACCCACAATGGAAGAAATCTTTAAGGACATCACAGCACCAGAACCGACTGTAGACGATGACGAAACACGACACACCGCTCAAGAAAACCCAATCCAAGAAATCCCTTATACCGAAAATTGTCTCAATCAATATAATCATCAAATTACTTTCATAGAATCCAATAACACTGTTTTAGATTCATATGTTGCTTCAACCTTATTTAAAACAAAAATTCGACATTTAGTAACGCTTAGAACTACAGCCCCAGACCAAGACATAGTTAAATTATTAAAATTTATAATATCCCCACAAGTTACATATTGTCTATATTTTAAAACTCCTGAAATTGAAAGAAAAGTTACCCGTATCATTCAACAAAATTTCACTAACTTGAAACTATGTATCTCACGAAAACTCCTACAAGATGTACAAAATTTAGACGATCAAACTAAAAAATTAAAATATTACCATGAAGGAAAACCCAGTCACAGAGGAATCAATGAAGTAAAAATGTCACTACTCAAATGATATTATTGGCCTAACTTAATTAACGATATTACAAATTATATAAATTTTTGTAAAATATGCCATAGAGCAAAATATGAGAGACACCCTCAAAGAAGAAAATATCAATTTACGCCCACTCCAAAAAGACCTTTCGAAATAATTCATATGGACTTATTTTTTGCAGAATCAAAAATATTTCTTACAATTTTAGATCCATTTTCAAAATTAGGTCAAGCCTATAACATAAAATCCAAAAACGCACTAGATACTTATAAAACTCTATTGACGTTTATCTCACATTTCGGTATTCCTAACAAAATAATTTGTGATAGTGATAAAGAATTTGATAACAATATATTTAAAGAATTTTGTAACTTGCATCAAATTGACTTCCATAACTACTCCTAAAATTCAAATTTTAATGCTCCTGTTGAACGTTTTCACTCCACATCATTAGATATGATACGTTGTGTTAAATTAGAACAATCCAATAAAGAATTTAATCAAGTAATGAAATTAGCAATCATAGGATATAACAATTCCACACATTCAATAACAAAATTAACCCCTTTTGAAGTAGTATTTGTAAACCAAAGAAAAACCCCATTTCACTATATTAATGACCAAAAAGAAATTTCTAAAAAACTATATGACAACCTCAATCAACAAATTTCTCAAACTAAAGATCACAATATTTCTAAACCAAATAAAAAAGAGACGAACCAATAACAAACAAGCCTGATGAAACAGTTTATTTAAAAACAAAAGATAAATTTATTTCTAAATCAAAGCCAATTTATAAAGAAACTTAAATAGTTTCTGATAAAGAACATCTAGCACAGACAAAATTAGGGACATACCATAAGACTTCAATTAAGAAACCGAGACAAAAACTAAAAGAACCTCCTTTGTCACAGGTTGCAGACAAAAAGGACTTTGAAGACCTTATCACTGCTTATCGCATTCAGTGGACTGACGATGACCAGTCAAGCAATTAACCCCTTAATAACTAACCCTATCCTACCGATACAACTAGGACATACAAAATTAATCTAATCGACACACAAATTCGTATATCAAATAAATACATTAATGCTCTTGGAACATGCAGAAAACTTATACAAAACTTATGAAAAACTTTGTTGTTTGACACTCGATGTCCCGCCATTAGTAAATTTCACATCAACCAAAGTAGCTTTAAAACTTAATTCCTTACTCTTAAATAAAAATAATAAAAGAGGATTAGTGGATGGTATTGGTAATATCAAAATTTCTCTTTGGCACTTTAACCGAAGATGATAAAACAGAAATAATCGAACAATACAAAATCTTAAATAAAAACCAACAAAACATAGAAACCCAACAAAAACACAATTATCCATTCTTCAGCCACTTTCTAAGATTTTTAACAAGACAGTTTCAACTTTATCAGATAATCAGTAACAAATTGTTAATTTAGTTGAAAGATTAAGGCATGACTTTAGAGACGTTAATAGAGACGATTCATTGGACAACAAATTATTGACAACGGAAATTCTCTCTTAACGCTAATTGATGAAATTTAAATAGCTATATCTTTCTCTGCTTTAAAAACAGTATATAACCCCATAGTTAGTCTTAACGAAGTTTCATTTATGAAAAACACTTTCTCAAATTTATGGGAATTCTAAGCTATTACCTTTAGAAAACGATTTAGCTTATTTTAAACTAATGCATCAAGATGCATTTTTCAAATATCCAAATTTTAATTTTATTATAACATTACCGTTGTTCTCAAACGAAAATTTATTTCTTTATAAAATCTACCCAATTCCACAAGCCATTGTTACCCTTATTCCTTATAAAGCAATAATAATGCTTGGCGAGAAGAATCAGCAATTCTTAGATGAAGAATGCCCACAAGTCGAAGGTTATTACATTTGTGACAAGAAACCACAACCCATTCAGGACGACTGTATTTCAACAATAATCCATGGTCAATCACCCACAAATTGTCAATTTTCAGAAGTGCAAGTCACTCAACCAATTGTCTATCAAGTCAACCCAAGTCGACTACTAGTTATACAATTTAAAGAATCCAGTATCCGATTCCAGTGTGATACTAATGAAGTAGAACGAATGCAATCTCCCACATTAATCACTATTGATCCAAATTGTAAATTATGGATTGACGATGAACCATATTTATTTTAATCCAATCCCACTACAGTCGCAGACACTGGTATATTATTACCACCACTACAACAAGTTAATATGTCAAGTATTTCACATGATCTTAATCTAAAATCTGTCTAATTCGAGGATATCAATAAAATTATCCAATCGAGCCATTCACTGTCTTCAGTCACTACAATAGAAGCATTACCAGAAAAGAAGATCAAAATATTTTGGATCCTCTTTGCCATCACGTTATTATTCCTGGGTCTGATGACAACGTACATTTGTTTCCAAGAGAAAATATCCAAATTCATAAAAACTACAAAGTCCAGAGGCAATTCAACCAATGATGTCCCAATGGTGTCCCAAGGCCCCCATGCGCCATTTTAAAGAGGGAGGAGTTATGTCCCCTGTATATTATATATTTCTACTTCAAGGTGTTCTAAGAAACTAAGACAAAACTACCGGTTAAAGTCTAAGCACTGTAAATTATGTCTCATGCTATTTCTCAGACAGTGATGTCATCCATCTGCCATCTGAGGTGAAGTAAACAAATATAATTTATTACCCTATTCTAGAAAATTGATATGTGGATACACGGC
Source organism: Monochamus alternatus (assembly GCA_037114965.1). NCBI lineage: Eukaryota > Metazoa > Arthropoda > Insecta > Coleoptera > Cerambycidae > Monochamus > Monochamus alternatus. The sequence goes on along the minus strand of CM073431.1, from coordinate 43,410,247 downwards.
ACGCCGTATTTCCAAGAATTTCGTCTGACTTTTCATAAGCAAGTCGCAGCTTGTCCTGAAAATTTAAAGAGGATCGAACTAATAATGCAACATTGTCAAATGTATGCATATCAAAGTTGTAACCGGATATAACTGATTACTGAGGGTATAAAAGCCTGCAGATGACCATCAAGGTGTCAGTTGCTTTCAAAATTCATTCGGGTGCTGTCAAATAAATTTATTGTTCATTTTGAAAGCAAATTAAATAATTAAACAATAATGTCGGAGGCCATGAGGCCATTGAGACCTTGTCTCAAGTTAGCTCTAACATTATTAAGCTTACTAAAAAACTGGGAAGAATTATAAACAGAACATTAAAGAGTAAATACATCGTGTTGATAAAAGAGAATAAAATGAGAATATATTCCATTTGGAGAATAATGTAGCAGTGTTAAAGTGTTATTGTGAACAATTTAAAAAATTAAAACTAAAAAATAAAGTGACCGATGGTGGTGTGTCAGACAGCTAGACAAGAAGAAGGTAGTGTGGATAGATGTGCAGTCCAGCTTCAAGAGTTGGGTACTAAACCTTCGTTGAAGAGATTAGAAGCTTTTCAATTGAAGTAAAATATGCTTTAAAAGGGTCATTAATTAAAGTTAATTTAATATTTGAAGGAAATTTTGTAAAACTAAATGACGGGGAGGTTGATTTAAAATCTTTTGGGATTAAAAATGAAATTACATCATAATACTGATACATAGTGATTTTCCGGGTTGTTGTGCCGCGACCTCGGTAACTGGTAGCTGCCAGAAACAGAGTTAAAATGCACATCCCTAGCATTAGCCGGAATTATTTTACCTGCCCTGGTTGTTCTCGGGTTAGGCTCTGTGGGAACAGACCCGCTATCGGTGTTTCTGGACCCGTTCATATATTGATTTCGGTTCCTATTGTTGGTATTACGACTGTTACGGTCGGAACCGTTCCTCGGATAATAGTGGTCTCCGAGGCGTTCCGTAGCCGCCGCTGTAACTGGTCGCATCCCATGCTTCCAAACGTTTCGCCGCTCTTCACTGTCGGCATCTTCAGTCGTGACTCTGCAAAAGCTTCGCTGCGACTGAGGCTAATTGAGACCTCGTTAGCGGTCCCATAATATCGGTGCTGCTGCGCGCGCCTCTGCACCTGCGCAAACAGGTAGTGGGCGGGGCCTCAAGATCTACATCAACAATGACGCACGTCCCGTCACGGCTGAATAGCCGCGTAGGTGTGGCCAAGCTATTAGCCATCGATCGTATGACATAGCGAGTGGTATAATCGCGTACGGACCTGTGCCGTTGGGTAGTGGGCGGGGCCTGAAGCTCGGCTCGAGAGCCGACGCACTCCTCGTCATAGCTCGGCAACCCAGTAGGCGTGGCTACGCTGTTATTAATCATCGACCGTGTAATGCAGGTGCTGGCACAAGTGAGTTCGGACCTGCGCAGTCGGCCGGTGGGCGGGGTCTCAGGCTCAACTCCGCCAACTAGGCCCGCCCCGTCACGGTTTGGCATACATGTAGGCGTGGCCATGCCATTAGTTATCGATCGTGTAGTGTATAACGTGGTCCGAGCGCGTTCGGATCTGCGCAGTCGGGGAGTAGGCTCCGAGATCGACCTCGGTGTTTACGCCAGTCTGACCATGGTTCGGAAACCGCGTTGGCGTGGTTAAGTTATTATTAGTCCCTAATGACACACCCCTAATTTCTTATACAATAGGATGCGATACACTCCAGGCCTGTAGATGTTCCAAATAAATTTCTCCTATTAATATTTGTGGTAAAATGACAGGATCAACAGTGAAAGTTAGACATTTTCAAGACGTTTGAAATTTTAAATTAATGTGTGGGCAGGAATAATTGGAAATTTTATTGTTGGTCCTGTCATTTTACCACCGAGATTAATGGGAGAAATTTATTTGGAACATCTACCAAATACGTTGCCAGACTTGTTAGAAGATATACCTCTACAACTTCAGAGAAATGTGGTTTATGCATGATGGAGTTCCGCCACATTTTTCATTACCTGTTCGTAACTACTTAAATCAACAGTACCCAAACAAATGGATAGGTAGAGGTAATGACGCTTCTTTAAATTGGCCACCATGTTCTCCAGACTTAAATCCATTAGATTGTTTTTATGCGGTCATCTTAAGGCCGTGGTTTATATGATATCGGTAGAAAACGAAGAACAATGGCAACGTCTTCAAGATGTTACAAATACTCTTAGAGGCGACGAAGAAATTATGCAGAGTACATTTCAATTTTCTTCGTCGTGTAAATCTTTGTATGCGTGTAAATAGTGACCACTTTGAACAACTACTGTGACATATTTATTTATTTGTATTCATGTTTTCATAATTTAATTTTTATGTCAAAGTTGCTGATGATTAAAATTACAAATTTCGAATAAACCACGAGAGTAATCGAGTCTTATCAAGAGTACCTTTTTTGTAGGAAATAATTTACTTAATCTATATTTTATACTGAAAAATCTTTTCTTCCATTGGCCGAAGGTGTAATTATTAAAAAACCCAAATTCCACGCCAATGGAATGATATTACTCATAATTTTGATATGGGCTTTATTGACCTATAGAACGGTGTCAAGTTACCAAATTTTAGCAAAATCGCATAAAGCGTTTTAAATTTATAAAAAAAAACGGGACAACTTTGAACTAAGGTAAGTTTAGCTAAATCGACTTATTTCGAGCAGCAGTGTATCTGGTGGAGCGTTGTAAAGACCTTTTAGGTATATTAAATACGGCCCGTATCATACATGCTGTAGTGCTGTAGTTTTTATATAAAAAATGTTTATTTTTAATATAATTCGATTTCATCTACATAAGATCTGAGTTATCCACTAATGTGTATGAGTACTATTTAAATATGAAATTGCATCCTTCAGAAACAGTTATGCTATCACTTCTAAAGTAAACATTATTTGTTTATTCAAGTATTTTGAGGAGTGCTGACAATCACCTGCTTATCTAAAATCTGTTGATTCTTACTAGCGACTTAGACGCTGGTAGTGCGCGCGCTATCTTCTTCAGTGAAGACTCTGGCCATTTTCTAAAAAATATAATGTCAACTACTACCAGTACTACAACTACTAAGAATAGTGATAAGAAGATTATAGGAGAGGTTATACAAATATTTTAATTTGAACGTTCATACAAATGGATAGATATACTCGCTGATGTTAAAGAATATAATAATCGATGTCATCGAACGATTGGAATGAAACCTAGCGATGTAAACAAAGACAACGAAAAACTAATTTGAAGTTCAGTGTAGTCATATTAAACTGGAAGCGCCGATAGTACAATCTCACCAACCTTGTACGTGTTACTAAGAACAAGCATGTGGTTAGCAAAGGATACACGCAGAACTGAACCTTGGAATTATTGAAAACAGTAAAATTTCGAATTACTAATTCTACCACTTATTTACTGGAAGATATGAACGATAGGCCTATTAGTGAAAGGGATTCTATGAAGCAGAGCTACAAAAAATGATCATTCCCAATGTGTACCTTGCTGAAAACCGCGTATGTAGATGCGGGAATATATCTCAACACAGCTGGATCGATGCTGATAACCTTATTTAACACATTCTCCGCTTTACATGTATTTTAATGGTGAAATGTGTTATAATTAATAAATATATTAATTGATCACATGTGTGTTGAAAGTCGATACTACAGAGACTATAAAACATAAATACGTAGTAAATTTATCACAAATATCTTACTTGCTTACGTAGACATACCTCGTAATAATACCTGCATATTAATAAAACAAAACAAAATTATATATCTGAACATATAATCAAAGACCCCCCCATTTAACTTTAACAATAATAGTATTTTAAGTAAACACCTTTGAAGTTAATTGGAAATATTAGGAAATATTATATATAACGTTAAACTAAGGGAAACTAAAGAGTAGTTAATAGACCACCGTATATAGTAAGATATTTATTCAAAAACAACAGTGTTTCTCAACAGAGACAAAAATGACCAAATAAAAATATTTCGGCTAAATATAATAATAATAATAATTACATAATCTTGTCAATATCAACATATATAAGTATGAAATATATTGCACCGATTTTTATTTAAAATTGTTTAGTTATTTTTGCGTCTTCGTCGTCCTTCATTACATAATATAGTATACAATATTACACTACAGTGGTGAAAAGCTCCTAAAGTGGCAGATAAAAACTATGAAACAGCATGCGTTACTTAAGATATACCTGGATAATGTTATTACAATTTTGTACCTCTAGTGGATAAGATCATCCGGTGTGCTCCGTACTTTTAACAAAGATATATTAAATGTATATTAAGAATAATACATAGAAACAAATGGCAGTTAAAGTGATATGATATGTGAAGTAAAGTGTAAGAAGACTGCAGATCATTTAGTGGTAGTAATGAAAAATCCACATAATGTCGAAATGCATTAAGAGCATAATGCCAAACGTGAAAGTAACACACTGTTTACACAGGCAGATATAACTGTATCTATAAAGACAGAATAATGACGCAATCATGGCAGTATTGTTAATTATATTTACTCACCATCATATTATAAATTTTTAAAATAGTGTTGACTACAAAACAACTTGATAAGAATTGATACTATTTTAGATGTAAACTACATTCTAATAATTTTTATAAGGATATACTAATGGAGAAGTACAAATTCTAGTAGAAACCCTTAGATACCTATTGAATATTAATACCCTACACATTTTATATTGGTTTCTGTTTTTTTGCAGTATATACGTTTGCTACTAGGACATACCAGTACAATTACATATTTCCTATTAAATATCTATAAAAATTTCCAATTATAATACGATAGATATAATTGTATTTATGTAGAAGGTTAATATAGATATTAGTTCTTCTCCTCTTACCGAAGAACCTGGGCCCTGGTAGCAGGGACATTACATGGCGATCCTGCTAGTTCGGTGTGGAAGTTTGGTAAATTCTAATTAAAGATAAAAGTTATAAAAGTGGAAAGAAAAATGGGTAGCAGTCAGTCAAAAGAGGAAGTCAAGAAGTCAAGTCAAGAAGGCAATAGTGGTAGTGTAACGAATCGTACGTTTATTGGAGCATCACTAGGGCAACAGATATTAATAATAGTGCAAGGAGGACTAATAATTGCAATTACAATGGTGTTATTTTGATTCCAAGTCAAGAAAACGTTGCAGAAGAAGATACGACGAGAAATTACCAGAAGTCAGAATCTACAGAGTGTGTAGTGAGTGAAGTGCAACCGAGAGTGTAACTATGTCGATGTGAGTGAGAACTAATTGCGGCAGTTCATCCAACGATCGTATACGAACAGTTAAGGAGCTTTCAAGGTATTATTAAGAAAGAGCCCCAGCATCGTCGAGAATCATTGGATAGAGTATATAATACTATGTACTAATGAGTTGCTTAAGGTAGAAAATAATAGCAATAAGTTTTTTCGAGTCGAAACAGAATAATGCATTGCATGTAACTTTGAATGGAATGAGCTATGTGTGTGTACGGTACAGAGCGAATGAATAAAATAGATACATCTAAAATTATTAAAATTAAAAGAATTGCGGGTTCAACGCAAACAGTTGGCTCATCAAAAATTTCATTTAATATAAGCAATTAATTAATAAATCATGAATTTTGTATTGTTGAAAAATTTGATTCTAATATACTGGGTGTATTAGGTTCGGATTTCTTTTCAAAATATGGTGTTATTATTGATTATGAGAAATTTTTATTTTCATTTTAGAAAAACTGTAGAAAAATTACTGTACCATTAGAATTTGAAACTGATGAGTACACTGTAATACCACCCCGTTGTGAAGTAATCAAATTTTGTTTTACCGACAATACTGATGAATATATAATTCAAAATGAGGAAGTACGTGAAGGAGTGCTTGTCGGAGCTGCTATAGTTAAACCGGAAGGTAATAAAATTTCAGTAAGATTATTGAATGTTAATGAAAGGGAGATAAATTAAGAAATTTTAGACTGAAAGTAGAAAGTATAACTAATTATGAGGTATATCAGTACAATTGCAATAAAATATCTGTCAATCGTGTTGATAAAGTTTTGGATATGATAAATACAAAATCATTAACAACTGAGAAACTTAGTTCAATTGACAAAATTTGTGAAAATATGCAGATATTTTTAATTTAGATGGTGATCCGTTAACAGTGACAAATATTTATAGACAAAAAATACGCTTGAAAGAAGGTGCGTCTCCGGTGTATGTTAAACCATATAGATTACCCACGCGCAAAAAGACGAAATACGCAGAATTGTTGAAAAAATGCAACAAGAGGGCTAAATCTGAGTGGTCCTCACCTTTTTTAGTAGTCGGAAAGAAAGCTGACCACAATAATAAAAAAAAGTATAAAGTCGTTGTCAATTATCGGTTATTAAACAAACAAATATAAGATGAAAAATTTCCATTACCTAATATCACTGATATTTTAGACTCATTGTCAGAAGCTGTATATTTTTCTCATCTTGATTTAGCGCAAGGTTAGGTTAGGTTAGGTTAGCGCAATTACCCAGCATAATTAAAATTTCGATTACAAACAGCTTGGACTGATGCAAGATTTAATTTATTAGCTGTAAAAGTAAAACAAAAAAGTGTATATGACAAAAATTGTCAAGAAGTAAGTTATAAAATAGCAGATATGGTGTTAGTAATGAAAATAAAAGTAACAAAATGGACACGCTTTTTAAAGGTCCTTATAAAGTGTTAGAAGATAAGGGTTGCAATATAGTTGTAAATGTAAATAATAAACATATAGAAATACATAAGCAGACGTAGAATATAGAAAAAAAATTTTTGTGTACAAATTTTTTTTCTTTCTTTTCGGGGAAAGTGTACTGGATGTGTTGATAAATTTATAGATTTCATAATTTAAATGCGTTACAATAAGTTGAACTTTGAAACAGGATATGAAATAGTCAAGCACAGCTTTTTACGATTAATAATAAGTAATAAGTATGCATGTTATATATATTGTTTAGTAAGTAGTTTTCAGTAAAGATAATTTAAGTTCATTATTCGAAATGTGTAGTTGTCATGTAGACTTACTAGTAGAAGATTAATATAGATATTAGTTAGGAAAATGCGAGCTTGCTTTGCTTCCTGCCTCTTCTCACCGAAGAACCTGAGCCCTGGTAGCAGGGACATTACACGCCTTGTGGACCTATATCACACAGCATAGGTAGACCAGCAATTTCATTCCGTTGTCGGCACTTTGAACTGTTTTCAGTTTTCTGCGGTGACCTCAAAATGTGAGTGCGATAGCGCATCCGATGGAATTTACGGAATCGGTGATCAGGACCGGAATAAGAATTTTATATTTACGCGTAAAAGTATAGTCATTTATTCCACATGAAATTTTGCGTTATATCTATCCACATTATATAATAATTAATTATTCAGTTATGAATAGGTAATTCAACATGTATTATATACTGTCATTTACTGCTACTAACATACAGTGTGAAAATTCGATTTACTTCTTTGGACTTTGGAAAAAAGAGTTTAAAATATATATTGCACCACAAAGCATTTTTATTTAGTGAAAAAATAATTTATTATGATTTTTTTTGTCTTAAATGGTCTAAGCCAGAAGACAAGTATTTTTTAGAACAGAAAAATTATGTTCACTTACCTTTGAAAAATTTTGGAGATAAAAGTGCAATAAAATGTAAATTTTATTTTTTGTTTATTGTTTTATTTTGAGACTTACTCTCATTATAGTGACTACAAGAAATATGATCATCTACATAATTTGAAGATGAGTCGTCTTGTGCAGGAAACGTTGGAACGGCCTCTTTGTGTAATTTATTGCGCGAATCGTTAGAAAACATATTATTTTCAAAATGTATTTGACATAGTTTATATGAACTATTACTAATGCTGGGCAGCTTATCTAATAAATCTTCTCTATTAGAAGCCACTGCACAGAACTTTGCTCTAAAATAAAAATTTGTATTTGTCAAAAATGTAAATGTATATTTTAAACTTCACTTTGATGAGAAGTATTTATATTCCAATGTTATACTTGAGAAATAAGTTAGTAGATAAGGCAATAGCAGTAAAATATAATTTATGGCTTTTACAGTATATTATAGATTACTTACTTATTTATGTCTTTAGGAAATTAAAAGAAACTTAAATTACTATTAGATGATGTGTTTAAATATCTAACTGCTGAGCAGCGACTCGTTCCTCGATTCAGACTCAAAATATTGCTTTAATACGGCTCTGTATAACCGATGTTTGCACTCCCAGAGTTGGATATAAACTGAGGTCTCTGCAGCCTGAAATGGATGCGCGAGCTGCTATGCGCGACTTTTTATTTCGGGCCGAGTGATTCTACTGGTCTCCCTATACAGTGCCTATATTGCATCGCTGATTGCGATATTTCCAAATGCGGAATTTCAGGAAAAAAATAATTTGTTCCAAACAGTATTAAAGTACATCTGAAAACCGAAGTACTGAAACTGAACTGAAAACTGAAGTACGTACCTATGTCAACATTTTCTTACAAATGTCTTTGCATCAGGTAAGTGCTAGATTTTTTCAAACTTAAAAATCAAGTAGTATCTTACTATAAGTTAAAAAACAATAAAATCACAAAATAATTTAAAAAAGAGGTACATCGACATCTATTCTCAAATATGATTTGATTAGACTTTCTATATATTTCTTTAGTGCTTTATCATCATCAGTGCGTATTTTAATTCCACTCCTTTTTTGTACTACAGTGAACAACTGCTGTAATGCTTTGGCGGTAAACGGGTAGTGTTTTTATGTATTTGTATACATACGATCGAGAGAAGGAGAAGTCCCCAAGAACCGACAAATAGCAAGTAAAAAAATGTAACGATAAGTTTTCATGTAAACAACTATCAAACATTGTTGAAACCTCTCCAAATATCAATCCTGGAAATAAATATCAGTAAGGTAGGTGCTACCTCCCTGTGCTACCATATCGTGCTTTCCATCAAATCATTATCTATATTCTGCAAATAAAACTTTTTCTTTCAAAGCGGTGTAAATCTATATACGTGGCATCACGGTCATAAGGATTTAATTAAATTTTGAAAAAAAAATTCGATTTATAATTAATTCCGATTCCGTTAATTCTTATTCCTTTTTAAAATATTTGTACTTAGTCGTAGTTAACCCTGTATATTTTATACTCATGTTCAATTAATTTGTTATTTAAATTATATGCCATTTTTTCATATAATTTACACTTTTTTATACAAAAATTGCTCCAATGACCAAGAACTCTATTTCTGTTTATTGGGCAACTGTTGGGTTATAATTAATGATTTCAGTTTTTAATGCATTTTAATTCAATTTTTTTATACACAGTTATTATTAAAAAGCAAGTAGATTCATAATAGTAAATTATTATTATTATTACTATTGTTGCAATGAAAATATATAATAATGTGACAGCATTTGGAGAATAGCAGAAACACGCATCTCGGATATTCCAAAATGATTTCTGCTGTTTTCCTTACAATTAGATACATATATTTTTTGTGTTAAATCAAACATTGCGTCATTTAGGACGGTTTTGCAATTGGTTTAAATAGTTGCACTGCCAGAGTTTCCAAAATTGTTGATGAAGCTGAGAATATTATTGCCAAAATTTAAGACGATCAACTGAAGTATTTATTAAATCATACTCCAGTACACTCATAAGTGAATTGCTACAAATTTGACAAAAAGCAGGAGAGTTAATATTGTTTTAATTTGACTAAAAACTGTGGTTATTTCCTCATACGTCAAAACTAAGGCTGCAACTATTCGCTTTAATAATATTTGGCGGATTTAATTGCCGCTTCTCAAATATCTTCCCATTGATGCTATGAGGAGGAATAAATTTCCACGTAATGCCTATATTTGCGGCATAATCATAAACTGAAGAAATGTGATTTTCCTTTTTAGTAAGGAACCATTATCTCTTAAAACGTTATTAACGCCTTTAAAATGTACACCATTTGTATTTGTAGAAATTTGTTAATAATGTTTTCTAATTTAGGTCCATTTAACCTCAACTAGATATTTGGAATTTTTGCCGTTTAATTTATGAGAACAACAAGGAACCCTAATACCATGCCCTCCAAATAAAATTTATGCAGACTGTAAATAAATGCACTAGCATTTTTCTGCCATTTAGACCTATGTTTAATATTTGAATAGTATGAAAGGCAACAATGGGATGTGAGAATTTGTTATTATAGATTTTTATTTTTAAATTTAGTATTGGCATAATAGTAAAAGCAACATTCTGTAACAAAACATAGGGTTCAAAACTAATTTTACTGGATTTAAGTGAACAATAATTGCTAATTTAGTTTTTTCCTTGATATTTCTCTGCAGATAACATATTCATATTTAAAATATTTAAGAGGTGGCCTTGCAAATGAATGAATAGAATTTGTTCAAATTATTTAATGTATAATAGATCTGTAGTATTCTTAGCTTGTCAATGTAAAACAATATTGGACAAAATGGTAAATTGGGAATGTTGATAAAAAACGTCACATTATGTGTGCCATAATAGTGGAATAAAGATGGCGGAGTTGTTCAGCATAAAAAAATGTATGGTGCAAGAAGGGAAACAGGGTAAATAATTTTCGCATATAATTTAGTATACAGAGTTTCTGAAATGCCAGTACCCAGTGACAGTTTTGGATTCGGAAATATCCAAATCTTATCCTCCAAAGATAAAATCTGTCCTGATTTTTCATATGAAATAATTTGATATAGATTGCTGTTTCCAAACTTTTTCATCAGTACCACCAAACAAATATCAATTACAAAATTTGTTAACCATTGTTTATCATCTAAGGCACAATAGTCGCTATAATAAAGCTATCTCTGAGGCTCAAAAAAACCTATTTTGGGTTTTTCAAGAGACACATAGTATTCTATGTCGCCAACTACGCTATTGTCGAGAATAAGCAAATTTTTGCAGGAATTTGACAAGTGAGGTCGCTCAGATCTGATTATTCTAAAACTAATTCAACATATTTATTCAATTGATGAATAAGGCGAATGTTTTGCTATTTAAGGCCAAATGGATTTGTTAATCAGTTTAAGATCATCATTGACTTGTGGTTCAACTACTTCTGGCAATAAAGAATAATAATAAAAATTCTACAAACTGGGAAAGATTTTTTTCCAAAAAATCGTCTCTTTTAATTCTTTGCATAAAAATTCTTTTTGAAGTATATACCACCTGTTGACAATATTTTCTATTGGTTATCTCTAGCTGCCCTTGAATTTGGTAATAATAATCATGAGTAATTTTTATTATACCACTTTTATTAAAATACACCCCTTTCCCTTGGCGAATAGCTTCTGCTGGTATCATATTCCGGCAAGAATATGAGCATTTTGCCTCTACAAGGCCATCCACACCTATTCACGTAAGCATCTGACGAGCAACTCAGATAAGGATATTTTGTATGCACTACCAATCAGAAGACAAATAATTTTTAAGTTTTTTTGCTTCAAATTTGGCTATTGCGTGTTGTTCATACATTTTTCGGATATTAGTTACTTGCCATATAATAGCATGTATGTTGTTTTTGATAGTTGTCGTCTCTAGATGCTGTTGGTTATCACAATTCTAATGAATTAACAGTAAGCGTTTACAACATTGTCTGTATTTGGCAGAACTTTCAAATATGGCCTCATGACACCATAAGCAACTTTCTTTATTGTCACTTAAATAAAAACCTAGTGACAGTACACTATCAGCTTCTTTGAAGTACTCTTGTTTTGAGATTGCTAAAGTGAGCGATTTTTTTCTTGCTCAGTTCAACTTCAGCCAATAATAATTTAAAATGTTAATATCCAATGAAATCAAATCAAATCAAATAATTCTATTAAAAATGGCAAGTAACGAGGTCCATTCAGGTTTTCTGGTAGAAAGTACGGTACAATCAAACGATCCCCGTACACTCCTGCCCATCATTGACAACAAATCGCCTCTGAAAGTTAAGGAGTAAGGAGTAGCGTGCGGATTTTCGTCTGACCAAATGTGGCTGTTATGACTGCAAACAAATTAGCTTAGTTACAGTTATATTTAACATTGAAGTCACAAAACTCCAACGTATCTAATAATAAACCGAATAATAAACCATTTAAGTACATTACATTAAAAACCTATACCCAATGGGTAAATTATTAAGAGAAGCTGAAAAGTGATTCGTGTTTAAATACTAAGTAATAAAAAACCATCGTGTTGTCGACAAAAAACTGTCCAAGATCGAAATGCCACGTCTTTGATATGATGCTCATAAAAGCGAATCGAAAGTGAATCTTGACCTACCGTATCATTAGGTCAATAACCTAGTTACCTAGTTTTTGTACTGTTATTTAACGACAAGGAGTAAAACTATTTTCTTTAATCTGGACACATGAATGAATTTTCCTTAAATATTGATTTATTTGTTAATAAAAACAAATGTAGATAATAAATAAATGCTTTCGAATGTTAGGTTATTACAGTTTAATAATTTTGATATTACATTTTCACTACGTTTTCACTACGTTTTACAAATAAATATGAATTTTTAACATTACTCGTAAGTACAATTAATTATTGTAGTTTGTTAGTTTGTAGTTACGTACATCTAGCCTAGAAATTTATTGTTTTTTAGTAGTATGGTACTAACCTGTTTAAAATGTCAGTTCGAGTAAAGCTGCACTCATCCGTCCATAGCACTTTATTAATAAAATTAGGGTGAGCCGCAATTTGCTTTTGATGCCAATTGCAAAATTCAAGACGGCTGGGGAAATCAGCAGGTTATAAAGTTTGAACTTTCTGAAAATGATGCGGGTTCAGTGAGTTTTCTCGTAATATTCTGCAGACCTGGCTTTGGGATACCTCCAATCGCCTTGAAAATGTTCTTGTATAAATAGTAGGCTGCTCTTCAACTAAATTTAAAACAGCTTCTATCACATTTAAGTAATTTTGCCGATGTTCCCGACGCGGTTTCACAGAACCCGTATCGCGAAGGCGTTGAAGCATTTGCACAAAGTTCGCGCACCTGGAAAATGTTTGTTAGATAGACGATATTCCGTAATAGTGGCATTCGCATTTCGTAAAAAACTACCATTTTCGCATATTCGAAATTTGTAAAATTAGGCATTGTGAATTTACGACGAATACGTGAGACCAAAATAAACAAACTACTGCTTGTATTCTCTCCATCCCCCCCTCCAAATGTGTGGCGTGATCTCCGAATTGGGGGGGAAAGAAATGCGGGAAATGCAGAAAGTGCGACTAAATGAGGGCAAATTTGAAAAACACGCTGAAGTGTTAGACGATATTATGTATGTAAACATGATGTGGCAACGATGTTTCCTCTAACATTCGATTTTCGTATGGCTGCGTCATCAGCTCCCACATTATATATTTTAATACCCCATAATATCCAATTACCTATTACATTTATCAAAAATCAATATAGCGGAATAAAATAATTATTGCTTCAATTGTAGCCCTCGTAATTTGTAAATAACGGATGTAGGTTATGTTTCAATATCCCGCCGTTTCTAACAGAGCGGCGAGTCACGAGTCATCCGCCAATTCCACCACAGTGAAGCCCAATTTGCCGGACCTCAAATTTCTTCATACATGCTTAATATGTTATGGCTTCCCCACCACGCGATACGGTCAAAGTCGATGTTTTCCATCCTAATTCGAGGCCCTGATTTCTGGCGCCTCTTATTCTCTCTCACTCTGTTTTGCGGCAAGTTGGACGACGAAATATGTGTAACGGGATTTAACGATTGTTTGAGTGTTCATATTTTTAATTGTATTTTGAATTTCCAATGGTTGATTAGTTGCTACTACTGAATGTGATTTCTTAGATATACTCAATATTAGGTGGTAAGGTTTTAACAACAAGGCAGGTATTAATTTAAAGTAAATAAAAATTAACTTCATTCCAGGGTAAGCCTACACTTGACATATCTAATATAAATATATGGTATTATCGATAGGCTCATAGATAGGTAATAATGAATCTCTCAGAATATTTAGATTTTTAAAACAATTTCAAGACATTGAATTTGCAATTTGATCAAGATATAGGTACGACATTTTAACGTTCACAGATTTACTTTTCCAAATCCTGCAAATTAAATACTTAAATGTAAACTACTGCTCTAAACAAATTGAAATCGCTAATCACAGAATTTCTGAATTAAGAGACGAAGAAAAATTTAAAAATATTTTTGATAATGCGAAAAATATTACTGAATTAGGAGTAAAACGGGGTAAAAGTTGCGTCAAATTTGAAATAATTTATAAAATGCTATGATACGAAGTTATAGATTGCATTTCCCTTCAAGTAAGTACTCGTTTTGGAAATTTACTCAATTTAAATTTTCTTACTTTAGTAGATTCCTCAAAATTTACGAATATCAAAAAATATGCAGAATTGTTTAAATGTTTACTACAAATGTATCCAAACGTTATTGACAAAAACTTGATTAACCAACTTTATATTTTGTACAGAGACGAACAATTTCGTAATTTAGAAGTTCAAAAAACGGTAAATATATACAAGGAATTTAAAATGGTATTTTCGGAAGCACACAAATTGTTTTGCTTAGTTGTAATAATTCCTGCAACAAATGTTTCAATTTTATGAAAACATAAATAAATTTGCAAATTTAAAAGACAGTCGAGTAGATCTGTTTCATATAAAGTAAGTGTTTAAAAATATTTTGTTAAAAGTGGAGGCAAACGAAAACCTACCTTGAAAATTGGTTTTTAGGTCTTTTCATAATTTTTAGTGTTCTTAAATGAAGTAGGAACATTTTTTAAATTATTGGATAAATATATTTTTTTTCTATTCTAAATAAATTTCTAAGATCTGATGTCATTTATTTTTTTAATTTATGGTAGTAATAGTACTATTGGCAAAGATTTCCATAACTAAAAACGATAAACGCGTCAAGGAATATTACTTCAGGGGTGACGTGAAAATTTATTTCTATTTATTATTTGAATGGGTTGGGCCTCAATTCTAGCAGCTACCAAGAGCCGTCACTGACTTTTACTATTATGACAGTATTAAATTTGAAAATAAAAATGTATAATACCAAATTCACTCATCCCATCGTTGGCTTCCATACTATTCAAATATTAAAGATGGACCTAAATGGCAGAAAAATGCTAGTATACTTATTTCAGTGTTGCCAATCGGTGTATAATTATACGATTTTTGTATCTTGTTGACTGTGTATAATTTTCTAACCCTAATAGTATAATTTGTGTACTTTTCAGTAATAATCATATAACTTTTCATTTTGACAGAAAAGTTATACTTGGAATTCCAAGTTCCCTTTCAGTAATCCATAGTTCATGGTTGTATGTAGTTACATCCATGATACAGCGTAGTTGCTATGGTTACAACTGCATTTTCATTTGACTCTTTCTGGTGTTTCTTTTCTCTCTTTGTATCATATGATTCATAATGGTAGGTCGTAGAAATAGACGTTTACTTTTCCTCTTTCAATAAGGACATTTTTAGCATTTGTGTATTGGTGTATAAAAGTCTATATTTTAAATCTAACCAATGTTAACGATTTGATGTTGGCAACACTGACTTATTTACAGTGTGCATAAATTTTATTTGGAGAGCACGGTATTAGGGTTCCTTCTTGTTCTCATAAATTAAACGGCAACAATTCCAAATATCTAGTTGAGGTTAAATGGACCTAAATTAGAAAACAACATGAACAAATTTCTACAAATAAAAATATCAACTATCGTACTTACACTGGTCATACTGAGTACCAGTGCTCTTTATAAATTGTGGGTATAAATATCTATTAATGGTAATCATAAACAATAACGTGGCAGCAACACTGTCATGTTCTCATCAAATTTTTGCCGCATATCTGCAATATAAAAGGAGTAAGTATTAAGTACTTATTTAAACTTAATGGAGAAATTACATGACTTTTCTAAATACGTGCAAAAGAAAGAATGTATTTTCACGTATTTCCGAACCCGACTTTTTTTTACCAGAAAAACAATTCGTTAATTAATCGCCTATTTTTATTAACTACTCTGTACACTACTGAATACTAATTACAATTCAACTAAACACTATTTCATTTTGAAACTCCAGGAAATTTCCAACTAAACACTCTAATTCAAGACTGTAATTCAAGACTGACTGACTCGACCGTTTATTCTTCTTTCATATACCAAACGAATATTCCAGGTATTTTTTAGCATCTCTAGATCCATTTCTTGAAAGATTCTCGTCGATTTTCCATATTCCAGTCGCACCTCGATACACGGCATTATTTTGTTTGTTTACCAGAATCTAGCGTTCCGCGATATCACAGTCGTCGAATTGGGTGCGAGCGGGGCAAATTCTGTGACACTATTATTTTAATCGAAACATAAGATTTGAATATTTCCGAATCCAAAACTGTCACTGAGTACTGGCAATTGTCAATCCACAATCAAAATCATTTACATATTTAAATAATTTACGAGAAATTTATAAATAGTTTCAAAAATGTCTAAATAAGTTAAAATTTAGACAGAAAAAGTTTCTCATATATGCCTTATATGTGGGTGTTCTGACAACCGAATAAGATATGATGCAATTAAATGCAAAGTTTGTACGAGAATGTATCATTTAGAATGTATTGACAGCAATCTTCTGAGCAGTTACAGTTTTAAAGACGATATGTGCATACCTTTATATATACAGGGTGTCCCAGTGCGAGCGTACAAAAATTTAGCAGTGGGTAGACCAGATCAAAATAAAAATAAAATTCTTATAAAAATTTCTCTGATGCACGCCTAGCGAGTTACAGGGTGTTATTTTGAAAAAAAAAACAAATTTCAACAATAACTTAAAATCTGTTTGGTAAATGTAGGTAATTTTTGGATGACGTGTACATCAATTAAAGGTCATTAAAATTACATGGTGTTTGTTTTAATCTGACATCAGTGGTGGCCTAGGCCTACCATTCCTTATGATTTTAACTATTACATATCCTACTTTTACGTGAATTGACTAAGTTCTTTTTAATCAGTGACCAATTCTGGACAAAAAAGGTGCTCTTGTTACACAGCTCTAAAATCAACCATTTTCAAGTAAATTGAGTTCAAAGTACCGACTGCATTAATTTATGCAGAAAAATACATGAAAAGATTTTTTTTGTTGTCATATAGTAAGTAAAATGAATTAAAGATAAAATTAAAATAATGTACCTATTTATTTAACATGAAATGAAATTATGTTAGCAAAATAACAAAACAAGATTAACAATAATTATTCAATAAATGTTAGAAATTCTGTCCATTTACTTCAATGCATGCTCGGCATCGTTTTACCAAGGAGTTGTAAATCCTTTGTACGTCAACTGTTGCTTCAATTTGCTAGGCGGCGGCAATAATTTTTTGAAGTAATTCTTCCCTCGTGTTACTGGGTTCAGCATATACCAGCTGTTTCATGTAACTCCAGTAAAAAAATCAAGCGGATTGAGATCAGGAGATCTAGGAGGTCACATAATAGGTCCATTATTACCGAACCAGCGTTCGCGAAAGTGCAAATTGAGCCACATAGATACTTGCCTTCCATTATGAGCAGGTGTTCCATCTTGTTGATAGTACATTTGATTTCTCAAATGTAATGGAACGTCATCTAAAAAGCCAGTCACAATATTTTCTAAAAAAATTGTGTATCTCTCTGAATTTGAACGATCTACAATTTGAGGAGCTATAATGACTCTATTGAAGATTCCTCCCCAGATATTTGTTGAAAACCTCCTTTGAAACGCTGAGGGTTGTATATGTGAATTTTCAATGGACCAGACATGAAAATTTTTTAAGTTATTTATTCCATTTCCTATGAAGGAACAACCATGTGCAAAATTGTACCCTTTTTCGGCATCACCAGGATGTAAAGTTTGCACTTTATGTAGGTGGTAGGGCTGCAGTCCTTCTCGGTTTAAAATTCTCGAGACACTGCTTCGTGGGATACCCGTCTGCGTTGATATTCTTCAAACACTGGTAGAAGGATCATCAACAACACCATCTATTACGTTTTCCTCTAAAACATTTACATTTTCCATATTACCTCTTATCCTAGCATTTCCAATTTTAACACTCTCAGTCTCGCGAAGTCTTTGAAAAACTTGGAACTTGAAATACGTGCCGTAAAGTCGTCTTCTGTTTGGCAATCTGCGTAGATATTCTCGTGAGGCAGCCAACGAATTTCCATTACAGAAACCGTAAACGTATATCATATCAACATATTCATTATTGGAAAATTCCATAGTAAATAATAACGTACTACTTATTTTGTGCAAATTGACTTAACTTCTAGTAACTTATGGTAGTAACTGCAACTTACTAGTGTGACAATAACTTTGTTATTTATAATGACAGATACCTACTAGATGACAATTTTGAGAACGTGTAGAAGAAAACACATAGGGGTTTTGAGCCTTATCAGATTTTAAATAAAAAAAATTGCTAAACGTTTTTATTGAATTTCGGGGGTACAAAAAAATCATATCAGGTCTTGGATCGCCATTTTAAATGCCGTGGTAGGGTCAGAGGTTTTCGATATCATTTAAAATAATAAAATTTTTTTGATTATCTTGAAGAATAAAGTTATTACGGATTTGTACACAAATAAAAGTAGACATATGACAGATTCAGTCATATCATTAATTTTGACTACGTAAGGTCTAATAAAGACACAAAATCGAAAAAAAATTTTTTACTTGAAAAATATAAAAAAATCACTCGATAACAATTGGTAACCCGACGCTCTTGGTAGCTACAAATTTTCTTTACGAGTATTGAAGCTATAAATTGTGGCTATAGATAAGTCCAGCAGCGGTGCCACTCAGGATCATATAGTAGATTTTTTTTTCTACTTCCTGTTTGCATTCTAAAATGTATGCATTTTGTACAATGCTCGTCACCTTAAAGTCACCACCTCTTGCGCTGCTCTCATTCTATCGCGCCCCACCACAAATAAGTCCGGACCGCTTTTAAATTCAAACTGGAGTGGGATTTGATGATATGTATGGGTACATGCTATACGATGGCACCAAAAACTGGTGAGACTATGAAGTAGCGATAGATTACTCTGTCTGTTCGTTTATATTTTGTTTCCATTAATTTAAATAATTCTGCAATTACTGAAATTGGTATCGTATATTCAATAGAATAAATAAGGCCAATAAAAAAACTGTTTGCTATTAAAAAATAATAAGTATAAAAAACGAACTTATAAATTAATATGAGCCTGCCTCTCATATATTTTCATTATGACAAAAAAAATGAGACGTAGATGTATATTTTAGTTAAGTAAACGTCGGAGTTACCGAACATTTATAAAATTATTTCTTTTATTCTCTCTCAGTATTCCTTGCAATACGGCATATGTAGATTTCTTTTTCTAATTGGGCCGTTACAAGAAACATTAATCAAACGTAAACTTAGTTTAATATAAAATTTGGATTTTCCCTACTGCAATAATTCTTATGTTAGATCATAAATTATTATTGCAATGTCGGAGTTGTTGAAAAAGTCAAAAAACAAATTGACTTTTTTACTATTTTTCTATGTTATGTTAATTATTACAATTAATATATTTTGTGCAGATTTCAAGGTGCATGATTCATGCAAAATTACAGAAATGTGTAATGTTTCTTTAAATTTTAGTTATACGTTGGTCTTCAATATGCACATAAAAATGGAATAATAGAGTTTATTTTTGAATGTTTATTGATTTATTAAAAGTTTAGCTGTTTTACAGTACATAATATATTTTTATATATTTTTACTCAATCTCATACAATTTTATATTACCCAATTTTTTAAATCATTTATCTCGTAACGCTAGCTATATCTAATAATATTAAAGCTAGTTACGGACGGTGAGCTATAATATATATCTGATATATTACAAAAATATCGCTTGTGATTAAAATTCATAGAACGTTACGCACTGACGCTATAATATATATTTATATATATATGCCGTTTACTTGTCTGTAGGAATACATCTCATTACAAAGAAATAAATTATATATTATATTATCGCTCACCGTCCATAACTAGCTTAATAACCATTGAGTTTCCTATAGACAGCAACTGCGTAGCGGAATTTCTTAATTTACATAAATATTAAATATAAAAACAGTCGGTATATTTAAGACATCTATGATCCACCCTACTACAGCTGAATAGTGCATTACGCATGCGTGGGATTTAAAAATTTTAACACTAGTCTCGGAATGCACGGCACAAAGAATTTGACAAAGCACTTGCAGAAACAACAGCCATTCACGCATGCAGGTTTCCAACCAGTCAGGTGCCGTGTTGGAAAAGAGCTATTAGTGCACTTTAATGTATTGCAATTTTTTTTAGTTTTTTTTAAGAGAGATAATTTTAAGCGTAGTTAATCATAAAACTACATGTTAGCAATAGAAAAAAAATAGCTTGTGGTTGATGTGCTATTATAGTATCGGATACTTATAAAAGGTTTAAGGCTTGCATATCCTTGAAACAATTATAATAAAATAAAAAATAGAATAACTCATTCAACATGGGTCCAGGTGGAGAATTCGCTGGGGACAAAAACATGCATTTGAAGTGTTTTCTCATGATGACTTTTGTGAAACAGTGCATTCTTGCGATGAATCCTTGGCCAATTTTGAAAACTGATTTGAATATCCTACAGCCGGAAAACACGTCTGGATTCAGTGACTGCTTTCGTCGATTTGGTGTGTTATACAGGGTGCTATTCAGTATTTATCAAAAAAAATTTTTGAATGTGCAGATGACTTACAAATACAATTTTGTTAAAAAAAAATTAAAAGAAGGCAGTTAGAAAGTGCTTTAAAAATACACTTCCGCACGGCACAGGAAACGGGTCCACTGTAAAACCTGATAAGACAGCAAAGCATGCAATTTAAGGATCAATTTACCGACGAACGCGGTAAAGGAGGCATGGCAGTGACAACGATGCGGTTTGAAAAACCATGGCTGTATATGAGTGCATTGTAGGATTTTATTTTCTTGATGCTGACTTGCCGCGACCGCGTCATTACTACAAAATGCCATAGTTGCGTTGATGGATAAATTATTGGATTTCATTTAAAATTATCTAATTTTATGAAACCGTAATACAGGGTGTTTCATAAGTTGCTTTCTCTGACACAGCTTATACTAACAATTAAAAAAAATACTGGAACATGTTCATATGTCTACTCTCGTGTAAGAAAGTTCTCAAATATTTTTATTTCTAAACCTTTTTTCAATAGGAATGAACTGTTAATTATGTTTTTTGTAACATACACCGCGCTTGTAAATTTTATTAATGTTTTCACAACTTTATATAAAAAACACTATGCGGAGAGCTGTATTAATTATTGAAAATTTATACATAGCCATATCGAATCAAATATAGTCAAGGTATAAAAAAGGTGGTTTAAAAAAAATACTTCACTAGGTGACACCCTCCCGCTGCGGTATATTTGCAGTGAATAGGACAGCGTATTCATTCGGCGATTAGAAGTTTGTCAGAAACATCTATACTCTCCTTAAGGTCGCCGCATTTCTCTCCGTAAAATGATCAATTTTGTAATGTTTTTTTGGTGCACAAATTTCGAAAAATAAAACACGTAGAGCAAAAGTATTATCAAAAATAAAGTTATTGATGTTTTGTTTATCCTTTATTAATATTTAAATTCTCCTGAAATAATATAACACCATTTAAAATGCATTTGTATGACACACATTATTATGCTATTATGACCCCACATTTTAACAATTATTTTCACATACTTATAAACAACAGTGAACAATCTTATATGTAGAACTATGTAAGTTTATGTTATAAAACAATATTTACTTTTACAGTTGAATTTAAAAATACGTTTTTTTTAAAGATTTCTGTAGGACCTAAAAATTTGTTGGTTATACCGCTTTCTGCCGTTAACATTCCTGTTATCTGCTAAACTCTATTTTATTCAGTTCTTAAATGTTTAAAATTACTTGTATTATATTTTATTTATACCTATATTATCATTGTGTTAGATATACGAGTACAGGCTGATTCACCGCATAGTTGATATATATATATATAAATATATATATACATATATATATTTTTTTTTTTTTTTGAAAATTTTGATACCCTACATAGTCCAATATAACCTTTTCAACGAAAATATTTTCAAGAAGCTGTCGCCTCCGATTATACCGGATGACGTCATCAACTTAGTTTTTAAATGGAATGATATAGTTTTTATTCAATTTTCTCGCGTTATTTCAATAAGACTTTCCTGTACACATAACCTTTGTCGTTTCCGAGATATTTAAAATATTTCGGAAAATAATAATGTTGTATGGCTTTGTTTGAAATTAGCTATATTGAATGCTGTGCAAGTTAAAGAAATAATATTTATTCAAGAAATGGTTGAACCTTTAAGATTTCTAACAATGTGTTACAAGTGGTTTAATTTCATACAAGGTGTTGAAAATCAAGTGCTGAATTTTATATAACCCGAAACTGTTAAAACCAAAACTTATAATAAATCTATGGTTAAAACTATTCTATTTTTAAATGGAACGTTGTGCATATTTTTTTATTCGGAATTTTATTTTAACTTACTTTCTGTGCAAATTACGATTTTTGTTAAACTTAAGTGAATGTGCCATCTTTTTGCCGAAATAGCTATAAAAACGACAATAATAATTAGAACTATTATCTGTCTGTGTGTTTTCAAAACGTCAAACTATACCTGCACAATTATAGTGGCAAGCAATGAACAATATTATTCAAACGATAATGTTCACAATTACCACCAGTAACCGAAAAAGTATGCAGACATTATTATCAAATTATTAAAGGCAGTCATGAAGTTACGAAACCAGTTGTAAATAACGAAGATAATCGTAATTATTCGAATTAACGAATATAAAAAAAACAAAATTATGATTTTTTTAATATTAAATGCACTTCGACTTGGAGATGAAATTTTATAATATTTTTTTATGAGGTCCAGAACTTTTGTCTGTTTTTATCACCGTGAGAATAATTCATTCATTCATTGTCATGATTTGTCGTTTTGAAAACACACAGACAGGTAATAGTTCTAATTTTGAGATTCTCCACGAATAAAAAAATTTAAAGCACCAACGCCTTAATAATGACTTTCATTGTTTGCCATTATAACACACAGACAGTCCGAATTATTGTCGTTTTCATGTTTCAAATGTAAACCTTTGGGCTTTCATAACTCGAGATTGGCCAAACAATATCAATAATAGAGATATGTTGAGGCAACATGTTGATGACAGATGGGGCAACGTTCCCAGGCAATACTGTGCTTCACCGTCCATTCAATGGGGCAAAGGCTAAATGATGTAATAGCTTCTGGGGGCTATTACACGAAGTACTGAAAACATTTTTTTTGTCAATCTTTTCTTTGTTTAAATATTTATTTTAATTTAAAAAGGGTACAGCGGAAAAAAAATTAATACTCAATAGCCAATTCTACACAAATATAGGTAACGATGCCTGAGGGACAACTACTTATCTGAAAACAATCATACTGACAAAAAGCGTACTTTAAATCGGTCTTATAGAGAAAGATTAATCCGCGAGCGTCTTAAAAACAAGCTCAATTTGTAACCCTAGATCGATAACGTTTTTTAAACCAAAATTTCAATGTTCAATTTAATTTTTATTTGCATTTACTTTTTGCTAACTATTTTCTTCAATAAAATCTTCTCAATTGATTTCATCTTTACGTAAATAAAACTAGGAACTTGCTGTATCCTTTGCCATTCATGTACAAACAACCATTCAAAAGTATTTTGTTGTCAAAAGAGTGTTACACCCCACTAGGAGAAAAATCCTAAATACGCCACTGATCAAAACAATCCGTTCCGATTAGTCTAAAAAAAAGCAACACTTATAAGAACTGAAAAGATTTTGTGGTAGTGTAACGCAACATTATTTTGAGGATTTATTTTACAACATAAAGCAACATAAACGCGTTGACGCACAATCTGAATGAGACTTACCTCCTATTACCGCGTGAATTCGCGGTTCGTTACGCGCCATTCGTGATATGCGAGAAATTCGCGAATAGTGTGTAGGGTCTTGTTCGTTAAAAATTCATTCATATAAACTTACACACTGCACGAATTCCATACAAATCACGCATCGCGAATCGCTAATTCACGCATAGTCTGTAGCGAGCGTAATATAAGGTATTTATATTAACCTTGCTACTCGAATTGGTTTTTCCTCTACTTTCTGGCTACTTTTTCCTTGAGTGGCATTAATCTTATTTTCTCACTTTTTTTTAAATCGTTTTTCTTTCTGTTAGTATATACAATATCTATTAAATATTTATTTATTATTCATAGATCCATATAACTTAATTTATTTAAAAAATAACTAAAAGAAGGTCAAATGTTTTTTAACAAGTCAGTCTTTGAAACTTCGTTTTATTTGTATTTTACGACATCCGTCTTATTTCCCCTGCACCCTTCATATACTTTGTTAAACATTAATTTCTTCATTAATAAAATATATTTAGAAAATATCAAATGCAACTGTTTTAGATTATTTATTCATAAGAGTTTTTGGTGTCACGGTGTAGTATATCTACAAACCCCACTTCCAGTCAGAAACATTCCGCAATTATTTGTGGTGGGGCGCGACACAATGAGAGCCTTCCAACACAACTGATGGTGACTTTAAGGTAACCAGCATTTTTTGAGGGATTTTTGAGATGGGTTCGGTTTTTTTAAACACTCTGTATTTTTTTCCATTATGTAATGTTTTAATAGACCTTTGTTGAAAATTTCTTCAAAATATTTTTTGAGTACCATGAATTTGGAAGGTTTTTAGAGATTGATTCGGTTTTTTAAAAAACCTGTATTTTTTTCGTTAATTAGTGTTTTAATAGAACCCCGACAAACGTTTCATCAAAATTTTTTTAATTCCACGAGTTTTTAGAGATTGGTTCGGTTTTTATTAAACGCCTTGTATTTTAAAAGTTGAATCATGTTATCTTTATTCGATATTAAAAGTTTCATTAAAAAAAAAAATTAAGTTCCATGAATTTTTATGATTTTTAAATATTGTTAAGGTTTTTTTAAACACTCTGTATTTTGTTTGTTACTTAATGTTCTAATAGACCCTTGTTAGAGGTTACAACAATATTTTTATCTTAATTTTGAGTTTTTTTTTAGCGGCCAAAAATGTTTCAACACTTTGTATACGAAACGGTCTTTCGCACGTTTGATAACCATCGTGAAGAACAAAAATCAAAAATTTCCTCGAATTTGTAATTTTTATTTTTTCTCGGCAATTTGTATTGTAACACTCTGTCTATTAAGCTTTTTCGAATTTATGACGTTTACGTCGCTGTTGAAATATTTATTTTAATTTAAAAATATACATTTTGCATAGTTTGTTAATTTTTAAAGAATTCTTCAATATTATGATTTCACTAAACAAGGATATGTTACATTACTTCTATATTCATAAAATAATAAACACCTATTGAATATAAGAGTTTTTGGTGCCACAGTGTAGTATATCTACAAACCCCACTTCTAGTCCGAAACATTCCGCAGTTGTTTATGGTGGGGCGCGATAGAATGAGAACCTTCCAAAAGGTGGTGACTTTAAGGTGACGAGCATTGTACATTCTTTGAAGTACCTTTAAAAATTGTTGCATTTTTAAGGTATTCATTAAGCGTTTTGTCAAGTTCTGACGTAAAATTCATTCATCATGCCGTCGTAAAGCATATTCAAAAGCTTTGCAAAATTTTATACAGTAAATAATTTTGAGTAAAACAAAAAACATACGTAAGTACCTAATTTTTTTCACCCTGTTCCTGCAAGCAGAATCAAATTGAGTTCGTACGTTGATATTCTCACATAATGCAAATCGCATTTGATTATGAATATGAATCAGAATCAAATCACATCAAATAACACAGACGTACACGGAAAACATGTCTTCTATAAATGTTATGTTTTCACGACTCTGTTCAGTAGAAGACAATAGAGATCTTTCACTACTTCACTTTACCCATCTTGAATTGCATTTTTATTTAGGCAAATAGCAAATTTTATTAATAATTATAAACTAGACTGGTGACACAAAGACACGAAATTCACCAACCTCTACCATGCAAAAATAATGGCTGATAGATGAAGAAGGGAACAAGGACCGCGTGCATCTGTTACAGATGTAGCGACGCGGGATCCCTGCATAGGAAAACGGACCCGAACGATGTTCGATTCATTCTGGCGGTAACGTATTAAACAGGAATTTGAACTTCCAACTTTTTAGCTGCGCCGAGTGTGCCGATTACAGCCTATCCGATGTCAGCGCTGTTTACTACAACTGGCATTTATTATAAAATGCTCATGATTTCCTATTGATTACACCAGGTGTTTATAAAAATCTTAATTTAATTATTGTTTGTTTCTGTTATTATATAGCGGTTCTTTAGCTCCGCAGCGCAAGTCATTGAGTAGACGAGGTTATTAACCTAAATACAGTAGGTCTAGACTCGGATTGTCGGCACAAGATGTGAAGAAATATGTCCACCAGTGTGTTGTGTGTAGCGAGCAAAAAGGCAGTTATTTCACTAGACCTGGATTTATGGGACACCCAAAAAAAGTCAATTATCCTTGGCAATACGTATCAGCGGATATATTGGGGCCACTTCCTCGTTTAAGAAATGGTTTTAGCTATATTATATTAGTTTCTGATTATTTCACAAAATATTGTTTACTTCATCCTTTAAGAAAAGCAACTGCACCTCTAAGAGCAAGTATTCTTAATTAATGAGGCACCGCAGATTTTAGCCGCAGATAATGGCATCAAAATATATTATAATACGCTGTATCATCCTCAAGTGAATGCTGTAGAACGAGTAAATAGAATGTTGGAAACAGTTATCCGCTCATATCTGAAAGACGTAGATCATCGTTATTGGAACGAATAGATACATAGAATTGGATATGCTTTGAGAACCACTGTTCATGAGACGACAGGGGTCTCTCCAACCATGTTGAACTTTGGTCGATATGTTCCTCCTCATGGAAGTTATTATGGAAATGGAGATGTTAGAAACTTAGATTTAAATGTTGCAGAGAGAGATAAGTATTTAACCGAAATAGAGAAACTTCCCGATTTATACGTTCAAGTTAGACATTGTTTAGCTGATGCCTACAAGAAGAACTCGAAGGTTAAGGTTTTTAAAACGTAAAAAAAAGAAAAAGAAATGGAAACAAAAAAGATAGGTGAGGCCAGGAGGTAGATAGATAGTTGATCGATCCGTTTTGTTAAAATTTTATTAAATAAAAATTGGAGAAACCTAATAAAATCTAAGGTTAATAAATAATACTTAATTAATTATTCGGGCACTAGTATTTAGTGCACTTTAGGTATTTTGTTTGGGCTTCCAACTGATGTAATTTTTGTCGAGCACATGTTAGGATCAATTGTCACCTTGCCAGTCAATTGTTGAAACATTGAGGAACCTATTTTTTAATGAAATTTTGGAACTTAGCACCTGCAATATTGTATAAAAGCCTAAACCGTTTTATCGATGGGCGTACCAGTGATGTCACCATCACAGTTGTGATCTCTCCCTGCTCCATTTTGTTGTCCTTCCTCTTTAGAAATGTGATGATATTCACCTATGGAAGTTGATTATATCATTATAAGAAATCAAACCATCTCTTCTAGAAGGAAGTAAGAAAGAAAACTTAAAAAGGTTGTATGATACCATTTGATGTTCTATCTCTCTATGTCTATATTCTAGAAACAATTGTAATAGTATACCAAAAAAAAAAATAATAATAAACTCAGCGCAGGTGAGTTTTATATACAGGGTGAGTCAGTTATAATGTCATTAATTTTAACCACGTATTTGGAAGGCCTAATAAAAACAGAAAATCGAAAAAAATTTGTTTACCCGACCTTTAAAAAAATAAACAAATCACCCTATAAAATTCGGTAACACGACGCTCCTGGCACGCTACAAACTTTCTGATGGCGCCGTACGACAATCGAATGCTGGAGGAAACATCGTTGCTACATCATGTTTACATACATAATATCGTCTTAACACTTCAGCGTGTTATTTAAATTTACCACCAGTTATTCGCACTTTCTACATTTCCCGCATTTCTTTCTCCCCAGATTTGGAGATCACACCACACATTTGGAGGGGGGATGCAGAGAATACAAGCACAAGCAGTAGTTTGTTTATTTCGGTGTCGTGTATTGGTTGTAAATTCACAATGCTTAATTATACAAATTTCTAATATGCAGAAATGGTAGTTTTATACGGAGAATGCGAGAATGTTTGCGTAATAGGTACATGCCGCACCTGTTGAATATCGAGTGCGGCAACGTCTTCGCGATACGGGTTCTGTGAAACCCCGTCTACTATTTCTATAAGAACTATTTCAAGGCGATTCGAGATATGCCACAGCAAGGTCTGCAAAATATTACGTGAAAACTCACTGAATTCGTATCATTTTCAGATAGTTCAGGCTTTAGAACCTACTGATTTCCCCAGCCGTCTTGAATTTTTCAATTGGCTGACCCTAATTTTATTAATAAAGTGCTATGGATGAGTGCAACTTTACTCGAACTGACATTTTAAACGGGTTAGTACCATACTACTTAAAAACACAATACATTTCTAGGCTAGATGTACGCACTACAAACTAAATAATTAATTGTACTGTACGAGTAATAATAAAAATTCATATTCAGTTGTAAAACGTAGTGAAAACGTAATATCAAAATTATTAAACTGTAATAATCTAACATTCGAAGATATTTATTTATTATCTAAATTTGTTTTTATCAATGTTTTTTTCAATTATTAATATTTAAGCAAAATTCATTCATGTATCTAGATAAAAAAGTTAGCTTTACTCCTTGTTGTTAAATGACAGTACAAAATCTAGGTAACTAGGTTATTGACCTAATAATACGGTAGGTCAAGATTCGATAACTTTTATGAGCATCAGATCAGAGGTGTGCCGTTTCGGGTTTGGACAGTTTTTTTGCCGACAACACGAAGGTTTTTTATTGCTTAGTATTTAAACACGAAACACTTTTCTTCTTCTCAATAATTTACCCATTAGGTATACGTTTTTTATGTAATGTACCTAAATGGTTTATTACTCGGTTTATTATTAGATACGTTGGAGTTTTGTAATTTCAATGTAAAATATTTTTTAAATTGTGACCAAGCTAATTTCTTTTCAGTCATAACAGCCACATTTGGTCGGACAAAAATCCACACCCTAGTCGTCGGTTTAGCTTTCAGTTGTCAACGTATAGGCAGCAGTGTACGAGGAGCGTATATTCTACCGGAAAACATGAATGGACCGCGTTACTTGCAATTTTGAATAGAATTAGTTGATTATTATTATTTGATTTCATTGGATATTAGCATTTTAAATTATTATTAGCTGAACTGAGCAAGAAAAAATATGATATTCTAAAATAGTCAGAACTAGGAATATATTTCAATTTGGCAACGTAGCATCAGGTCGACATTGAGTTGAACTGTGAGCTGTAAATGACCAAGGCTGTGAGCGGTTAGTGACAGTCTGAAAAGGGGGTTTACATAATGATTTTTCGGTGTAAATATGCATTTAGATTTTTTTTAATCGCGTATTCGTATTATACTCATTATTCCCTATCTCCTCTTAAAATTAATGACATCATGACTGACTCACCCTGTATATACTTTGGCCATTGACCAATTATTTTAAATATAAATTTAACGATTCCCCCAGGTATACCTCGATTTACAAAGGAGCTATCAAAGAGAGGTCAGTATAAGTAATGTATTTACACTTTAAATCTAAGGTATTAAAATAAATGCTAATTTATATGCCTAGAGTGAAGCACCGCAAATTAACATAACGGTTTAATAGGAAAAAGTATGTCTAAATAAAGCAAACTAATATGTATATGTAAAGAAATTTAAACTTAAGAAATTATTAGACTATGCAGAATTGGTTGCATAGGATAAAGCGAACTAAACTAATATAAAATCAAATATTTTAGATTGATGTTGACAAGAAATCAAGCCATTGAATGTAGCAGCCACAAACTAGGTACTAGATCTACTAATATAATAAAGAATTTATAATGCGAGCGGAAAATAACTAGGTTTTGCGTTGCCTGTTGTTGCTCGTTGCTTCTAGGAGCAATTATAACATCCCCCAATGTCCTGCCCTCTAAAATATAGGTGCTGATACACATTGGTGGTAGATTCGATTAATATGTAAAGGAGTCTGTGTGTTGCAGGTACATATGTGTGGTGGGATCCAGGTAATATCAACTTCCAGCGAGTTTTTAGGTATACCAATTTTAGTAGGTACCAGTTTAGAAACCAGTGGCTAACTGTTGTTAAGACAGGTAAGTGTTGTCGATGCTATATCTGGACTGTCTATAGTTGAAGTGAAGAAGTAAAGGCATTTCCTAACTATATGTCGAAATATGAAAGCGGTATGTTTGTTGGCCTAAAAGAAATTTACTGATAAACGTTTGCACCAAAAGAGGAGACGGTAGTTTGATTAAATGAGGAATTATGGACTACTGTAAGGTTTTGGGTGGCCAAAAAGTGTGGTCTCCCAATGATGGCACATGGTGACAAATTTTGAGTGCACAAGAAGCTCTCAAAATCCAGCTAACACTGTTAAGTGTAGGCACTAGTTATTTACCACTGATTGTAGTTCTGGATGGTCTTATTTCTGAGATATTCAAAGAAATTGGTGACAGTGTAGCGTACCAGCAGCGTAAATTTCATTTAACGCAACGCAACCCATGAAAACAAAACTCAGTGATTTGTGTAAACTGACGTTTTGGGCGCCGCGATAGCCGAGGTGGCTGGGAGACGACTGCTCGGGAACCAGTCTGGATTGACTATGTCGGTGTGGGTTCGAATCCCACTGTAGTACCATGGATGTTTGTGCTCGTTGAGAGTTGCACAGTAAGTCTATAGACGGCGATGCTTCCGGGGACACTGTCGGACGGCTCTCAAAAAAAAACTGACGATTGTGAAAATCATTATCAAAAGTATTATTTAAAGAGTGTTCTTAGTGTTAAGATAAAATGTCAATAACCTCAAACATAAATTTAGTAACAACTATTTATTACAAGATTTACAACAAACTTATCAACTACTAAAAAAATTGCAGTAATAGTTCAAAGTGCATTCCTCCAGCCTCAATACATTTTTGGCATCGACGAACTATTGTATTAACCGCAGCTGCTATTTGAACAGGATTGTTTTTTATGTCATCACAAGCATGTCTTATCCTTTGGATCAATTCCTTACGGGTATGTACTGGCGTATCATACACAATTACTTTTAGATGGCCCCAAACGAAATAATCCAGAGGATTCAGATTTGGCGAGCGCTGAGGCCAAGTCACTGGTCCTTCGCAAGGAATCCACATATTTGGGTGGTTATTGGGTTGCCGTCCAATCCATCGACGAGGATAATTCTCATCAAGCCACTGCCGTACTTGCTTCCGTAATGTGCAGTGGCACCTTCCAACTGCATCCAGTTCCCTTGGCGTAAATTTAAGGGGACATCGTCAATCACGTCGGGGCGAGAGTTTTGCAGAAGCTCATGAAATAAATCCCCATTTGAACGAGGAGGCAAAATATGCGGCCCACAGAGGTTATTACTTAAAACACCTATTCACACATTTATCCTAAACTGTTGCTGAAATGAAGATTGTCTGACACATCGAGGATTGACTTTTCTTGGAAGTACGTTACGATTATGATCATTGTAGCGGCGCAAATCATATTCCGAAAATCGACGATGTACATCTGCAAAAACTTGTGCATTTGGAATTCTTCTATTAGGAAAGCGTGTACCCTCGAACTGACGCGTTGGTATTTCCGTCACAGAAACCATAAACATAATGTATATCGGCATATTCAGCCTTTATAAACGTTCTTGGTATTTTTTCTTAGCACTAAAAATGCTCTTTAAATAATACTTGGCAATGATTTTCACAAACGTCAGTTTACACAAATCACTGAGTTTTGTTTTCATGGGTTGCTATAACGTTAAATGAAATTTACGCGGCTGGTGCGCTACACTGTCACCAATTTCTTTGAATATCTCAGAATGAAAACATTTCTGCATAAGGTTTTATGGACCGGCGAATTTCACAAAAGCTGGAATTGTGTGACGGCACCCATTTTTATGGAAGGTGGCCTCATCTGAAAACATAACTTTACTTTAGGTTTTATGGACCGGCGAATCTAATTTCACAGAAGCTGGAATTGTGAATTACCACAACATTCACGTTTCGAGTGAAGTCAATCCTCGATGTGTCGAAAAAAAAACAGGAGACGAAAAAGTTTAGAAATTAATCAGGTCAAAGTGGTGTGTAGACGTTTTATTGAAATTAAATTTTTGTTGTAGTTTTGAAATAAAGTAAGAAGGGGGTAGCATACAAAATACACTTCTAAGAGGGGTAGGTAGTTCAAACTGAAGAAGCTTATGTAAGATCATAAGGAGTGTTTGTGTTCCGAATTTCACTTAAATCGGTTAAGTGGTTCAAAAGTTATGAGGGAAAAACGAGAAAAAAATTCCAACTTCAACGCCCTCTATCTCGGAAACGATGCGTTTTAGGAAACATTATTTTAACCTGTTCTATCGATTCCTGAGGTTATCAAGATTAAACCTGAATCACCCTGTATATATATAGTGTGTCCCACTTAAGAATGAACGGTACATAGCTTCCTTATGAGTCACTTTAGAAAAAATATTCTTAGACAAAAGTTGCTTCTATTTTTATTGTGCATATCTGTAAAATATTTTGAACTTTACAGGGTGTTCACTTTAGCCTAAGCGTTGACCAACTTTAGTTTTTTTTAAATGGAACACCCTGTATATTATTTCATTTTTAGATTCCTCGTTAAATTTTAGGCTGACTTTGTATACCATACCTTAGGTCTAGGACGCTTCGGTTCCGAGTTATTCAACTTTTTTGGAAAATTTTTCTGATTGCATTATTGTCTTTAAAATTAAATATCTTCTAAGCTATTGATAATACAAATTCACGGTTTTCATCATTCGATTTATCATAAAATTCTCTATCTTTTGAGCTAAGGAAAGAACATTATTCTTACAAGACCCAGATTGTACGCCACATTAAACTTCAAAATGTTCAAACTCGTATAACTCATTTTTTTCCAATGGAACTATTAGTTTTTCTTCTTATCATTAAACATAGATTTAAATTCCCTTTCGACTGATATAACATTGTTAGTACTTATCTCTATCAGTTTTTAAGTAATTTTCATTTATTTGAATTTTTCTCAAAATCGGCAAATAAACGTTCATTAAAAAACAAAGTAGGCACTATAGCGGGGTTTTGAGCGTCATTTAGTTTACCTAGCTGTCATTGTTTGTCTTGCTTATAAATTATTTGAAATAAGTTTGCTAACCAAGTAATTTTCAATTTTAACTCAAGAAGAATTGGTAGATATGATCGTCATATTTAGAACCGCAACCTGGGAAAGAAGTCTAGCTGCAACAAAGTATTTTCTTAAATATTAAAATAAGCAACAACATGTAAATATATAAATTTTATTAATGGCGTCCAACTGAATAAAATTTAACAATAACAATAAAATAATTTTTCAAAACTAAATAACATAAACACAATATAATCTTTAAAAGTTTTTTTAAATTAAATGAGTTACAACAAAACAAAGCAGTATTAATAAAAAACAATATAAATTAATTTTTAAAATTCAATTCATTAAATCAAAATAAATAATATAATAAGAATAAATTTCATAATAAGAAAATAGACAATCATAATATATATATATATATATATATACCTAAATATACATATACAAGTGTGTTAATATTACAATATTATTTTAATTCAGAAGTGGAACATTCAAACAAAACTAATGATTAATGTTTTAATAGCTCCAACATCTGAGAATTGCTTATATATATAAGCAGTTTACAGGCCTTTTAGGCCTTGAGCTGTGTTATTCTCCTCCACTCCATTCTGTTTTTCGCCTTTCTTTTCCACACAAATTTTTTGATTTCATTAAGTGGTTGACTGCTGCCGAACTTCTGTTTGCTTTTATTATTCTCCTATTAATTTCTTTCTCCTCATCAAAGTTAGCTGTAATTAGCGCCCCCAAATACACATATTCTTGAACTTCTTCAAACTCCATCTCTCCATGCTGTGTTCTAATTTAAAATTGGTATCTTTTTTTTGTTCTCCTATTCTCAAAAGCTTACTTTTCTCTTGATTTATCTGCAATCCCACTTTACTTGCTTCCTCCACAAGTTTTCTTGTTACTTCGTCGATTTCCCTACTATCTCTAGCAATAATGGCCACGTCATCTGCACAACTTACTATTTGGTGACTTTTAAAATATATGTGTTCTTCTCTGTTCAACTGACTATCTCTTATGACCCTTACTAGTACTAAATTAAAAAGAAGTGTTGAGAGTGGGTCTCCTTGTCTCAGTCCTGTATCAATAGTAAAAGCTTCCGAACATTCACCTTTTATTCGTACTTTGGATTTAGTATTTTCTAAGGTCATTTTCAATAGCCTAATCAGTTTGGTTGGTATCCCAAATTGTTTCAAAATTTTACTTAGTTTATTCCCTTTGACAGAATCATATGCTTTCATGAAGTCCATAAATAAAACTATTGCTTTAATCCCATACTCATAGCATGTAGTCAGGATTTCCTTCACCATGAATATTTGGTCCGTTGTGGACCTCCCCTTTCTAAAACCTGTTTGATACTCCCCTATTAGTAGTTCTGCTATAGGTTCTATTCTCTGTTTTATTAACGTTGCCATAATTTTATACCCTATATCTAACAATGATATACCGTTTTTAATATTGTTATTCATAGCAGCTCTCCAATCTTCAGGCATACATTATCTTCTCCAGATCATTCGGATCATTTCGTATATTCTTTGTCTTAAATCCTCTCCTGTGTACTTAATGTTCTCTGCTGTTATTCCGTTTTTCCCTGGACTTTTGTTATTTTTTAAAGCTTCTATAATTATGTCTATTTCCTTTTTTCTAGGTTCTTCTACTGCCACTTCCTCTTCCCTTTCCGGTATCACCTCCTCCTGATCCTCTAATTCCCTTACACTGTGTTCATTCAACATATCTGCAAAGTATTGCCTCTATCTTTGTCTCACTTCTGTTTCCTCTCCAAATAGATTTCCATTTTCATCCTTCACATATATTACCTCCTTCTTAATATTTTTTCCCTTTTTTATCTCTCTGTAGAAGTTACGTATTCCTTTCCTCTTATAATGTTGCTCTATTTCATCTATTTTCTTAACCTGTTCTGCTTTCTTCTTTTGTCTAAACACTTTCTTTGCCTTTCGTCTTTATTCCTTGTACTATTCCTTATCTTCCTCTTGTACTGACTGAAGTGCTTTAATCCTTAGCTTATTTATCTTGTCCGCCTTTCTGATACACTCCTTATCCCACCATCTCTTTTTTTGGTATTACTTTCTCACTTGCTGTTTGTATGACATTTTCGATCTTTATCCATTACTCATTTATATTTGCTTCCAATATCTGTATGTTTTCTTGCAAACCTTTCCTTTTCTCTTCTTCATACTTCATTTGGGTTCTCTCATTTTGTAATGCCGCCATATTTTTTATTAAGCTTCTGTGATTCTCATCTATGCAAACATGATCAATTTGATTCGAATATACTCCATCTGGAGAGGTCCAGGTATCCTTATGTATATCTCTTCTCTTAAAGAATGTGCTCATTACTTTCATTTTTTGTTCTTCTGCAAATTCAATCAACCTACGCATTGCTCTCTAGGTGCTTACTTTCTGTCCCTACGATATTCTCATATATCCTTTCTCTCCCTATTTTCGCGTTTGCATCCCCTACCACCATTCTTGCTGTGTTTTTATTCAGCTTTCCGTAATTTTCTTCTAACTTCTCATAAAACTCATCTTTTTCTTCTTCTGTTTTTTCTTACGTTGGCGCATATATATTTAATATCTCTATACTTATTTCTTCTCTAATTTTAATCGTACATAACCGCTTCAAATTTAGAAATTTTATTCTCCATATTTTTATTTACTAAAAATACTGTTCCGTATCGCCTTGTTTCGCCTCCGCTCGTAAAGAATAAATCATTTTCTAATTCTCATGTGTCCGTCTCCTTTATATGCGTCTCCTGTATCGCTATTATGTCCATTTTGTATCTATTTGCTTCTCTTTCTAGGATTTTTTATGATCCTTCCTCGTTTAACCCTCTTACATTCCATGTTCCCATTCTCATTCCTCTTTCTTATTTCATGCCGTTTTGCTTTCCGTCTTTTTCTGTCTTCCCCCTCTCCGTCCTTCTACCTTGGTTCTGTATATTTTGCTTTCTGTTCCTAGTTCTATTTATGTCGTTTCCTTTTCTCTTGTTAGGTGATATCTAGTTTTTTGCTGCTTCCTTTTTTCTAGCCTGCTTGTATCATTATTCCACTTCCAAACCTCATTATCTATTACGAGTTTTTGATATCCCACTTTTACTACCATTTCTTCCATCTTTACTTATTTGGCTTTCATTTTTCCTTTGAATTTCCCTCTCTTTTTTGCTCATATCATCGTTAATATAGATTTTGGCTACTTCTTTAATTTACTTTTATTTTTCATTATTCTTATCTTGCCCTCCAAGTAGTTTAATTCTACTAAACATACATTAACTCCTATTTTCATTACAGCTTATGTACCAATCTCTATATGCATTGACTTTCTTATAAACCCTTCTACCTGTCCTTTTAGCTCATTCTGGTCTAAATTTTCTCTAATATGTAGGTCTTGAACCACTATATTTTTATTTCTTTTCTCTTTATCTATACTCTCTACTCTTTCTTCTACCTCTCTCATCTTATCCCTAAGCGCCTTATTTTTCTGCCTCGTGCCCTCAATCTCTTCTCTGAGTTGTCTTATCTCCTCTCTATACTCTTTCTCTTCTCACCTCATTTACTTCCTGTGTTAAACTTTCCAACATTCTCAGCACCCTTTCCATTTTGTCATCCGTACCACCTTTCTTTACTGGCGATCGTGCAAGTTTTTTACTACAATTGAATACCTCAGCTACTTCTTCCATACTTCTCTTTTTCTTTCCCTCATCCGTTCCACTGACATCACTTTCTGTTTCTATTTCAATTTCTTCCTTTCTTCGCTCGGGTGTCCTCGTTACCCTTTTACTGACCACCGGTTTCTCAGTTTTTCTTAACATTTCGTTTAGTATATTTCCGAAACTACTGGTTGCTTATCTCACTTGACACCAGATCACTAACACGCACAAGGTATTTTCTTCTGAAATACGTCTCTACTGGTTGCCTATCTCGCGTGACAAAGTCGTTCTTGTCGACCAATTGGAGATGTTCTGTCAATCTCTGTAATCAACGCTGAACCTTATTTATGACCTCACTAACCTCCGAAAAATGTTCTGTCTTTCTTTTACTTTTACTCTGTTATTTTCAAATTTTCTTTTTCGCCTGCTTGCCTCTTTCCTCCACCACCAAAACTCACATTATTTGCATCCCAAAAATAACTCGGCACGGTTCAAATTGGACTTTAATACCGGAGCACTTTCGATCGAGTTCATTTCGAATTGCTTACAATTGCGAGTTATAAAATTTCCATGCCTCTTTTATCTTTTCAATAATATGGTCATTAAATGTTTATTTAGCATCAAATAATACTCCAAAATCTAAATAAGAGTTACAACGGGATAAATTATTATTGTCAATGCTGTATAAAAATTCATAGAGCGATTGTTTCTTCGAGAAACTAAGAATTTTCTATTTAAAAAAATTAAGATACAATCTGTTTTAAGCACCAAGAATTTATATGATCAAGATCAATTTCTCACTTCAAGCAATCCTCTAAACTAACAGAATATAACTTTAATCATCAGCGTAAAAAATGTCTACAAGAACTAATCACATCATTCAAATCAGTAATATATAGTAGAAAGGAGTCCAAGTATGGAATCTTGGGGAACTCCTGAGGTAGTAATATAATGAGTCGACTCGAAACCATTATAATAAACAAATTGCTGTCTCTTGTTTAAATAAGATTTAATAAATTGAGTCATATCGAGACTAAAACCAAAATTTGACAATTTACAAAGTAGTGTCTTATGGCTAATCTTATCAAAGGCCTTTGAAAAATCGGCATAAATCACATCCACTTGTCCCCTATTATCTAATATACCTTGATGTTATAGATATTGGTCTATAATCTGTGATTTCTCCCCGTTCTTAAAAACTGGAATTCTGGCTTCCTTCCAACGACTTGGGGAAAACTTTGTTCTTATAGCCAAATTAAATAACGTACAAAGCGGGGCTGTTAGTACAACAGCACAATCCTTTATTATGAAAGAGAGGATGTCATCTAAGCCAGAAGTCATTTTGCTTTTAAATTTTTTCAGTGCATTAAGAACTTCACTTTCAGTGATTTCATTCTCATAACTCAGAGAAATCCTCTGGTTCAGATTGCAAAAAGACACTACTAAAAATTTCAGAGAAAGCATTTACATCATCAGGGTTCTTAAATCTTTGATTATTTTATAAAACTTCCCCTAGAAGTTCCCATTTTCTTTGAAACAAATGATAAAAAAGTTGAGGATTTGTAGAAATTCGAGATTATGCTTCTCTAATATAGTTAGAAAATAACATATCTATTTGATTTTTAATTATCTCCATTTAAAGTCTTCATAAAATCAATCATTTTTTGTCTTTTTATATTTATCAAAAAATTTTGCCTTCAACATATTGTTTATAATGACACTGGAACCAAACCACTGTGGATATCTATGGTTAAAATTTTTGTAGACAGGTACATGAGCGTAGCAACTAGTATAGAGTTGACTATAAAATTTACCAACACTTAAAATAACGTCACCAAAATCTAATAAAAAAGACCATTCAACAAGAATAAATGAATTATAAAGTGATATACACTTCTGGCCAACTGTATTATCCACACTCCGCCTCGGATTACCGTGATTGGTGGAGTAGAATAACGGTGTGGGAGCGCACGTGTCCCATTGATATTTTTGTAAACTGACCGTCAATAAATCAAAAATACATTTATTGTCCAGTATTGTATCGTACGTATCTTAGACATAAGTACGTTATTCCCAAATTCCTAATGCCACGACAGAAACAATAAACCAATAAACAAGGATAATTAGAAATACAAGCTTTTCTGATTTATGGTTAAGTCTGTTCCAGACAGCCACCGGACATACGTAGAAAATAAGCAATAAATTAGTACAATTTATACAATGTATTCAAAACTAATCCTGCTGTTTATCTCGATGTACTAGGTTGGTTGTCAGTGATCACAAACTGAGAAAGCTGTGTATTAACTATGCAGCATCAGGTAAGTTTCTATTGTTGTCTCCGCGAGTGATGTTCGTTGGGGTGAAAAAATGTGCTTATATTTTAATACAGACGTACTTAAAATAGTCTTTGAACTCACATAACGGATCTAAATATTCATTAATAGTATCATCACAAATTTGTCTGTTTTTCAGCAAATAAACAATATAAATATGATTCATTTAAATGTATTTCGCGGCTGACCAAATAATAGCTTATCTTTGACATAAAATATACACAATGAATAAGAACAAAATAATGTCGATAAGATCACAAAAGTCAAGTGAAGTAAAAATTTACACTATCATTAGTAAAACATTCTTCACATTTAAGATAAGATATACAAAAACGAATGCAAAACATAAATTAAGATGGTCGCCATCGGAGTAAGTTGGTCACGTGATTTTTTTCACGCGCCAGGACCTGTCTTTTTGTTAGCCGAGCATTCGCAAATAGTCACGTAGACATCGATTTACAAACTATTTACATGAATTATAACAGCTTACATGACGCCATCGAAAAACTACAAAACAGTGCGTTGTTATTCGCGGACTCAGTGCAAACAGTGAACGAAATAAATTGCTTGCTGAACACTAGAAATGATGCAAAAAATAAGGGCATTAGGGAAAAGTTTGCGAGTGTGAGTAAAACGCTGGTTTTACTCAATTAAGACCAATTTGTGATGATAATATTAGTGAATATTCTAATCCATTATGTGAGTTCAAAGACTATTTTAGGTCGTTCTCAAAATATAAGCACATTTTTCGCCCCAACGAACATCAATCGCGGAGACAACAATAAAAACTTACCTGATGCAGCAAAGTTAATACACAGCTTTCATAGTTTGTGATAACACTGACAACAAACCTAGTACATCGAGATAAACAGACGGGTGAGTTTTGAATACATTGTTATAAATTGTACTAATTTATTGATTGTTTTCTACGTAATTTATTTTATTACGTTTAACATGATGCGTATGCCTATGTCCCGCGGCTGTCTGGTTCAGCTTTATTTATGGTAGTTCTTATGGCGCTATTTTATTCCCTTATACCCATAGCATAAAGATATTTATATGACATGGGACGGAGTCAAAATTGATAGGGGATATTGGTGCATATTTGTGTAATTTACTGATTTGTATGGGAAATTACTAGTTGGTCATACGTGTATAATCAGCTCTTTTAAAATTAAATTTTTTATTTTCTAAATTTGGAGTAAACTGTGGTAATTTATCTGTCATTACGAAAATTCAAAGACGGATAATGCTGAATGGTAAATATCCTCATGATTATTGTTAAACTGGCTAAAATTAAACATTTCAATAAAATTACAAATAACCATGGATTTCTTATCAACTGAATCACAATTGACAAAATTAGAAATGTTAAAGTTCCCTATAATTATAACTTTGGATTCCTGAAGAAACTCAAATTGTTCAAGTGAATTAAAAAATAATTCAAATCCATCTACAGGTACAGATGGGGGAATATATAAATTAACAATTATGAAAGACTGATGACTAATAAAACATTTAATAGCTAATAAATGTATGAAAGGGAAATTAATTTCGAAATATGACGCATCTAATCGATATTCTTATTCGAATCGATAAATACTTACGTATACTACGATATACTCCGATCAAATTATAGAAGACAGTTTTGTATGTTTTACGTATTACGTATTTTCAATGCAGTATTAGAAGATTCTAGATCGACCAGTAGAAGTAATGAAGACTCCATAATGTAACGAAATACGCTGAAAGCGAAGGATTAGTAGATATATTCTATATTGGATAAAAATGTCAGATCAAATTAATAAAGGTAACCTGACATTTTCAGATATACCATAATTAGTGTAACCGAACACAATACATTGTTCAGGCATACAACCTAATTAATTTATTGAAAACCAATGAAGTAATAAATAACTAAATGCAGTTACAAATAGATCGATGCAGATGCAGCCGATAGTATCGTGCAAAAAAAAGCAGCAGACAAAGTAACCTGCAAAGTATAATAACCTCTTCAGTTGCAACCCAATTAGTAGGGTTCAAAGTAAGATGGATACTATAGCGGAAAAAACCCACAACAAATAATAAAATGCAGTTACGTAATAGATCTATGCAGATGCAGCTGATAGTATCGTGCAAAAAAAGCAACCCTTTCAGATGCATTCCAAATAGTTGCTTGGAAAATCAGCTTCAGCGACGAGGCCCATTTCTTCTAATCGGTGGCTTTTGGGGATGTAATGTGTAACTTCCTTCGAAACGTTCAACAATACGACGAATCATCAATTCAGTTGGGCGATTATGCCTACCAAACACTGCACGTATCGACTCTTGATTTTGGTAAAATATTTTAACAATTTGTAAACGTTGTTGTGGCGTTAGTCTTTCCATGATGAAATGGCAAGGCTTACTGAACAAGAAAAATATTGACACTTCGCAGTGACATGTCCAACATGGCGGCAATTTCCATCAAAAGTTCTATCTTTGCTATTGGTACACCTTTTATATACCGGGTGTTCCCTCTAAGACTTTCAGTGCTTATATCTCAGAAACCATAATAGCCAGCGCGACGAAATTTGGTATACAGACACTAGATGGCGCGAAGAATCTGATGATAACATCATTTCTTATACAGGGTGTTCCATTTTTCAGGAAATCGATTTAATTTTGATTTTTTGGTAATCAACCCCGCTAAACTTGTTTCAATTAAAATATACTTAATTATAAACACATTTTGCAAAATTCCAAAATTTTAGAATTTAACAGAAAAACGCCTCCAAAAAGTACCAAAACTTCATTGTTTATCATGTGAAATGTGTATAGCATTGAGCCAGATTTACACAGAAGAAACTTAGCATCGCTAAACGTCAAAACTATGAATTGTCATTGAATTGTCAAATAATATTAATGGCATAAAGTATTTTATTACACATAAATAACGTTAAATAATGTATTGAATGCAATTTACGTATACACTGTGGTGTTACTGAGACTTGTCGATAAAAATTTAGACTCGAGATGACAATTTTGGAGAATTGAGGTCACTACGCCGGTGCAGTCTCGTTACACATTGCTGATAACTTTGTTCAGCGTGAATATTATGTAAAATATCTGTGGATATTTTTAAATTGTTCCATTATAATGTAAAAAAAACTTCAGCAAACTGTTTTTCTTATGTTACTACAGTGTACATAATAATTAGGTTTGTTATCACAAAATAACTTACAGAAGTGTGTAAGTAAGAACATTTCTTTTTTGCAACTGCTATAAATTTTCCATTACTTATTTAACAACAAATAACTTTGACAAAACTTTTTTTATTATAATGTGAACCGTGAACGTGTTTATCTTTGAAAGTCATGACCTGAACCACAAATTACTGAACTATTGAACTAAACCTAGCACACAAAGGAAATATTAGCAAAGCATAACTTAGAAATGATTGCTAATAACTTTGTTGTGTCCATTTCTACATTCTGATGGAAAAAGTATGTTTAAGAAGGACTCTACATCTGTAAAATAGTAAACAGTGTACTACAATTTATGTATTTCATATGATACACAACTAAAATAACTGGCTTTCTGATAGGAAGAATCACCTGTAAAGTTACTAGATGCCAGAGGTACCTATCAAATAGTCATTTAAAGCTAGACAGTAATTTGTAATTATTGTTTTTTTCTTTCAGGTATGTGTGTGTAGTGTGGTTTATAAGGTCTATGGTGTACCTAGTGTCACAAATTACATGGAAACAAAATTGTTGTAACATCGGACACCAAAAATAATGAGCGAAAAATATCACGCAAAAAGTTTGTTAGAATTAAATCTAAACATGAAATGATGGTCTAAAGAAGTCCTCTAACTCACTTTGAAGAGTTTTCTACAAGGACAAAATTTTCATAAATGTTACACAAGACTAAATGAGTGACTTTTTTATTTTGTTATAGTTATTTTTCAGTTGTAATTAGCATAATTTTAATTAAAAAGTAATACGTACCTGCATTGTGGTTTATTTTTGTACTAGTGACTAAATTGATTAACTTAACCATTCATCTTTAAGTATTCATTATTTCTGAAACATTTCTGTTTAATAATTTGAGTAGAATAAAAAACAACAAATACAAATTTTAATTTATTAACAAAATAAAATAACATTAGTAAAACTGTAGGTACACCAGTAAAATAATAAGATGAATAATTCTGCGATAATTTATTAGCATCAAGTTACAGATTGCGAGCAAATACTACACTGCCTTGTAAGTGAAGCGTCCTAGTTTAAATAGTATTTAGTTATTCACAGTCAGCATTTCCTGTGATATATAAAAAAGATGATGTTACAGGCTGATATTACATTACATGTTATATTAATAATCCATACAAGGTGGAAAAATAAAATACATGATCAAAAAGAGGTTCATACTACAATTCCCTCCCTAAGTGGAATTCCTGCAGCTGCAGAAGGAGCTGAGGGATTCTTTCTGTAACAGATATGTATTTTCTTATAA
This sequence comes from Monochamus alternatus, assembly GCA_037114965.1. Taxonomy (NCBI): domain Eukaryota; kingdom Metazoa; phylum Arthropoda; class Insecta; order Coleoptera; family Cerambycidae; genus Monochamus; species Monochamus alternatus. The sequence continues at coordinate 43,366,147 of CM073431.1, read as the reverse complement.
AGGCATCGGTAGTATAATAATAAGGTGCAAAATACAATTATAACGAATAGAAAAATATACAAGATAACATTTCTTGATTTCATCTTTTCAGTCACTAAGATGCACAGGTTTTAAACTCTTCGTTAGACGTTGTAGTTGCTGAAAGTCTTGAAGGTCCATCTCGTGAAGATGAATGGTGGGTTCACTGGAGGGTTCCAAATTAATCGTTGGTAAATGGACTTGGGTTTGTTGGACATAGTCACTTTGAGGAGAGAAACGAATGTCTCTGATAATTACATCACATGAGTCTATAGTCACTAGAGATGGTTGATTTACAGAATAGGTTTGTTTTACACGACATTGTTCATGAACTAATTCCTCATGATGTGGGATAATCAGTACTTGATTGTCCTTGAGTTGTTCTAATAGTGTAGTTTGTAGCTTAACGTTTGTTGAAAGGCATTGATGTGGTTTGTTTTGAATCAAAGAAAGGAAACATTGATCATGTTGAAGTTCAAAAGTTCCTTTACATAGATTATATTCTTCGAAATATGGACATGGTTGAGCTGTCCATAGGTGCTGTTGAGTATCCAGATTTGCATGTAGGTAAAGTTGGAAAGGGACAATAGTTCGGTCATTAATAGGGATAGATAACAGATGGTAAGTATTATAATGCTCGGGAAAGAAAAGTGGTATTGACAATTTCACTATAATTTTATATTCAAGAATAGTTACTGAAATTAAAAATAAATTATAGTAAGAGTGTAGGTTAGCTAATTCGATTATTTCCTTGCGGTCATAAATAGCATATAACTGATTTAGTATAGGTTTAATATTTTTTAATGGTAGAAAGAAATTGTGTATAATGTTATGTTGGGCGAGATTTGTCGCCGTTTCCAAATTTGAAAGTAAGTCTTCCACTTCTGTGAAGATTTCTTGTAAATTTAATTGAATTTTAACACACTCAACATCGTTTTTTAGTCTCTCAATTACATGTGAAAGGATGTTGAAATTTTTATCAATTCTAAGAAATGAATCGTTAAACTTTTTATTCAAATTAATCAATATAGAACTTTGCAGGTCTAACTGTGTTTTTATTTCATGTTCATTTTGTAGAAGGGTGTTAAATTTTGAATTAATAATTAATCAATTGGTGCATTTGGTTGCTCAGTTTTTATGCATCTTACTAGGTCAAGCAAGGTGGAATGAAACCTTTCAATATTTCCGTTCGTAGTATGTCCCTGTATGGAAGTGAATTGGAGAGATATTTTATGTAGATTACAAAAATCTTTAATCATAATGTTATTAAACTCTACGCCAGAATCTACCAGGATTTTATACGGGTAGCCATGACTTTCGATGAATTTTAAAAGACTACGTTGAACGTTATTGCGTCAACAGGATAAGCATGTGCGTATTTAGAAAAAACATCAATGATAGTAATAATTTTCTGATTATTAATCGAAAGTGTATCTATATTTAGGAGTTCAAACGGAGAAGGAGTATATGTATGTTGAAATTTCGGGTTTGGTGGATGGCGATCGGTTTTCATGGTAATACATGTTTGACATTTAGAAATATATTCTCGGATATGCTCAAACATATGAGGCCAATAATATTTTCGTAAAAGAGCTTGATGAGTTGCCGTTACTCCACGATGGTATGTTTTTGCCTCATGGTTATATTTAATTTTTTGTTGTTGCTCTTGTTCCGTAAGGACATCTTCAACTTGTTTCTTACAAATAACGAATTTATATCCAGAAGGGAGATTATTTTGTAGTGTTCTAATAATTTTTTGTTCAAGTTCAACAGAGTCAAAGAAAAGGGCATGCCTGGTGGAATTGGCTTTTATAAATGTTCGGAGGAATTTATAGATTTCATCGTCTGATTGTCTGTTAACTAATTTTATAATGTTTCGTTTTACCGGGAAAAGTTTTTTCGGAATAATGCGTATTTAATTTGTTTGATTCATTTTCCGAAATTATAAATTGATGATTGAAGAGGTTTAAGACATTATCTGTATATTTGATTTGTAGGATAGGATTAGAACGAGACGTATGGATAGTTTGTGCATCAGTTTCAGGATGGCTTTCAGGCAATTGTTCAAAATCTTTTAACAAGGATTCATATGTTTCACGATTACAGTCATTAAGAATATCTTCAAGAGGAATTTCGAAAAGTTTGTCTAAGTCTGATTCGTCTACTTGAGCTATCATCGAACTTGTATCATTTCGTATTGAACTTGTTTCAATAGGATTTTATACGAGAAAGAGGGTCGGCTTGGTTGATTTTCCTTATATTTAATGACATAGCCATACTCTTCTAATTTGAGTCTCCAACGGACAAGTCTGGAGTTAGGGTCTTTTAAATTAAATAACCACTGTAGGGGTTGATGATCTGTTTCAATTATGAATTTTGTACCGAAGAGATATGGTCTAAAATATTTTACGGAGTTGACAATTGATAAAAGTTCCTTTTCGATTGTTGAGTAATTACATTCGGCGGGATTAAGAGTTCTAGAGTAATACGAAATTGGATGGCCGTCCTGGCTTAGAATACGATTGCAAAATTAGACGCGTCACAAGTGAGGGTAAAAGTTTTGTGAAAATCGGGATAGGCTAATACAGGCTCATTACAAAGTAAATTTTTGCAAGTTTCGAAACAATCTAAATAATCTTGGGAAAAGTCGATTTTGGAATCCTTTTTTAGTCTTTGTGTTAGAGGTTTTGTTAGTTTAGCAAAGTTAGGAATAAATTTACGATGTTTAGCAAAGTTAGGAATAAATTTACGATAAAAACCTAAAAGTCCCAAAAATGATTTTATCTCTTTTGTCGTTTTCGGCAAGGGAAAATTCTTTATGGATTCTATTTTCTTGGGGTTTGGCCTAATACCTTCCGGAGTAATAATATGTCCTAAAAATTCTACCTGTTTACATAGAAATTCCGATTTATCTAACTGTATTTTCAGATTAGCTTCTGCTAAAGTTTTGAATACAAGTTCCAAATTTTGAATATGTTCTTGAAGAGAAGTACTAAAAATGATAATGTCGTCCATGTAAACAAAACAGATTTTATGTTGTAAATCTTTAAGTACATTATCCATAACGCGTTGAAACGTCGCAGGAGCGTTCTTTAACCCGAAGGGCATTCGGACATACTCATAGTGTCCATTTTCAGTATTAAATGCCGTTTTTTCTATAGAGTTTTCGTGCATTTCTATCTGATGGAATCCGCTTGCTAAATCTAGGGTTGTAAAATATTGACATCGGCCGAGTTTGTCAAGGAAGTCGGAAATATTAGGTAAAGGGTACCTGTCAGTTTTTGTATTGTCATTAATCTTCCGGTAATCTACCACTAGGCGCCATTTTTGTTTACCTGTGGCGTCAATTTTTTTTGGTACAATCCATATTGGTGAGCTATAGGGAGATTTAGAGGGACGGATAATATTATTTTGCAGCATTTCTCAATTTGTCGTTTTACTTCTTGCTGATGCACACGAGGATATCGATAAGTTTTGGTATGAATAGGTATTTCATTATAGGTTTTGATTTCATGTTTAACCTGATTTGTAAAGGTTAAAGAATCATTAGGGAAGTGAAAGCAAGTTTCATATTTTTTACAAAGTTCAAAAAGATGAAATTTTTCCTCTGAATTCAAATGTTCGGTTCTAAGCAAGGTTGTTATATCTTTTGAATTTTGATTAATATGGTTTAACATAGTTCCTTCGTTAGTTTTAATCTGTAGTGTTTGAGTAAAGTATTCGTCAAGTAATGTTGCGGGTAAACTTTGGTCAGGGGCAACGGACTGGGTTTCCGAAGTAGTATTATATATTTCAATTTGTGCTAATCCATTTTCAGCACGTGTTACGCATGCAGGGATATAAAAACTTGGAGATCGTTGGGTTTCTATAAAAATGTCTCCAGATAAGATATTCACAGGGAATTTTAAAATTCTGACAGAGTTAGCCTCAATGTCTATGGGTTCATTGTGTCTGTATCTGCAAGGGAATGATACAATTTGTGTTTGACAGCGTTAAGTTTTTGGGATCAATGATTAGTCCCAAGTGTTGAAGAGTTTCAAAACCTATCAGTCCGTCAAAATCTTTACTGAAGTCAAATATAATTGCCTCCATTGTATAATTTGAATTGAATTCGTTAAAAATTGGAATATGCGCCGAGAAATAAGATTTTTGAGAACCAGTGCATGTTGTAATAATGTTTGTTGTTATTCTCAGGGAAGATTTTCCGTTGAAATTGTGTGCGTTGAGGACTATAACTAACACCAGATGTTTGAGGATGGGTGTAGCTAATACCTGACATAGGCGTAGGTTTGGGTTGAGTTTGTTGTTGAGAGGGTTTAAAAACATTTTGAGGTTTTCCAAAAACATTTCGATTTGTTGAAGGTTGCGGTAAATATCTTTGCTGGTTATTAGGTGATTGATATAAGTTTATAGGTTGCGATGAAAATCTTGGTGGGTTATTAGGTGATGGTTAGAAATTAGAGAGTTGCGACGGGAACCTTGGTTGATCTGATAAAAATTTTGTTGTGGTTGCGGTTTAGGACGCTGTGGTCTCATTTGCTGATTTTGTTGTTGAGGTTTCCTAGCTTGTCTGTTTTGAAAAGTAAGTCGTTTGTAATTGTCATATTTAATTTCATCTTCTATGAAACTAACAGCCTGTTCTATGGTGTGAATAAGTTGTTCATAGTGGTATGGTAGATTTAATTTAAAAATGTTAAAAGCTTGAGTTGAAAAGAATGAAATACGGCCAGTTTGTTCAGTAGCCGAAAGAAAAGTTTGCTGTATTTTATTTATAATTCTAGCCTTAAGGACTATCAGTTTTTGGCCAAAGGATTGAATATCCTCTCCAGGAATTAAAGTCGTATATTGCAGTTCTAGTTCTAGAGTTTCTAGAGATTTATTATCTGAAAAATTTTGTTTAAAGAAAACTTTGATTTCGTTCCACGTTTTAATATCGGGTCTAACTAATAATGATTCACGTGCATTACCTTGTATCTTGGTTTTAATTGACGCTAGTATAATGGTTTGCTGTCGAGGGTCATTAGTGCTAAGGAAATGAATCAAATTTTCAGAATTCTGAAGGAAATCCGGAAGTTCTATATCTCTGCCAGTAAAAACAGGGATAAGCTTAGTCAATTTATCTAAAGTATCTAAGTTAAGAGGACTTGCCGATGTTGGATGTGTCATTTTGCTTTGTTTCCTTTTTATAAAAATAAAAATAAAAATAAAAATAAAAATAAAAATAAAAATAAAAATAAAAATAAAAATAAAAATAAAAATAAAAATAAAAATAAAAATAAAAATAAAAATAAAAATAAAAATAAAAATAAAAATAAAAATAAAAATAAAAATAAAAATAAAAATAAAAATAAAAATAAAAATAAAATAAAAATAAAAATAAAAATAAAAATAAAAATAAAAATAAAAATAAAAATAAAAATAAAAATAAAAATAAAAATAAAAATAAAAATAAAAATAAAAATAAAAATAAAAATAAAAATAAAAATAAAAATAAAAATAAAAATAAAAATAAAAATAAAAATAAAAATAAAAATAAAAATAAAAATAAAAATAAAAATAAAAATAGTCAAAATAAAAATAGTCAAAATACTAATACTATTACATTACATGTTATATTAATAATATAATATAATTAAAAAATAAAAATTAAAATTAAAATTAAAATTAAAATTAAAATTAAAATTAAAATTAAAATTAAAATTAAAATTAAAATTAAAATTAAAATTAAAATTAAAATTAAAATTAAAATTAAAATTAAAATTAAAATTAAAATTAAAATTAAAATTAAAATTAAAATTAAAATTAAAATTAAAATTAAAATTAAAATTAAAATTAAAATTAAAATTAAAATTAAAATTAAAATTAAAATTAAAATTAAAATTAAAATTAAAATTAAAATTAAAATTAAAATTAAAATTAAAATTAAAATTAAAATTAAAATTAAAATTAAAATTAAAATTAAAATTAAAATTAAAATTAAAATTAAAATTAAAATTAAAATTAAAATTAAAATTAAAATTAAAATTAAAATTAAAATTAAAATTAAAATTAAAATTAAAATTAAAATTAAAATTAAAATTAAAATTAAAATTAAAATTAAAATTAAAATTAAAATTAAAATTAAAATTAAAATTAAAATTAAAATTAAAATTAAAATTAAAATTAAAATTAAAATTAAAATTAAAATTAAAATTAAAATTAAAATTAAAATTAAAATTAAAATTAAAATTAAAATTAAAATTAAAATTAAAATTAAAATTAAAATTAAAATTAAAATTAAAATTAAAATTAAAATTAAAATTAAAATTAAAATTAAAATTAAAATTAAAATTAAAATTAAAATTAAAATTAAAATTAAAATTAAAATTAAAATTAAAATTAAAATTAAAATTAAAATTAAAATTAAAATTAAAATTAAAATTAAAATTAAAATTAAAATTAAAATTAAAATTAAAATTAAAATTAAAATTAAAATTAAAATTAAAATTAAAATTAAAATTAAAATTAAAATTAAAATTAAAATTAAAATTAAAATTAAAATTAAAATTAAAATTAAAATTAAAATTAAAATTAAAATTAAAATTAAAATTAAAATTAAAATTAAAATTAAAATTAAAATTAAAATTAAAATTAAAATTAAAATTAAAATTAAAATTAAAATTAAAATTAAAATTAAAATTAAAATTAAAATTAAAATTAAAATTAAAATTAAAATTAAAATTAAAATTAAAATTAAAATTAAAATTAAAATTAAAATTAAAATTAAAATTAAAATTAAAATTAAAATTAAAATTAAAATTAAAATTAAAATTAAAATTAAAATTAAAATTAAAATTAAAATTAAAATTAAAATTAAAATTAAAATTAAAATTAAAATTAAAATAAGTCTTTTTCGGACTATCTGTCTTGCTCACGCCCTATACAGGAGAGTCAAGATAGTATGAAAAAACTTATACTAAATTTCGCTCTAATCGCCCTGCTAAATAAATAGCATTTGCAATATTAAATTGAAATTTCTAACCTAATTCTCACTTTCAAAAGCCGGTTTAATAATTAAACGTTGCAACTTGAAATGTGAAAAATTTCCAAAATTACACACTGTCTTGAATAATCAAAACTTGTCAGTATACTTAAGGAATAAAGGAGTAAAGAATTTGCAAATCTGGTACTTACAGTGTTGAGACTAGTTAACCAACCACTAGTAGTTCCGTTCCAATAAATTTCATCAACGATGCCAAGCGGGTGTCTTTTGTCCACGATTCGTTTCGTAGTTAAACTGTTGAAACAGAGACCTCTTTGACCAGGGAATTTGATGCTCCAAATTTGATCCAAAAAGGCACTACGAATCCTACCGACTGCGCCAGTAAAACTGTAGGTACACCAGTAAAATAGTAAGATGAATAATTCTGCGATAATTTATTAGCATCAAGTTACAGATTGCGAGCAAATACTACACTGCCCTGTAAGTGAAGCGTCCTAGTTTAAATAGTATTTAGTTATTCACAGTCAGTATTTCCTGAGATATATAAAAAAGATGATGTTACAGGAATGCTGATATTACATTACATGTTATATTAATAATCTATACAAGGTGGAAAAATAAAATACATGATCAAAAGGTTTATACTACACATTGAGTATCTACATACATTTAATTGATTTTATGTTAAACAGTTCTCTTGCCATTTCATTGTTCGATAATTTCTGTCATACTTGCATTATTTACATTTTTTATTTAATTCACTCTTCACATTAACTTACACATTCCATGCACTTTAATTTTATTAAATAATTAAACCAAGAAAGTTAGGTATGCCCTTTATGGCAAAACGTAGTCTAATGTTTTCCAGCAAAATTTTCCTCATCTTTCATCTATCTGTCGCGCGAATATAAACTAATCTTGGCATCTGGCTTCTTCAGTATCTTATTGAATCTTATCAATCAATGATTAACGTAGCTGTGTATGTCAACCTGCTTCCATAACAGCATTTTGTTTTCTAGGTCACCTAGAGATGAGACGAAACATTTTCGAGGATATTTTAATTTCTGTACATCACAAAGATGAAATGAATATGATTATATTCTGTTCTCCTACAAATACTGAAATATGTCTTCTCATTTCTGTTCTTGAAAGTAAGCCCCCAATAGCTTCTCCATCTGAAACTAATTTGGTAGATAATTCTAGTCTTTGCGTAACTGGGTTATTTATTATAAATTTAACCCCATAGCTCTTTGAAATTAAGTAGATAATATGAAACATAAGTACAAGAAAATGCATCTTATATATTCAATGTAAAAAGGTGAAAAATAATATGCAAGTTATAATTACCTACTAAGTACACCGACATTTTCCCATCGTCTTTCCTCTCAGTTCCCATTAATCGTTATACACATCTCGTACTATCAAACTTTTTACTGTATGAATGTGATTTGTAGCACATCTATATGGCTCGAAATTTTATTCAGATATGTTTGTAATACTGGAACTGAAGTTTTCAGTCATGGAAACTATTAGATTTTTATTTATGATTGTTTCTAGGCTTTAAAACCTTTTTACCACTTGTTGCCGAGACATTATTAATTATCTTCATTATTTCGAACTGAAGGTTAAGTTTTACATACGTTTTACATATAGTTCGGATTTTGGGTTATGCTGCAACTTCGCAGCATTAAAGTGGATTCGAGTAGAGTTGGTAGAGTCGGCATGTGACGTGTTTATAAATTTATTTTTCTGCTCGTAGGGATTGTCTCCTATCGGTTTTATTATTTCCGTGAATAGCCTTATTATGCAATTAAATAAACAATAAATATTTTACCTATTTTTAGGGTATTGATGCCGGATAAAGCAATAAAGTTCAGCGCACGCGAGCAGCTAATAACCTCAAAATTCTATTTTTTTTTGTAGCAAAACTGTAGTATTATTGCAATACGTACGTTTAATGTATCTCGTGGTGTTACGTATTTATAATCAAATTCCTACAAAAATACTCATACTTGCTTTGACAGTTTCTGTCAGTTTACATTTTTACGTCTATCTATACGGTTGCTGCGTGTGTGTAAATTGGACTCAAGGCTACACATATTTTGCAGGACAAAACAATGAAATTTGGGGACTTTTCATAGACAAAATGAAAATTTTTCGTGACTTTTTTTATCAGAATGTGTTCATAATTAAGGATTTTTCAATTTAAATACAAATTGATTTTCTGCAAAACTGAACGCCCTGTATAAAAATTAATCATTATTAAATTTTACGCGCCATCTAGTATACCTGCCTGTATACCAAATTTCGTCGCACTGGCTGCAATAGTAGCTGAGATATTCGCACTCAAAGTCTTAGAGGGAACACCCGGTATATATTACAAAATTCTTTTTTCAAACAACGCACAGTATATGCCTAATTCAATCACACAAATTCGATTAATATAAACATAATATAGGTATAAATAATACCATTTAGAAAATATGGGAACAATTAGAAATATCTATCAATTTATATAAGACATACATAAAAATAATAATAATACAATTTAATTTGCACTTGGCCGCGTTAGAAACATTCTCGATGTTGTTTTTTCATACTAAAAAGAAAATAATGCTATACGAGTATATCGGAAAGGGCGCCAGCAACATATTAACCTAGGGCTCCTGAAACCGTAAATCAGACCCTCCATAAGCGAAAAGTAAATAAATAAAATAATTATATAAAAATATAATTTAAATAAATTTAAAAGAGAAAATAAAAAAAGAGAAAATTTGTACACGGTTTGTGGTGCCTTATTTTATAATAAGGAAGCACACGTGCTTGAGTAAACAAAGTCAAAAAAGAAAAACAATTTATTGTATTCAGAGACAAAAGCAAGTTATTACGATTGCTACTATTTTGCAAAAGGCTCCTGAGATTTAACAATATAATAAGATATTTGTAATGGGATCAGCGGCATCCGATAATCATCCTTAAAGAAACAATAAAAATCGGGACCCACTGATATGAAAGAAGTATGGTTTGTATGTGGTTTTTTAAATTATATTTTAAAAATAAAGAACTTCTGTATATTGCCGACAACGGAAAAACAGCCCAGTTATGTTGCCAAATGGTTCGACGAGTTAATATTGTATTATAAATCGAAAATATAAATTCAAGAATTAATGTATGCACATTCAACATATTCTTATATATTTTTCAGAATTTAATTACGTTTCATTCAATTTAGCAATTATTCATTTCGGGAATATTTTTTACACATTTAGTTAAATAAAATACTACTGTAGAAAATCAGAAATTAATTTAAGTAATTGAATACATATCAGTATCAGTATCAGTTTTATCCAATGTGTACCCTTTTTTCTTAGATTTGTTCTTCTGTCATCTGCTCCTATCAACTCGGGAAAAAGAAGGAATAAAATCATTAACGACAATTCTCAGGATACCCTATATATTTTCTTTTTATCATCTCAGTCATGGTATCCATTGTTCATTGAATTAATTAATGTCAGGAGAACCGACTATATTTTCCACGCAAGGATAGGTCCTCTCTTAAGAAATGAAAAAAAAAAACGAATCCATGAAATTATAGAAGTACTTCGCCAAACGAAATTGCCAGAAGAAAGGTAAAATAGATGAAAATAATTATTTTATCTTTGACACATAACACTCAAAAACAGTATACATTGAGTATGTAGATAGGTAATCAATCTCAAAGGTAATATTTTCTCACAGCTCTACATCAAGCACTTGCAAGGTTTGTTTTTCAAATATAAATATTAAGGGCACTACAAAATTCGAATACAATCTAAAAATAAGTCGTAGAATAGCGTTTTAGAACACTTGTGATTAATGATTATATACACTTCTGACAACAAATTTAAATTCTTTAATGTGACAGTATCGGGAATGGCCTAAAAAACTGTGATAGCAATTGAATCTGCACCTCCCGTGAGAAAGCCAAACTCTACTCCAGCCAAACTGCAGTTTTTTCGGTTGATGGTAGAAATTTGATAATTAAATAAGGTTTATTTGCTTTTTGAATTTATCAAGTCAACGACGAATGTCAAACCTGAAAATAAGATGTTTTGACAGTTTTGAATTATTTGTGTCATGTTCATGTTATGAATGTCAAAATATTGTGTAATATTTTCAATAAAACGTTTGCTAAAATATTATTAATAGTCGTGAACAAAGTATAGTATTCTACTTGCATATATTGACTGGTATTAACTCTGTGAATGTCGACCGGTATCAATCTGAGAGATTGATACCGGGATAATATGCCGCCCCCCTCTCCCGCATAAGTCTTCGACTTCTGGGCTAATTCCCGTGATTAAAATGAGGGGTAGAGATATTTTTATTATTATACCAATTATAAACATAAATATTAAACTCTTTCGCGGTTATAGTGACAATAGTAAAAGTTTTTTTATTTCATTTTTTATTTTTCTTATTGTAACTGTTTTAAAGTACCTTCTCTTGCAATATGCATATCAAAGATACATGGACACAGGCGTCTCCAGAATAACGTGGATCTTTCTTGTGTTTTGAAATAGAATTTTTTTCCAAAAATTTATATAGCGACTAACTAGATCGGTAATTTTGATTTCCAATTTTAGATAAAAGATTTTTACTAAGTTAAAGCACATCAGAAGCCGCAGAATAAAATGAGAAATATAGTTAAATTTTTATAGTTAGATATTTGATTCAACTTAAAGGAGGCTACCTGAAGAAGCAATCCTAAAAATGCAGAAATAGGTCAGATCTCATCTATTGTGGTTGAATTTTCGAACTCCCACAGTTTCAAAAGTGAACTTAGATATTTATAGAGTGTTTTCATTAAACCAGGTTAGTAAATTTTACTAGATTAATTTTTTTTAGATAATTATTGAATAGAACTTTATATGTGGAATTGTTCATTAGGATAACAATAACAATGACAATGACAATGACAATGACAATGACAAATGACAATGACAATGACAATGACAATGACAATGACAATAACCATAACGATAACCATAACGATAGCGATAACGATAACGATAACGATAACGATAACGATAACGATAACGATAACGATAACGATAACGATAACGATAACGATAACGATAACGATAACGATAACGATAACGATAACGATAACGATAACGATAACGATAACGATAACGATAACGATAACGATAACGATAACGATAACGATAACGATAACGATAACGATAACGATAACGATAACGATAACGATAACGATAACGATAACGATAACGATAACGATAACGATAACGATAACGATAACGATAACGATAACGATAACGATAACGATAACGATAACGATAACGATAACGATAACGATAACGATAACGATAACGATAACGATAACGATAACGATAACGATAACGATAACGATAACGATAACGATAACGATAACGATAACGATAACGATAACGATAACGATAACGATAACGATAACGATAACGATAACGATAACGATAACGATAACGATAACGATAACGATAACGATAACGATAACGATAACGATAACGATAACGATATGTTTAAAATATAACAGTAATAATATTATACATAAAATCATGCTCAGTATATAACTCAACTAGTGATAAAAACAAAAACAACCATACATACAACATATAAAATATAAATACACGATAAATATAAAACAGAACAACAAAGAAATCTACAAAAGGCTACTAACACACATTGCAACATTCAACATATAGCAAAACTGTATATTATATATTTTACTTATTGGTGATGATTATTATTAATTAGATTACATATTACTTCTCGTGGTGTGTGCAATAGATATGTTTTAAGTTTTATTTTAAATAAATTTAATGAAGATACATTTAATATGATATTGGGTACACTATTTAATAATTTGGGTCCAAGATAAAGATTTGACCTTTGACCAATAGTTTTTTTCATTTTAGGCGGTAAGTAGTAATTTACATGTCTGGTGTTGTATCTTTGATTAGGTGTTGGCAATAATTGCCTTTTTTATATTGACGTATATTTGGAATCATATAATATAATTGCCTTATATCAAGTACTTTGGCTTCTTGGTAAGTTAAGTCTGAGGAGTATAACATTGACTTGTTTAACATGATTTAAAAAAAAAATTTTGCATTATTTCTAGATTTCGAAGATGTACATCATATGCTCCCCCCCCCCCCCATCCGATTATGCCATAAATTATGAGACTCTCAACTAAAGCATAATTTTCAGTTTTCAAATCATTATAGGCAAGTATATTCATTAAGTATTTTATTCTGTACATTATAGATCTTAATTTGTTTGTTATATATTTTATGTGTTCATCCCATTTTAGCAAAGGATCCAGTATTATACCTAAGTATTTTACTTTTTTTGCAGGTTTTATTTTGTGGTTTTCTCTCCAGTAGCTAAGAGTATATTAGAAAATGAAGGCAGTGATCTATTCTCGCGAGCGAAAGGCAAGTACCAAGTTTTATCCAGGTTAATTGTGAGAAGCATACTATCGAACCATTTTTTTTAAAAGAATCAGATCGCTTTCTACAATATTTTTCAATTCAGCCCAAGTCTCAGCTTTATAAAATAAGGCAGTGTCGTCAGCAAAACTACTTATTTCTGCACTTAAGGGTACTAAAAACAATCCATCAATATACAGCGTGAATAGTACTGGTCCTAATACCGTTCCTTGCGGTACTCTATATTCGACGCATTCAGAATTACTAATTCGATCTTTAATTTTAACATATTGTTTCCTATTAGATAAATAAGTTTTAAACAAATCAAGCACTACGTTTTTTATTCCAATATTATTTAGGATTTTTAAAAGAAGGGTATGACTAATTGCGTCAAAGGCCTTAGTAAGGTCTATAAATACACATATGGATGATGTGCTTTCATCAAGAGTAGAATATATTAGTGAGGTAAGGCTCTCTATAGCATCTTGGGTAGACTTTCCCGACTGAAACACAAATTGCCTATTTGAAATAAGTTTATTTTCTCTCATATATGCGTCCAGTCTAATTTTAACAATTTTTTCAAAGATTTTTGAAAACGTTGTTATTAATGAAATCGGTCGATAATTTAATGCTTCTAGTTCATCTCCAGTTTTATATATTGGTGTTATAATAGATGTCTTGAAAGCTGTGGTACAGTGACAAGTTTCAATTATTTTGTTAAGCCCTAATGTAAGTGGTTTCACAATTTCTTTGGCTATAGATTTGACTGTTTCTGTTTTCAAGTCTTCTACATCGGGAGCTTTTTTATTTTTTAATTCATTTATAATATAAAGAACTTCACGTTCATTTGTAGAGCATAAAGTAAAAGTACTGGAACACTACTTACTGGGTGGATTATAATTATTGTAAATTTTTATTTTTGACGCTAAAGTTTTTCCTACAGCAGCAAATTTTTTATTAAATATGTTAGTTATTTGCTGCATATCATTGATAATTTTATTGTTGTTATCTTTTAGATGATTTATTTCTTTTTTATTATTGAGACTAGTTATGTTTTTTATTGCAGTCCATAATTTATTAGCATTTCCAGCATTTTCATAGATTTGTGCTTTATAGAAATTAGTTTTAGCTTCTCTAATTAAGGATGTTAAATTGTTTTTATATACACTATATGTGTCTTTCAATTGTTGATTTTGAGGATTTTGTTTCATTCTTCTATATAATTTATTTTTATTATTTATAGAAACAGTAATTGCGTTTGTAATCCAGAGTTTTCTTTTTCGCTTTAAATGATTATTTCTAACTTTGGTGGTACATAAATTTATTTTATCAAGTACTATATTTATAAAGCTATTTTTTATTAGTTCTGTATCATTACAATTTTTAAATATATCGTCCCATACCACACTATCAAGTTGCTCTTTTAATTTATTATTATTAATATATTTTTTAAAACTTTCAGGGCCAGAGTACAAGTTAGATCCATTCAATATTATTTGTAGCACAGTAGTATGGTGGTCTGTTATATTAGATTCCACAACTAGAGGCAATAATTTTCATCAAAGGCTTTACCTTTCAAAAACATATGATCTAAACAAGCTTTCTCTCTAGTTGGTTCATTTATAGTAGATATGAAATTGAATTCAGCCATTGTATCCAAATATACTGCTGCTTCTTGGCTATTTTTCAAAATGTCAATATTCATGTCTTCAATTATTACATAAAAATTATCACGATTATCTATATTTTGTTCAAGATATAATTGTAGAGCATTATTAAAGTTCATAACTTCAGTATTAGGGGACCTATAAATTGCAGTTATTTTAATTTTATTTTTTGGAGGGATAATTTGTAATTGTATTATTTTTGAAAAATTAAAGTCTATAATACTATGGGAGTATCAGTAGTTATTCATTATATATATATATCAACACACCATCATTCTGATTATATACTCCTTTATTATAAACTACACTGTAGCCTTGTATATTATATAATGATATTTATTTAATTTGCCATGTTTTGGTCAATACCAGGCAATCAATTTTCGCCTTAATTTCGTATATAAATACTTTGATACACTTCTAATATTGGTATGCAATACTGTGAAATTATTCGCATTTACTTGTAGAACCTCATTGCACTCAATTGCGTTTTGCAATAAATACGTTTGATATTGATTGTAATTAAAATCACGTATATATTGATCCATTATCATCTATACAATAAAAAATACACATTAAAATACAAAACAAAATAACAGTAAAATACACATATATTCAAAATTTATAGTATTCCCAACGTAATTTAAAATTGTATGATATACTTATAAGAGAAGAAGTTTATTAACCAATTACTTATTAGTACCCGCGGTTGAACGCAAGATGTAGGTGGTTGATCCAGAAGTGGTTTTACTTTTCTTGATATCTGGTTAAGTATCAACTTCATCTGTGAGTTGAAATTCATTCATTAATCGCTTTTGACGATTTTCAGGATTTGGCGTTGATGATGCACTTTTTGTTTCTTGGCTTACTTATTCATTACACTGTTCCAACTGTTCTGCAGTATATAATTCTCTGCCAATAAGAAGTTTTTGCCCTTTGATAATTGCTCTTAAACCTTTTTGCCTTGCTTCCCAGCGATGTTATAAGAAAATTTTGGTAGTTACTCGATCTGCAGAACTTAAATCATGAGATACATAAATGCCTTTTTCACGAAGTTTCTTGGAGTTATTTATTATGAGAATCTTCTTCTGATATAATCGAAACTCCATTAGGACTGGCGTTTCCACCTTATCTTTTTTACCCAAACAATATACATCATTTATATCATCTAAAATTTCTACATTTTCCAGTTCGTTTAATACTTTCAAAACACTATCTTTAATATCTACTTGTTTATTTAATCTATATAGTATTATATTATTCTTCCTGACTTTCCTATATAATTCAATAAACTTATTCTCTAATGTGTCGTTTTTCTCTTCAAGTTCTTTTATTTTGTTATCATATTTCTGCAATACCGACCGAATTTCCTTTTTCAGATCTCCTATTTGCTGCTTCACTTCTTCTGATTGTTTATTGTACGTATTTGATAGCTTCGTAAATAACTGATTTAGGTATTGTTTTTGCGTTTCTGTAAAATCAGTCATACTTCTGTATATTTGCCACTGTGTACACGTGTTATCTGCTTTTTCCTATAGGCTATTTATCGATGAATTTAAAATTATTTGTTCTTATTTCTTATATTGCTTTTAGATTGCAAAAAGGAACACTTGGACACTGTATTCACTACATACTATTATCAAATGCAGTTTTATTGTAGTACACTTCAATTAAAAATAAAAAAAAGTAATCTTCCACATTAATCCGGATAAGAAAAACCTACAGTAGCAAAACTTTCACTAATTAATACTTTAACCACTGATTTTACTAATTTATTGGCGTACACACACAAAACAGGACTGCTATTTACTTCTATAAAAGAAGAATAGAAATGTCTATTTGAAAATTTCCTGGAGTTTCCAAGTGAAATAATGTTTAGTTGAGTTGTAATTAGTATTCAGTAGTGTACAGAGTAGTTAATAAAGATAAGTGATTAATTAACGGATTGTTTTTCTGGCAATAGAAAAAGTCGGGTTGGAAAACCTGTGACAATTTGGTGTCGGAAGTGGATTTAAGTGGAAGTTTGAAGAACTTTCTGGAACCCTGTGCGTGAGTGAATTTAAGTGTAAGTTTGAAGAACTTTCTGGATCCCTGTGCGTGGGTGAATGGTGTTATTCGAGAAGGACAATCTCGAACATTCCAGAATTTTATAAGGAAGTGAGACAAAGACCCAAGTGTGACATATCACTGCACTTGTCGTGACTCAAGGAAGTGAACGGTGGTATTTGCGAAAGACAATCTCGAACACTATAGAACTTTATGCAGAAGTGAGGCAAAGACCCAAATGTGATATATCACCGCACTCGTCGTGACTCAAGGAAGTGAACGGTGTATTTGCGTAACACAATCTCGAATAATACGGTGGTATTTAGGTATGACAATCTCGGACATTCTAGAACTTTATACGGGAGTGAGACAAAGACTCAAGTGTGACATATCGCCGCACTTGTCGTGACTCAAGCAAGTGAACGGTGGTATTTGCGAAAGACAATCTCGAACACTATAGAACTTAATGCAGAAGTGAGACAAAGACCCAAGTGTGATATATCACCGCACTCGTCGTGACTCAAGGAAGTGAACGGTGTATTTGCGTAACACAATCTCGAATAATACGGTGGTATTTAGGTAGGACAATCTTGGACATTCTAGAACTTTATACGGGAGTGAGACAAAGACCCAAGTGTGACATATCACCGCACTCGTCGTGACGTAAGGAAGTGAACGGTGTTATTTGCGTAGGACAATCTCTAACATTCTAGAACTTTATACGGAAGTGAGACAAAGACCCAAGTGTGATATATCACCACACTCGTCGTGACTCAAGGAAGCGAACGGTGGTATTTGCGTAGAACAATGTCGAACATTTTAGAACTTTATACGAGAGTAAAGCAAAGAGCCAAGTGTGATATATCACGACACTCGTATCATTTTAAGGAAGTCAACGGTGACATTTACAAACACATTCGTGGACATTCTAGAACTTTCCAAAGAGAGTGAATGCCTGTAACTAGAAGTCAAGTCAATATGGATGCACAACTGGCAAAACTGTTAAAAATGATGCAAGCTATGCAAGAAAAAAAATTTCGAAACAAAATTAGAAGAACAGGGACAGAAAATGGATCACCAGACGAAGACAATGCAAGAAAAATTTGAAAAACAAGGGCATAAAATTGAAGATCAGTCCCAAACGATGCAGGAGAAATTAGAAAATAAATTAGAAGAACAGGGACAGGCGATGCAAAATAAATTAGAAGAACAGGGATGAACGATTCAAGAGAAATTATAAGAACAAGGGCGTAAAATGGAAAACCAGACGAAAGAAATGCAGACAAAGTTAGAAACATTGGAGAATACACTAGAAGAAAAACTAGAGGAGCAGTCATATAAAGTGACACAAGTAGAAGAGAAACTGTTGACACAAAAAAAGGAAATAGAGGAAGAAATAAACCAGGTTAGAAAAGACCTTCGACATAAATTATACAAGATAACAAAGAAGGGCATAATCAAATCAGAAGGATCTGTTATCCGAACTCAGAAAACGAAGCCCCCTGAATTTGACAGAAAGGTTTCTCAGAGTGTCTATCTGCGAGTAGAATAGCTATGCCGATCCTGCTCCACAACTCAAGATGGCGACTGGAGCAGGATCGGCATAGCTTTCAGCCGTCTACGTCACAATGTTTGGGAGGGGTTATAAGTATGTAGATAGATGACGCTAAGCTACTTTAATAATAATAATCGTATTATACTCGTACTGAGCGAAAGTCTTTAACACTTGAAGTTTATTGTTTAATTGATTTTCTTCTGATACAATGAGTGGCCAAAAGCGGGTTGTGTTTAACTTAGACAATAATAAAACCATTATACTTATGGATCCTATTGGTTGGTTTGAAAAAGCAAGAAAATCAGATTGGATGCAGATGGCTAGAGATAGAGCTCGCTTTCAAAGAAGAATCAATGATGTCTCATTTATTATAAGTAGTGTTTTAGATAATAATCATCGATCACGTATTTACTATGAAAGGTTTTATTGCATGTCTACTACTATAAAATAAAGTTTTATTTTCATCACTCTGTATATTATTTTGTGGATACCTAACCTGTTTAGTGTAAGGGCTGTTATATAAGTATGTGACACTCAGTTTTTTCAATTATTATCAAATTAGAATCGTGCTGAGAGGAAGTGTTATTAATTGCAATATGCGTGTTCCAGTAAAGTATAAGTGCATCAAATGTGGTGGAGATTGCGACCTGCCAAACAGAAAATGTTTCACATGTGAAACTAAGGATTATTTTGAGGGTGCTGATGGATCAAAACATGTTCCTAGTTCTTACTTTGATAAAAGTGATTCCAAGTAACTGTTGCTGGCTGTGTTAATTAAAGAAGATCTGCATCGTACTTAATTTCATTACTTTTCATTATTTAAAAATTAAACATAGTGAAGTTTTAAAATATTTTATTTATTAAAACAATTGAATACAATTCAATTTAGCCTCTTTCTCTTCCACATCTGCAGTTGGTGTGGTTTCTCTTCTTGTTAACAGTGCTCTGTTGTCTATCAGCGATATTTTTCCACTCTTCATCATTGTTGTTTATCCCATGGAGCCCTGATTGATATTTTTGTTGCTGATACAGGCTGCGTCTACTATTTTATCAAATGGTTTTCCAACCGATGTCGTAAGACACGATGGACAATTGACAAAATCTGTATATTAACTAGAAAGTATATTTTATTGTGTTGAAATAATGATACAGTTATTTATTTGCTTATTAGCCTCTCTACTATAAAAAGTAGGCGAGTAAATTATAATTCAAAATGTAAGATGGAGGGGGTACTAGAGAAATATGGGTGGGGGGTAAGGTATATATATATATATATGCATATATGAGACTTATTTGAACAGTCAGTCTACTATATTCATTTATATTCAACATGGATCTGCAAAAGTTGAACAAGGCAACTTCATAGAAAGAAATGAAGAATGTTAAAGATTTAGAAATAAAACAAATAGTGAAGCTGAGGTTTAGTAAAACCAAATATGGTGACAGTGTTGTGGCTGAAACTGAAAATTTTTCCTGCTATTTACCAAGAAGATTTTACTTGCATTTTGAGAAGGAAGGTATTGAAAATTTTAACGATTCTTTAAGAAATCGACCTGTATATCTAGTTAGTAAAGGAAAAATTAGTTTAACAAAGAACATTACATTTATCCAAGACGATGCATGAAGAATTCATAAAAGGATTATTAATATGTTATATTGATATGTATTTGTCTACAGGTCTTATATTCAAGACCAATGTATTATTATACCTAGTTATAAAATAAAAATATTTGTATCGAATCAGCTATTTTATTATTCTTCTTCGTACATATACTATAAATAAATCCTTGTATACTATATCTTCTGCTCCAGTGTATTACCGAAGTATGAAAAATTCATAAACCGAATATTAATATTTTATATTGATATACATTTGAAGTAAACCTTTGTCTACAAGTCTTATATTTCAGGTGAATGTTTTATTGTACCTAATTAGAAAATAAAAATATTTATATTGAATTAGCAATTTTATTATTCTACCCCGTACATATACTATAAAATACAGTATATAGGCAGAATCTAATATTTTACACAAATATTGTTATTATTATTTTATATAAAAAGTTACTGAAAATGAGTCGTAACGTTTCTATCGGGCCGTTTTTGTTGTGACCATAGACTTAAACAAGACAATTGCGTTTAGCATTGGTTACTAAAAAATTTATAAAACACTGCAACAATAACCACCCTAACATTTTGACATTTCATTTAGTTTAAAATTTTTTACTAGGTAACATATTTTAACATTTTTTAATATTTGAAATATAAACTATAATTCATTGCATTAATAATATTTTATATGATTCTGAAAAGCTGCTATGTAGCATATTTTACTTTAATGTTCACAAGAAAATATATTTATAATTAAAAAAATAAATAAATTTGTTATTTTACTTGTAATCAAAAATTAAATAATTTCAAAAAAATGCTTTATTATTTATTAGATATCCAGCTTTGAATTGATAAAGAAAACAAATGAATAGATAATATAATAATAATATATAACACTATATATTTTTTAAAAACTATACTACAATACTCATAATTAGAACAACAAAAACAAAATATAATATAAATATATACAAAAAAGAAGATTAAAAAGAGCAGTAATTTAATGAAATTATATATATATATATATATATATATATATATATATATATATATATATATATATATGTTCCTTTTACTCCGAGGTGGAGCATAGGGCCTTCACGAAGCTTTTCCATTTCTTCTTGTTTTTAGCCAGCGCTTTTGCTTCCCGCCAGCACTTTCCCACCTTATTTAGTTCTTCATTTGTATTTCTTCGCCAGCTTATTTGTGGTCTTCCTCTTCTTCTTTGGCCTACTGTGGTCCAATTTAATGCTACTTTAGTTATGTCATCGTCAGGTTTTCTCAATGTGTGTCCTATCCAATTCCATTTACGTTTCATGATTTCACTTTTTATTGGTTCTTGCTTGGTTCGTCTCCATAATTCTACATTTGTTATTTTATTTGGCCAGAAGATTTTTAAAATTTTTCGTAAACATTTATTTACAAACACCTGTAGTCTTTGCAAATTTCTTAGAGACATAGACCACGTTTCACATCCATACAGCAGCACAGACTTCACATTGCTGTTAAAGATTTGTATTTTTGTTTTCTGGCTGATTTGAGATGACATCCATATATTTTTTAACACGCCATATGATCCATGTGCTTTCTTAATCCTCTGGCTAATATCTACTTCTGAACCACCCTTTGTACTGATTACGCTGCCAAAATTCTTGAACTTCTCTTATCTCCTTTTCATTGACATAAAGTTTTTCTTCATTTCCTTTTAAACCTATTCTCATTTGTACTGTTTTTTCTATATTTGTTGTAAGACCTACTTGTGCCGATTCTTTTACTAAGTTCTCCAATATATTTTCATGTCTTGAATTGTTCCTGACATTAGGCAAATATCATCTGCGTATTCTAGATCTGCAAGTTTAACATTTCTTAGCCGATTCCATGATATACCGTTCCTGCTTTTAATTACTTTTTTTAAGACGTAGTCTAGGCAGATATTGAATAGTAAGGGTGACAGTATACAACTTTGTTTGACTCCGTTTCCTATTTCTATTTTGTCTGTCAAAAATCCCCTATGTAATATTTGGCATGTTGATTTGTCATATATTATTTTAATTAATCGCAAGATTTTTCCTGGGATACCTTTTTTTTAAAATTCTCCACAGCGCTTGATGATTGATGCTGTCAAAAGCTTTTGCAAAATCTACAAAAACCAATATGAGTGATGAGTTCTTCTCAATTGTTTCTTCTATTATTCATTTTGTTGTAGCTACCTGGTCAATGCACGATTTTCCTTTTCTAAATCCAGCTTGTTCGTTCCTTAACATCTCGTCAATTTTGTTGTTAATACGAAGATGTAATATATTAGCTAAAATTTTATTTATGCTACAAAGTAGGGTTATTCCTCTCTAATTGTGACAGTTCTTTATGTCTCCTTTTTTTGGAAATTTAATTACTATTCCAGTTCCCTATTCTTGTGGTATGTGTTCCGTATCCCAGATTTGTTCTATAAGTGGCAGAAGCATTTCCACTGTATTGTCCACGTCGGCCTTCCATAGTTCTGCTGGAATGTCATCAATCCCCGCCGTCTTGTTATTCCTCATCTTTGTTATAGCTTCTTTTATCTCATATTTTGTTGGTTTCCTTGCGTCAATGTCGATTGGTTCTGTTTCTGTTGTGGTATTGCTTGATTCATTTTGCACATTTTCAGCTTCTATCAGTAATTCACTATAATATTCATGCCATCTTTTAAGTTGTTCTTCTCTCGTTGTCAGTAATTTTCCTTCTTTATTTTGTATAGATTTCTGGTTGTTATAGTTTCTTCTACTTAATATTTTAGTGGTCTTATATAATTCCCTTATATTATTTGTCATTGCTGCTTCTTCTGCTTTTTTCGCAATACTGTCGATCCATAATCTTTTATCGCGTCTTACTGATTTTTTTACTTGCTTATTTATTTCCTGGTATTCTCTACTTAGCAGTTTCCTAGTCTCTGTGATTGTCGCTGCATTTATTCTAGCTTTTATGTCTTTTCTTTTCTGAATTATTTTCCATGAGTCTACACTTATCCACTCCTTCCTTTTCTCCTCTTTATATCCCAATGTTACCTGTGCGACTTCATGTATTGTTTCTTTTACCTTATGCCACTTTCCCTCTATAGTGTCTTCCATGTAGTGTATATTTCTTTTCTGTTCCAAGCAGGTGTTCGATTCTCTTTGAATTGTGTTATGTTTCAACTTCTCGATGTTATAGTGTTTTCTATGCAGGGCTGGTTCTTTTATTTTATTGGCACATATTCTTATTTTTATTTCGCCTAGTAACAGATGATGGTCGCTTCCTATATCTGCGGATCTTTTATTTCGAACATCCAGTAGGCAACCTCGCCTCTTACAACTAATCATTAAATGATCTATTTGATTTTGGGTCTGTTGATCTGGTGAGGTCCATGTTATTTTATGACAGTCTTTATGCGAAAATATCGTTCCGCCTATTAATAATTCATCTTCTAGGCAGAGTTCGACCAGCCGTTCACCGTTATCATTTCTTATGCCTATTCCATTTTTCCCCATGACCTTCTCAATCCCTTCATTGTCTACCCCTACTTTGGCATTTAGGTCACCCATTAATATTACTGTGTCACCTTTATTAATTTTCCGTAATGCCTCATTCAGTTCCTGATAAAAATTGTCTTTTTGATCGCTATCTGCTACTTCTGTTGGTGCATAACACTGGATATTTTCCTAAATGGTGAGTTAAGTCTAGCTATTATTATTCTCTCTGAAATAGGAATCCATTGGATTAAACTTGTCTTTGCTTCATGGCTTAGTATAATGCCTACTCCACCTCTTCTCTCTTCATTCTCCTCTTTACCAGAGTACACCAACAAGCTTTCATTATTGTTTAGTAGTTCGCCTTGTCCTGGCCATCTGGTTTCCCATAGTCCTAGGATTTTGATATTTAATGAGTCCATCTCTTTGAGCACCTGGTTTAATTTGGATTTTTCAAGCATCGTACGTACATTCCAAGTTGCTATCCTTGTTCTTTTCTTCATTCCAAAAACGTTACTTTGAGTCTTTAAATGTGTTTGCTTCGTGTTAGTTTCCTTGATGTCAGCATTTAGGGTGAGTGGGTCATCAATCCTCTGCACCCGAAAGTCTTTGTCTCTATTCAACTGCATATTTTCACCGTCCTCCTCTGTATTTTCCTCATTTTCATTTGTATTCTTATCTCTATTAATTTCCTTGCTTTTTGTTATATCCCCTCCTCTTCCAATGTTAGCCTATATTTTCAATTGCATTCCTTTATTTTCCTCATAATCAGCTTCATTTATCCGTTTTCTTTGCCTAGTTGTCATAAGTTCATATTGTTTATGTGCAGAATTTAGTTTTTTGAGTGGCCAGGGATTTCTTCTAATTTTTGGTTCGAGGAGTTCCATTTCAACATTCTACCATTTATGTCCATTTTTTGATATCGTACTTTGACCGTATTTTCTTTTCTTCTTTCTTCTCTTGCAGTATCTCTTATTATTTTTTGTATCTCTCTCTCTTTGCTAGTTAGTTCTGCTTCTATATATATATATATATTTCCCTTTTAACTTCCCTTTTTCTTTCAAAACATTTAATTTTTCTGACCAATCTGCCATTTCAACAATATATTTTTCTTGGCTAATCTTATACGCTTTGTATAAGATTATCGTATAAGATTAGCCAAGAAAAATATATTGTTGAAATGGCAGATTGGTCAGAAAAATTAAATGTTTTGAAAGAAAAAGGGAAGTTAAAAGGGAAATATATATATATATAGAAGCAGAACTAACTAGCAAAGAGAGAGAGATACAAAAAATAATAAGAGATACTGCAAGAGAAGAAAGAAGAAAAGAAAATACGGTCAAAGTACGATATCAAAAAATGGACATAAATGGTAGAATGTTGAAATGGAACTCCTCGAACCAAAAATTAGAAGAAATCCCTGGCCACTCAAAAAACTAAATTCTGCACATAAACAATATGAACTTATGACAACTAGGCAAAGAAAACGGATAAATGAAGCTGATTATGAGGAAAATAAAGGAATGCAATTGAAAATATAGGCTAACATTGGAAGAGGAGGGGATATAACAAAAAGCAAGGAAATTAATAGAGATAAGAATACAAATGAAAATGAGGAAAATACAGAGGAGGACGGTGAAAATATGCAGTTGAATAGAGACAAAGACTTTCGGGTGCAGAGGATTGATGACCCACTCACCCTAAATGCTGACATCAAGGAAACTAACACGAAGCAAACACATTTAAAGACTCAAAGTAACGTTTTTGGAATGAAGAAAAGAACAAGGATAGCAACTTGGAATGTACGTACGATGCTTGAAAAATCCAAATTAAACCAGGTGCTCAAAGAGATGGACTCATTAAATATCAAAATCCTAGGACTATGGGAAACCAGATGGCCAGGACAAGGCGAACTACTAAACAATAATGAAAGCTTGTTGGTGTACTCTGGTAAAGAGGAGAATGAAGAGAGAAGAGGTGGAGTAGGCATTATACTAAGCCATGAAGCAAAGACAAGTTTAATCCAATGGATTCCTATTTCAGAGAGAATAATAATAGCTAGACTTAACTCACCATTTAGGAAAATATCCAGTGTTATGCACCAACAGAAGTAGCAGATAGCGATCAAAAAGACAATTTTTATCAGGAACTGAATGAGGCATTACGGAAAATTAATAAAGGTGACACAGTAATATTAATGGGTGACCTAAATGCCAAAGTAGGGGTAGACAATGAAGGGATTGAGAAGGTCATGGGGAAAAATGGAATAGGCATAAGAAATGATAACGGTGAACGGCTGGTCGAACTCTGCCTAGAAGATGAATTATTAATAGGCGGAACGATATTTTCGCATAAAGACTGTCATAAAATAACATGGACCTCACCAGATCAACAGACCCAAAATCAAATAGATCATTTAATGATTAGTTGTAAGAGGCGAGGTTGCCTACTGGATGTTCGAAATAAAAGATCCGCAGATATAGGAAGCGACCATCATCTGTTACTAGGCGAAATAAAAATAAGAATATGTGCCAATAAAATAAAAGAACCAGCCCTGCATAGAAAACACTATAACATCGAGAAGTTGAAACATAACACAATTCAAAGAGAATCGAACACCTGCTTGGAACAGAAAAGAAATATACACTACATGGAAGACACTATAGAGGGAAAGTGGCATAAGGTAAAAGAAACAATACATGAAGTCGCACAGGTAACATTGGGATATAAAGAGGAGAAAAGGAAGGAGTGGATAAGTGTAGACTCATGGAAAATAATTCAGAAAAGAAAAGACATAAAAGCTAGAATAAATGCAGCGACAATCACAGAGACTAGGAAACTGCTAAGTAGAGAATACCAGGAAATAAATAAGCAAGTAAAAAAATCAGTAAGACGCGATAAAAGATTATGGATCGACAGTATTGCGAAAAAAGCAGAAGAAGCAGCAATGACAAATAATATAAGGGAATTATATAAGACCACTAAAATATTAAGTAGAAGAAACTATAACAACCAGAAATCTATACAAAATAAAGAAGGAAAATTACTGACAACGAGAGAAGAACAACTTAAAAGATGGCATGAATATTATAGTGAATTACTGATAGAAGCTGAAAATGTGCAAAATGAATCAAGCAATACCACAACAGAAACAGAACCAATCGACATTGACGCAAGGAAACCAACAAAATATGAGATAAAAGAAGCTATAACAAAGATGAGGAATAACAAGACGGCGGGGATTGATGACATTCCAGCAGAACTATGGAAGGCCGACGTGGACAATACAGTGGAAATGCTTCTGCCACTTATAGAACAAATCTGGGATACGGAACACATACCACAAGAATAGGGAACTGGAATAGTAATTAAATTTCCAAAAAAAGGAGACATAAAGAACTGTCACAATTAGAGAGGAATAACCCTACTTTGTAGCATAAATAAAATTTTAGCTAATATATTACATCTTCGTATTAACAACAAAATTGACGAGATGTTAAGGAACGAACAAGCTGGATTTAGAAAAGGAAAATCGTGCATTGACCAGGTAGCTACAACAAAATGAATAATAGAAGAAACAATTGAGAAGAACTCATCACTCATATTGGTTTTTGTAGATTTTGCAAAAGCTTTTGACAGCATCAATCATCAAGCGCTGTGGAGAATTTTAAAAAAAAGGTATCCCAGGAAAAATCTTGCGATTAATTAAAATAATATATGACAAATCAACATGCCAAATATTACATAGGGGATTTTTGACAGACAAAATAGAAATAGGAAACGGAGTCAAACAAAGTTGTATACTGTCACCCTTACTATTCAATATCTGCCTAGACTACGTCTTAAAAAAAGTAATTAAAAGCAGGAACGGTATATCATGGAATCGGCTAAGAAATGTTAAACTTGCAGATCTAGAATACGCAGATGATATTTGCCTAATGTCAGGAACAATTCAAGACATGAAAATATATTGGAGAACTTAGTAAAAGAATCGGCACAAGTAGGTCTTACAACAAATATAGAAAAAACAGTACAAATGAGAATAGGTTTAAAAGGAAATGAAGTTCTTTCTCTATTATATTTTCTATAGCTTCTTTCATACCTTCATTGCTCTTAGAATTTACAGTTACACCATTTAATGAAATTAATAATTAATTATTAATTTCAATAAACTTTGCCGCGATGACCTCATATTTTTTTCGCGTCTCGTTAGCAGAACGCTCCCTCTCATCGATGGAGCATTCTTGTTCATCAAGCTGACGAATCTGTTCTCTGAGGGTCTCTCTTGTACCCTCAGCGATTTTCTTTCTCCCTTGAGCCGCGATATGAGGTCATCGCTGTTTTTAATTTTCTTTTTTATAGCAGACATCTTTCCATCCATCCACTGACGGAATTCTGCCCTCCGCTGCATTTCTTCGTTTATTGCTCCTATCCAGTCTTCGGAATCCGAAGAGGAGGAGCAGGTGGAGGGCGTCGGCGATAGCGAGCGAATGGATGATGAAGGCCGTCTAATATTTTTCCGAGCCAAACCCAAATTTTTGCCTCTGCAACAAAAAATAACAGATAATAATTCATATATTCTTCGATGATGTTTTTAGACTTTTTTAAAATTATTTTTTGAATATTTATCTAGAAGGAAGTGCAGGAATTTCTCGCAGTGGATTTTGGAATACGTCCGCGTCATCCTCTTGCTCAAAACACTTTCTTTTAGCAGCAGCTACCTTCGATGAACTTGGGCTTGGCTTGGTCGAAGCTTCTAGGCAGCTAATCGTCTTCACCGCCAAATTTAGTTCCTCTGATATTGCGGATATAAATGAGTCGTACTCTTTAAGAAATCACACGGTTTATATTTACACTTCTCATACTAATCTTGTATACTTGCTACTGCTGCTGTTGTTGTTATTTTCCTTGATTCAGTGCTGCTGTACAGTGACATAAAGTAGACATAAATCCTGAAACCGTAACCTCTATTAGTACTGCAATTGTGAAAACTACTGAAGAAGTCGTAAAATTGGTAAAAACTAAAGAAGAGATAATAAAGCAAATAAAGTTAGTAAAAGGTAATGTGAAATTGTTGGAAACGGCGATTAAAAATAGAATTAACCGTCAAGAGGATACTGAAAATCCTTTTAAGTTAGAAGGAAATTATTGAAATATTATTTAATTAAATTGCAACAGTTACGATATAATTCTAGTAAAGTTGGAGCAGGCTTGGAGAACAATACTGCTGAAAAAAAGCGTAGTCGAAATTTAGTTTGCCATTCGATTGATTCTTGCTTCGACGGACGAGTGTGTACAGGATTAATTGCAAATTTAAGTATCAAAGATCCATTATGCTTCTTAAATAAGGCATTTAATAATTTTCAAAGAAAAATTAGATTATATCGTCAAAAATCAATGCTTAAAGTTAATGTTATATTAGTATGTAATGTTATTAAACCTCAAAGTGGTGATATTGATATGAAAACGTTTTGTACAAAAAATCATATAATCGATATAAATACTAATTTAAAAAGAGGTTTTGCACTTAAAAGTCAATATTAACAAATTTTCACCTTTAAAAGGAGGAACATCAACTTATATAACGAAAAAAAGCTGTAATAAATGTAGAAAATAACGATTCATTTTGTTTTCTGTGGGCTGTAATCTCCGCTCCATATCCAGCTAAAAATAAACATCCTGAAAGAATAACAAGTTATCCTCTTTTTAAAGATGTTCTAAAATATGATTCCATCGAGTTTCCAATAAGACTTAATGATATAAAGAAGTTTGAAAACTTGAATAACCTGTCTATTAATTTGTATTGTATAGAAAATAAAAACGTTCTGCCGCTTTCTTTAAGTGATTATATAAATAGTAACAGAGAACCCATTAATTTATTAGCGCTATCGACTGAAAATAATAATAATTTTACAGGATTCTCAAACGATAAGACATTTTTCCACTTCGCATGGATAAAGAGAATGTTAGCACTACTTTCAAAACAACTGTCTTCTCATGGACATAAAACTTTCATATGCTATAGGTGCTTAAATCATTTTAGTTCTGATGATTTACTTAAAGGACATTTAGTTTACTGCAATAACATGAATAAGTGTGCCCTCAAATTACCAAAGGAGTCGGATAAAATTTTACATTTCAAGCATTTCAGTTACAAAGAAAGAGTACCTTTTGTGATATATACCGATCTTGAAAGTATCCTTGAACCGTGTGAAACCTTAGGACTGGAAAAGTGCAATTCAGTTAATTATCAAAAGCATACACCATTCAGTGTAGCATATTATTTGAAATGTTCATATGATAATAATTTATCAAGACTTAAACTATATCGAGGTGATGACTGTAAAAAATGGTTTACTTCAGAACTACCAGATATTGCATTGAATATTGATAGTATCTTTAAAAATTCAAAAGAAATGGAAACTATATCATTCGAACAAGAAATAAATTATGCTACCGCAACACACTGTCACATATGTACCAAACCATTTACATTGAGTGATATCAAAGTTCGTGATCATTGTCACCTCAGCTCTAAATACAGAGGTGCTGCTCATCAAGATTGTAATCTAAATTATCAAAACTCATTTAATATACCTGTTGTTTTTCATAATTTAAGCGGTTATGATGCAAATTTTATAATGAAACAATTGGCTACCGGTTTTGCAGGTCCAGTTCGGTTGCTACCAGTTAATAAAGAAAAATATATTTCATTTACTAAAACGGTTTAAGGTACTGCTACACACTTACGATTCATCGACTCATTCCGTTTTATGTCTAATAGTCTTGATAAATTATCTTTCATATTTAGAAAATGAAAAGAAAACCATTGTTAAGGCTTATTGTAACACTGATCAAGAATTTAATTCAAGCTTCAAGCTCGTATTCCCCCTTGATTGGCAATTGTTGTCCCTGGGCTGTTGTGAGGACATAACGTTTGACAGGATTCTTAATAGGCATCTATAATATCTGACCGAACAATAGTTCTTGCCGCTCCAGTACCATAGGGAAAATACGAACAAAAATAATGCCCTGTACTAACAAGGAGCCAGAGTCCTGGAGACGTGACAACGTAATTTCTCCTCGTAGTGCCTGCTGGGTTTCGCAATCTCTTAGGCCGTCGGTAGAAACTTGGATGGAGAGCTGATCTACAAATTCGGAAGCTGTTGATAAGCCAATCGAACCAGTCGGACAACATCGGTCTCAAAATGTTGTAAACTCTCTCCACCCTATTGGTGACGGTTCTTTAATTGCACCTGGTACACTTGCTGCAGGTGCTTGTCAACATATCTCATTTCAATATGCTGTTTGAGAATAGCGTAGTCATTATGTTGCTTAGTAGGAACTCCCTGCAGGACGTCAAGAGCTTCCCCTCGCAGAGCAACTACCAGAGACGTATCTTATCACAATCAGTCTATTCATTTGCCGCAGCTGCCGCTTCGAACTGAAGAAGTAGAATAGCTATGCCGATCCTGCTCGGCTGGGTTGATGACCTGCTTATCATTATTATGTAACTAAAAGGGTTAATTATTAAAATAAAAAATCGAATATAGAATGTATATTAAATAGGGTGTTATAAACAAAAGTCCAAATCTCATAAACTCCTCTAATTTATTATGTAGACTACCGGTTTCGTAGTACGATGACTACATCTTCAGGTCTCCAAGGACTACAATATAAACAAACAACCTATTACATGACTTACAAGTACAAATTTGAAAAAATTGGTAAGATATAATTGATATTAAATTAGAATAAATACTTACATTTTAATTTAAACAAGAGTTGTCAAAAAAACCATCAAATACTAACGTATAATATGTCATAAAATGTTCCATTAATTATAAATAACTTAAATAAATAATGTGTCATACAGTTAAAGAGGCTAACAGAATACAGAAATAATTTTAAAACTCCAACATTCTACAAAAGTATGAAATTGAAAAAACGTGGCCTAAACTATATTTTGTTATAAAATCTTATATGAAAAATGTTTACAAATAATAATTGACGTATATATGTATTTAAACAACCTTTAACTACATATATAATATAAATTGCGGCTAACTATGCATCTACAGGGTGCATAAAAATAACTTAATTATATTAAAACTGAAAATATAAGTGTAGATTCGAACTGATTTTGTGTGTTAAGTAAGTTAAACCTGTTATCTTAGGAAAACCTTAAAATTTCAAGACTTTCTAAATTATTTAGAATTAAAACTTTATTAGCTACATGTAAAATCTCAAAATTATTATTAATGTCACATATGTGGCCTGTGTTAAGTAAATGGTCTGCAAATTGTGAATTACCACTATCAGAGACTGTACATCTTAAATGTTCCTTTTCCTGTTTTAAAATTTCGGAAAGTTCTACCTACATATATATATATATATATATATATATATATATATATATATATATATAATATTGCATTCTGGACAAGACAATTTATATACATTTCTTCTTTCTTTGTTGTTAAAAAACAAATTACTGACTGAATCTGAACCCTTTAATGCTATATTACAAAACGGTTTAAAACAATTACTAATTTTATATGTGATTGGTCCTATATATGTAAAACTTGAGTAAATTCTTGGCGAATTATTGTCTACAACGGATTGAATATGTACGTGATTATTATTTTCATTATTAATATAAATTTGGTTCAATAACAATTTATTTTCTTTTTTGTTTAGCAATTTATCATTTAGGCTGTCCTTGAAGTTATGTGTTTTAGCAATCTGTTTAATAATCGACAATTCTTTCAAAAACGAATCCCTAGCTAAAGATATTTTCAACAAACGATCTAGATAACAATTAAATGCTGCTAATTTGTGTGAAAAAGGATGATTAGAAAAAAGAGGTGTATATAAATTGTCTTGTACAGAATGCAATAGTATATATATACAGGTAGAACTTTCCGAAATTTTAAAACTAGGTTAAAGGAACATTTAAGATGTACAGTCTCTGATAGTGGTAATTCACAATTTGCAGACCATTTACTTAACACAGGCCACATATGTGACATTAATAATAATTTTGAGATTTTACATGTAGCTAATAAAGGTTTAATTCTAAATAATTTAGAAAGTCTTGAAATTTTAAGGTTTTCCAAAGATAACAGGTTTAACTTACTTAACACAAAAAATCAGTTCGAATCTACACTTACATTTTCAGTTTTAATATAATTAAGTTATTTTTATCCCCCCTGTAGATGCATAGTTAGCCGCAATTTATATTATATAAGTAGTTAAAGGTTGTTTAAATACATATATACGTCAATTATTATTTGTAAACATTTTTCATACAAGTTTTTATAACAAAAAAATAGTTTGGGCCACGTTTTTTCAGTTTCATACTTTTGTAGAATGTTGGAGTTTTAAAATTATTTCTGTATTCTGTTAGCCTCTTTAACTGTATGACACATTATTTATTTAAGTTATTTATAATTAATGGAACATTTTATAACAAATTATACGTTAGTATTTGATGGTTTTTTGACAACTCTTGTTTAAATTAAAATGTAAGTATTTATTCTAATTTAATATTAATTATATCTTACCAATTTTTTCAAATTTGTACTTGTAAGTCATGTAATAGGTTGTTTGTTTATATTGTAGTCCTTGGAGACCTGAAGATGTAGTCATCGTACTACGAAACCGGTAGTCTACATAATAAATTAGAGGAGTTTATGAGATTTGGACTTTTGTTTATAACACCCTATCTATCTACTACTCATATGGGTTAACCATCTTCAATATAGAATGAATATTATTTATTATAATTCTTATATAATATAACATGCTACAATTATTTTTATCAATCCAAGAATTATGTTTGTCATCGTAACCTAACCATTTGACAAAAACTTTATTTCCTTTTTTTCGTAACACCTTTTCAACTAAGTGAGCGTCAGGATGTTTTAGTCTTTGTAATTCCAATTCATAGAAGCCTCCTGTTATTTCTTTACCACTCTCATCTTTCAATAAATATGTTGCAGGGTTGGTTAAGCTTATTTTCTTAATGATAAAAATCTCGCTAAACCAGTTTGGAGTGTATCCTTTCTTAAAAGCTTCTCTATATTTGCTAATTCTCACATGGTCGCCTACTTTAAATTTTGTTATTTTATTAGCAATTTTTAAATGAGTATATGTTGATTTTAATAATGATCTCTCATTCCTTGATGTAACTCTAATTGGTTTCATCCTTATTGTAGAATGGACTGTATTGTTGTATTTGTCAACAATTTTATCTAAAATATGATTCCACTTATATTCTCCTCCTAAACTGAAATCACGCCAAAGCATATTCTTTATAGTTCTAATGGAGCGTTCCACAATCGAAGCCTTTTTTGTACTATAAACGCTGTAATGGTTAATGTTATATTTTTTCATCAGTTTCTTGAAATTCTCATTATAGAATTCCTTTTCCATGTCGGTTTGTAGATGTTTCGGAATTTTTTTAAAACGTAAAATCCTATTAATTGCAATTGTAACATCCTGGGCTGATTTGCTCGCTAGTGATTCTGTCCATATGAATTTAGAGAAGCAATTAATAATGATTAGTAGGTACATACTTATATCCATTATTTTCCTTGGAATATGATATCAAGTTAATTAAATCAGCTTGTATTAAATTATTCAGACCTTTTATTGCGGTTCTGCGTCTGTTGAAATTGAATCTGGCAGGCTTGTGTAATTCATTGACAATATCTTCTTTTACATTTGTTGCATATTTGTTAAAGTTGTTGAGATATTTCATATTGGATTCCAATTAAAATTATAGTATGTACAACTAATTTCTATATATTTAACCCAACAGGAACTCGTATAACGATTTCTACAAATAAATTTTTGTTTTCAGTTTCCGGATCTTTTTCTCGAAATGAAATATTATCGTTGCGACGTAGCATAACGTTGACTAGTTCTGCCAAAGTAAATTCCTTGTCATTTATAATTGTTATGATATCAGTAGGGTAACCAGCAGCATGCTCAATCATAGCTGCTTCGTAGAAGAAAACTTGACATGTTTTTATATCAAATATTAAATAGTCCTTACTGTTTTCATGAAAAATTGTAGACTCAAATGTTAAAACAATATTATAATATAATTCCTTCACTATGTTTCCTGAGATGCTTGTTAACGTTACTTCAAAATCTTCATGATCCTCAGATGAATGCTTTGGTTGACTTATGTGTACCAAATTTATCGACTGTAATTTTTTAAGTTAGCTAAGTAGGTTTTTTTATCACCTTCTGTGAAACCAATTGGATGTTTCTTAAAAATTAATTCGTAGAGTCCAGGAGTCCCCGTATAATTTAACCCTCCTATAATTAAATTATTACCATCGAATTGTTGAGATGCATTACCAATTTTTAGTTCATTATGCTCGGGATCATATCTAACACCATACCTAAAGTCAAACTCATTATGAACATCACCAATCATTTTATGATTCTCTAGGTAAGGGATCAAGGTGATTTAAATAGTACATCATATTGGGCGAATTACTAAAGTCTTGAATATATTCTTTTGCATCTCTTACACTTTCATCTAGTTCCTCATTGTTTTCCTCATTATCTCTATCAGCAATATCATTATCATTTGAAGTTCCTTCTGTGACATCGGCTGTATCTAGGAATCTTGGTGCATCAGAAGTTGTCGATCTATTATGTTTCGCTGTAATGCTTTTCTTTGGTGAGCTAAACCTTGATGTCACTTCCTTTTTTATAAGCTTCTCACTTTTTATATTAGGCTCTCCATCAAGTTTCTCGGCAATTGTTTGTAAACGCTTCATGATAGGGAGAAACGATTGTTCTTGAATTATATTTCCTTCTTTCAGAGCATTCAGCTTTTGCTTTACTATGCTCATTCTTTGTATTAACAATTTTTTTACTTCAACTTCCTTTCTATTCATATCGAAAGCATCAAATCTTCCTTATTGTAGTACTTGATATAGATCCTCAATAAGCAGTAAAAAACAGGTCCCAGGCAGTAAAAAGTAGGTATCTGCCAGTAAAAAACAGATACTTAACAGTTAAAACAGCGTAGTGTTAAGAGCAGTTCAGTATGAATACTAATAATGATGAATAAAGTTAGCAGAGCTTATTTCTCTTTATATATGTATTTAATGATTAAATGTCTTTCTATATCTACCATTATTAATGTCACTGTCTTTATTAATCACCATAAAACTATATTTGTCTATCCAGCACAGTGAGGAAATTTCCTTAAACTTACTAAAACTCATATCCCTATTTACGTGAACTTCATATATATGCTTCAAATTCAAATCGTCTTGTTTGAAGACTACCAACATATTTGCCTCATCGCGTATTAGATGTTTTGGAATACGTGTATAAGTTTCGCAAAAGTTAAAAGCAATCTACGTCTTTATGACGCCCTATACTGAAGTAATCTCTCATAACATTTTGTTTATCACAGGCTACATCATCAAAAATATATATTGAGTACATCTTCAGGCGGTAGAATGTCCATTGGGATGCTCTATCAAACTAATCATGACATTAGTTTTACCACAGCTTGATGGACCGACAACCAAGCAGCGGATTGTAGATGGTAACAATTCTCCATGTCTCTTTGAGATTTTTATTTCTGCGATATCATTGTTGTTAATAGGTAAATCAATTGGCTGTTTTATAATGTGCATGACGGAAGCAATACTATAAATAAAGCTCAGACTATGATTGTGTGTGTATATATATTAGATGTGATACTGGTATTATCATCATTCGTGAGTAGTTCGTGATGCTAAATGCTTAGAACACCAAGAAAATCTGGCAGCGGTATATTGAACTCTGCTATATATAATTTACCAGTAGACCTCCATATTCCAGGATATAAAATTTATGGTCCTGGTACAAAACTTGTGAAGAGATTAGCAAGAGGTGATGTGGGTATTAATGGTTTAGACGAAGCTTGTAAAGAATACGACGTGGCTTATAGCAGAGAGAAAAACTTGGAGCAACGACATACGGCGGATAAAATTTTGGGTGAGAAGGCTGTGGAGAGATTTAAATCATAAAACGGATCTATAGGAAAAAAGGCAGCAGCCTTGGCTGTGGCATCAGCAATGAAAGTTAGAGTTAAATTAGGAATGGGATGCATTAACGGAAAAACTAAAAAAAAATAAAAGTAAAACTAGTAAACCTAAAGCGAAATCTAAAAAAAGTTGGTGGATCGTTAGTATTTAAAGATGTAACAAAGCAAACACGAGTAGCGCTAAAAGGTAAAAATGTGCAGAATATGAAAGATGCTATTAAAGTTGCATTAAAAGCTGTTAATAAAGTTAAGAAGTAGAAATATATTAAAGCTGCCCGAGTAATACCAATACCTAAAACAGGAGGATTTCTACCACTAATTCCATTATTTGCAGGCTTAAGTGCGCTTGGTGGTGGTGGAGCAGCAGGAATTGCAAAGGCTGTTAATGATGCCAAAGCTGCAAAGCAAAAGCTTGAAGAAAGTAAACGTCACAATGCTGCAATGGAAGAAGTAGCTATGGGTAAAGGACAATACATGAGACCTTACAAGCAAGGCTTTGGTCTTTTTTAGCACGCAAAAAACCTTCCAAGCGTTACCGTTAAAATTACTAAAACGAGCTCTTACTAAATTGGATTTAATAAGATTGACTAAGAAATTAAATATTCAACATTTTCGAGGCATTTTTATGAGAGATTACCACGTCGGGTGTATTATAAAGAATGTGGTATTATTAATCTAGACACACTGGACTGCATATAAGAAAACTGGAGAAAAAGCAGTATATTTTGATAGCTATGGCAACTTAAGGCCTCCACGAGAATTGGTACATTATCTAAATACAAATGGACCGTGTAAAATATTGTGTAATGAACAGTTACAAACATGTAATATATTCAACTGTGGTCATCTATGTCTGAAATTTTTGTATAATTAAAAATGCAGTGCTGTATTTGAATAGTATATTTCACGACACCGAAGATGTCGAATTCTTTTTTACTGTCTGGAAGAAGCTCAACTCTTACTTCTAGGTATACTCCTCCAATTATATTAGATGATAATAAAGACTACGTCTTAGGGTTAATAAGCTTTGACGCTTACAATTCAATTTCAAATATCGAGAAAAATAAGAACAACAAATTTTATTATGGTTCCAAGGTTAAATACATTGAAATTCCAGATGGTAACTATGATATTGATGCAATAAATAAATATCTACAACGAGCCTTAGGTGACTTCAGATGGCATGATAATGATGACAGCATAAGAGAGGGAATTGTTAAGGAGCATCAAAAGCTCATTTCTATTAAAGCTAACAATAACACCTTGAAGTGTAGAATCAAATGCAGTGAGGACATAGATTTTACTAAACAAGATTCAATAGAACACTTGTTTGGTTTTAAACCAAG
This sequence comes from Monochamus alternatus, assembly GCA_037114965.1. Classification (NCBI taxonomy): domain Eukaryota; kingdom Metazoa; phylum Arthropoda; class Insecta; order Coleoptera; family Cerambycidae; genus Monochamus; species Monochamus alternatus. The sequence continues at coordinate 43,327,901 of CM073431.1, read as the reverse complement.
AAAATTAGCTGCATTTGGTTACCATGTATCAGATTTTCCAGTTGATATTTTTAGTGCAAATACCATTTGCATAGAATGCAATATTGTGGGTGGATCCTATATTAATGACAGGCAAGCTCACGTTATTCACGAATTTTTCCCTACAGTGCCAGCTGGTTTCAAAATTGTTGAGACTCCAATTAACATTGTCTATTTACCCATCAATACTCGATTTATGGATCAGATTGTTGTTAATATAGTCAGTCAAGATGGTGAACTCATCAATTTCGGAAGAGAGGTGGTGTCATTAAGACTACATTTGAAGGAAGCGTGATCAATAAGTGCAACGGTAATAAGGTACAACAAACGTGGCGGTTCTAGTAGTCGAAACTATATAGGAGGTATATATTTAAAACCTGTCATCAGTTCTACACGAACCATCAAACCAATAACAATAAGATATCGAAAGATTCTCGAATCTTTTGGTTTTAAGGTAATTTTTAAGAAGTGGTAATACAAATGGATATATTAAATGTCAACGAGACGGCTTATTTTGACAACACTATTATTAACTCTGAGAAACATACTCATCAACCGTACGCATCTACGTCTTTGAATAATAATGATGAAATTCGCATTCCAATACAACAGCAGGATATCTACACATTACCCAGTGAAAGTTCATTGTATATTGAAGGTAAATTATTAAAAACTGATAATACACCCTCCAAAACTGCTACATTTGTGAATAACGGATATGTAATAGATCGGATCCGTCATCCAGGTCTAACCTCCATTCTAAAAGGGTACGTGTCATTCAACACAAGTAATACTCAATATCTACAAAATAGTGGATGGTTTTATTTCTTAATTTCATTTAATATACAAAGAGTTCTATTATAATCATACAAATGTGTAGAAGGCCATGGGGCGGAATCGGGACCACAGCTCCATCCTAAACAAGCATCTAAATCTTGGTCAGCTCTTTGTATATTATCCTCAATCCATTTAAGAATATTACCATGATGAAAATTTGTAGATGGCTGAAACTTCCAGTGCAACTTTTTAGATTCTTGTAGCGTGCACAATTTGCGAAGTGCACGGCTTCTGGCATAGTATGCCGCTTTACACATGGCTTCATCGATCATTTTGTCAATGGTTTTATAATTACTTAATATATTTCTTAGTGGAAAAGTGGTATTGTCAAGATATGGATAATATTTGTCATCTAGTAACAATTGAAATAAGTATATTTTGAACGATATTTTAATTGAGAGATGCAATATTTGCATAATATCATTCAATCGTTTAACGGATTCGTATTCATATCCTTCTTTGTGACACACCGCCAATACGCTGTTAATAAACTCATCAAGTTCCATTTTCTTGTCCATCAACATTTCAATGAATTGTAAAGGAGGTTCTATATCATATTCCGATAACCACTTAAAGGCTTCCTCTGGAATTACCACTTCTTCCAAGATACTCTTTAATAACTAGTATCTTTCTTCACTGTAACAGCACTCGATAATGCAACGTTCGAGAAAGTTATTGTAAACTTCAACGGTTGCATAATGCAAAGCAATATGAATCTCACTATACAGATTCTTCATAGTTCATAGGAGACGTCAAATTCAAACAGAGTCCTGGTAGCAAACATATCGGATAAGATCATACTAGGACTAGACTCACTACGAGCGAAGGGAGTGAAGTAGTGCTAACGAACATCATTGAGAATAACACTGTGCGAAGACTAGTTGTTAAAGAAGATGTGGTACTACCTGCGCAGGCCGAAACCTTGGTTGGTACAGTTATGGATGGGGAACTGGCTTGTAGTGTAGGAGTGGTGGAACCCAGTAATCCAGATTTGTTCAATAAATCTATAGTCACCGGACGTACCCTGATTAAACCTGAGAAAACGACAATAGTACGGATGGTTAACCTGAAAACATTTCCACAGAAAATTACAAAGGGAACTGAAGTAGGAGTATGTGAACCTGTTACCATTGTCAGAGCACTCAGAGAAATTAACAAAACGGATAAGGATTCAACTCAATGATTATTCATTGAGTTGAGCAAATGCGCCGAAACACTACAGTTCGGTTAAAATATAGTCTTAACAATAATTTTTGTAGTATTTTTAGTCTTTTATAAACTGGAGACATTCAGCAGCCTATCAATACACATGAGATTCATTGTAGACGAATGGTGGTCACTCGTTTAAAATGAATTATGCTCGTAGAATTATACTTTACTAAGTAAGACATTATTTATTGATTTACTTACATTCCTAACTAGTAGTTAAATTTTATTTTGATTAATTATTTAGTTTATTTAATATGCTGTGTTTTTTGCAACCGAGAATATTTTTCTACCTTTTCAGTGGCAGATATATGTTTATTCAAAATTTTTTAATTGGTTCATCTCCTAACTTCTTATTCGTTCTAGTGTGACAAAAACGTAATTAAACAACAATTACAAAATCATACTATATACAGGGTATCCGGAATATCAGTGCCTTTATGTTGCTGTATGATAAATTATATCAAACAGAATATATTTTACATAACAATATTTTTACCATGTCAGATATTTGTACCTGATAATTACAAATACATATAAACATACTTATTGTGAATGTTTTTCATACAATTCTTTTTACAATATAGAATAAAATTTGAAATAACTTACAAGTGTTCAAAATGATGTATGTTTCTTGTGAAAAGCGTTTGTTTACGTCTCGTAACCAGAGTTATGTCATAAATTAACATGTCATGCAGATGGTCATTGTTACTATAAATTATTGTGCCATGTTTGTTTATGCACACACAAGTATCAAGCAAGTACTACGAAACAAACTTACCCCAATACTACTATGACTATCAATACTTTTAGGTAAACAGCAGCAGGTGATACATTACAATGTTGCCGTACGTTACAGTACGTTACAGTTTCAAAAATTTCAATTGTTTACATCATGATACTGGCTTACTGATAAAAAAAATAAATTACAGAAGCTTTTATTTAACTTTAATTTGTAATTTTCTAACATAGGTTTGCATTTTATTGCAGTTGTATTTATATATTTGAAATATATTTGTATAAAAACTATTCGTTGTAAACATAAGAGTTTTTTGTTGTTTTTGGTTAGATATACAAGTTCTTTTAGTATTGGCACTTATATTACGGACATCCTGTGTAATTGTAGATTGTGTAAATTTCCTCGCAATATTAAAAATGATTCTTGTTGAAACGTAAACATTCTCTTTAAAAAAATAGTAATTATATAAAAAACACAGTTTACAAATTTCCATCTGAATTCCTACCTTTATAAAAAAAAATCCGATAACATTATGTTTCATACTATTTCACGCAATTGTGTTGTAAAGGCAATAATGGTTCCTATTAATACTAAATATCAATTACATTGTGTTAAATGTACCAACAGACATGCGGACACGACTTTCAACTTTAAGTTACATTTTATGCGTTACCCAGCATCGCCAATGATTTATAATATAGGGGATGTTGTGACACTCCCCTATGCTTAGTTGACAAAATATTAGTTAAAATTGTATTCTATTAATAACAACAATTGAACATTATGCACGACTAATTGATTTGTTACGGATTTTCATTCAAAACTAATAGTGTTTGTAACGTTGGGGTTTCATGTGGTGTACCTCTCATAATAGGAATTATATTGTTTTGTATAGTATATACCACTAATGCAAAAACACACTTGCATAGATAATAATAATGTTTATTTCTACATTAATTTTACATAAGTGTTATAATTCAAAAATAGACATAGAAAATAAACTGAAGTGGAAATAATCCATTTATTTGATGTAAGTGATTGTAACGGTATATTTTATGTTAAACCTGGAAACCTAAATAATAAAATAATAAACGATTATATTTAATTAGCATATTTATTTATCTATATATTTCACAATGTATAGGATATTAAGATAATTATATTTATCTTTTCTTAATCCTCATCTAGGGCAGCGTACGTTCCTGTCTATCCTGAAATAAATTAAGTTTAGTAATAATTTAATCACATTAGTTGTAATCAGTGATCGTAGATTCCATAATCGATTATTGAAAATTCAAATAGTTTTTCTAAGTAGTTTTAAAGACAATAGACTGGTGTTAATAAAAAGCGGTGTTATTCTTTGGGTTTTGCTGTGTGTTTCTGCAACAAGATTTTTGATCTGTAATCATCCGTCAAGTGATAATTCTTGTGAAGTTTTTTATTAGTAGTGATTTCAATTTAAATTGATATGTATTTGGTGTTTCGATTGTTATTTTGACGAAATCACTGCCTGTTCAGGGATTATTGACAGCAAACCGTTTGCGCCATATGGCTCTTATGTTAACATTTGTATTTTCTTGGCATCTCTAGAAGATATTTGAAGATTGCTAACACCGCTTTAGTACTGTCCGCTTGTGGTCTTTATACAGAGGTACCCTTCAAATAAGGTATGTTAACATTTTTCTTGGAAACAGCTAGCAATTTTTTTTATATCATTCCCAAGGGTGTTTTGGCACTGCTATTCCTTCTCTGGTGATCGTGCTAGGCTACCACTAAATCATTGGGTCATCCAGAACTGCTGCTTTGGTCCAGTTTGTTCGAGTCTGGGTGCAGTAACGTTGCATTCGTTGGTTGCAGCGAAGCAATTGCAGCTCTATTACTGGGACTTCTTCTCCTAAGTGCACTTGGCTTCCAAAATAGTATATCTAGCATCTGGAATAAGTAGGAGACACGCAAGTTGAGCTTACTGTAAACTTAATAAAATTTGTTCAAATTTTTATTGACCAATACTTACTTGATTTAAATGAAAAGGAAGTTTATAGAAATAGCAACAGTACTTGCCAGTAATTATTTCATCTTGTAGCAGATAAAATTGGAGATATTTAGTTGCGTAGATTAGAGTAAATCAAAAAGATAAATATTTAACAATGGGTTTAATATTATTCATTTTATTAATTCATAGATATATGTGTGTATATTTATTATTAACTATTAGGGTTAGATTCAGTTTATTTTAGCAATGATTAATTAGGTAGGTAGGTGGTTAATTAGTTAAGTTAATTAAGTTACATTTAATAATCTGGCAAATTAGTTATCTAGAGTTATGGAATTTCGCCGCAATCCTATTTATACAGAGTATTTAATTTCTTTCATATTAAGGTGGTTTATATTGCACAGCTTAAGCTTAGGCTAATAATATAAATCTGCAGTAATTTATTGCTTTATAACTACAGGTAGGTCAGAAATCTGCTAACTTATTTACTGCATACACAGGGTGATTTATTAATTACTAATTGATCTTTTTTTAATGCAATGTCTCTGAGGTAACTCAAAATTATTTACATTACTTCACCTTGTTATATTTAGGAATAGGAGTATATAGTTTAATACTTTCTTTTTATACATATATATTTGATAATTAGTTTTACACTAATTTTGATCAACTTATGAGTATACCTTGCTGAAAATCAACTTGTGCAAATCCATCTTATTACTAATTACTATCCTTAAAGACTGGTGGTTATTTTATTTAAGACTAGGTAGGTCTGAGATCTTGGATATTAGTTACTAAATTCATGGTTAGCTAGCAGTTACTTATTGTCTGACTGGATGTCAACTATGTGGTGTCCCATCTAAAAAATGCAGAAATATGTCAGATCTCATCTATTCTGGTTGAATTTTCGAGTTCCCACATTTTCAAAAAGTGAAATTAGATATTTATACAATGTTTTCATTAAACCAGGTTAGTAAATTTAACTAGATTAATTTTTTTTAGTAGAATAGAGCTTTGTTTGTGGAATTGTTCATTGACATACCTAGATGTTTGGTATCAGAGAGAATACAGATGACTTCATTGATAGAAATTATAGGAGATTTGATATATACTAGCTTAAAATACCTTTCGAATACAGTAAAAAAGACTTCATGGTCATTACTGGAAGCAAATATAAAACAACATGATAAACTTCATAAAAAAATCGTGATTTTTATATATGGAATGGTTTCGATCAATATGTAGTTTCTGCTTCTATTATACTAGGATGCCTATCTTTCCACCTTGTGCCATATGTAGTATTTATATGGTTAAGGTATATAGGTATATATATATATTGTCATAAAACAGAAATTCATTTTAAGCAACAATAATAGAGAATTATTATCGAAATGTTAATATTATTGATGTAAAATATAGATAAATTAGTATTATTGAAATTATCTTAAATAAACATATCGAAAAAAGCCTATTATTATATTAAAATAACAAAATTTTACAAATTTTATTAAATTCAATTTAAAATTTTATCTATCAAATTTGGACATGACGATACAAAAACATACAGTACACAAAGAAAATGAATTCAAAACCCAGACATTGACATATCAAAAGAAAGCTTAAAGAACAAAAATTTAGCATATATGCATATCGCAAAACGAAACCAATAGTCAAATAAAATATTAGTTAAATAAAATGAAAATTCCAATTTTGAACATAATGACAATTAGAAATGTAAAATGTAAAGATGGCTATTCAATGAAATTTCAACATCTCTGACAGGACTCTAAAAAAGAAACAAATTAAAGAATATTTCAATATAAAATTAGTAAAAAAATGTTATAAGAATACAAAAGTGTCGTGAATAGTGCTTCGACAAGAATAATAAAAAGTGAAAATGTTACATGTGTATTGACCCTAAGAAAACTAATAATAATCTAGAAGGTAAAATTACCTAGAAACAATAATTTATTGATTAGTTACGAAGAAACCTGTGAAGCGAGAAGAGGTGTGAATTTGGTAGAGCTGAAAATTTCAATTTTATATAGTTAAAATTTAATTAAATTTATAAACTCATACTTACCAGTTACACAGTATAATTAAAAACTCAAAGTAACTCGAGACAACATCTACCGATACCACATTCAAGGAATTGAGTGGAAATCATCTCCATAACCAGACCAGACCAGACCAGACCTGGGGGTTTGCAAAAGGTCGAAGAAATCCATCTTTAGAGGGAATTAACCTCCAAATACACACCAAGAAATCAACAAGAATAAAAGTCCAGAATTCAACAGGATATCCAGTCCAGAGGATCAACAGTATCCATAGAACACAACATCATCCAGAGAGGAGATATTCCAGACATCAACATTAGAAATATCATCTACAAAAAAAAAGTAAGAAATATATGTAACGTGTACGTACAACGATATTTAGCTAGATCGAATACAAATTGATCAATAACAATAATTAACTTCTAAACGATAAATAACAATATACAACAGTCAATTACTTACCTTATATTACATTGCAATCACTTTAAAAGCTGAAACTTATAAATTCAGTCATTAAATGTTGTAAGAGATAAATAGAAACTAAAGATGTCAAAAAAAATTAAGAACCTAAATCTAAATAGAATTAGACAAGTTACATTGCACTCGTGTGTATTTCTAGTTGCATACGAGCAGTAAGTAGATTCATATAAATTTAAAAACACAAGAAAAATACACGAGGCAATATACATGAAAAATCAAACTTGTTAAACTGTAAAATATATTCTTTAATATTCATAGTGTTGAATGCTTTCAAGTTTATTTGAGGAATTATCATTTTGTTGTTTTAATAAAAGTTAATGTGCTATCCTTTTAAAAATAATTGTTTTTGTTTGTATGTAGGTACTGAGTGGTTAAAGATATTTGAACATTTAAAATTAAAAAAAAGGTGTAAGATACTCTGCTAGACTCCACTCCTGAGAAAAGAGGAAAAACATAGCCAGGGTATAGCAAAGTACAGGTAAAAAATTTATTAGCAAAATAAAATCATAAATTAAAATTATAAAACTAAATTATATTTATTCACTTATATTTCTCACATACCACATATAACATAAATGCAATCTACACTAATAAAAAATAAATAAATAAATAAAACAAAATAAAATAAAACATTGGCACCCAACTAAAAATTTTATATACATAACAAAAATCAAATCACATATCATCACAAACATAATAAAATTTTGTTTTCTAATTTTAATTTTTGTATTGGTTTTATTTTTTTGTCAGGTTTGTCGGCTTAGCAGTTATTTGTATACAAAGTTGGAACTTACCAGTTATTCTTACTTCTTTCTCACAGTGTAAATGATATTTATAGAGTTGTAAATGCAGCACAACCAAATCAAGGTACCTAAGTGTAGATTTAAATTTTTATTATGTGTACCTACTTTTACTTACAAAAAAGCATCCGTTAGATGCCAGGTCTATGTGTTGATGCAACCCATAAACCAGTCTCCAAATTTTTCTCCTCCTGATTTGGCCTCACGGTATTTTATATGGAGCTTGAGCTCTTTTTCTCAGGAGCGATTCACTTGGCTATTATTTATTTATGAGATAAAACAAATAAAATGGATGATATTAAGCATTTGAATAACTGTATTGCAGTGATAATTTTCCACAATATTTGCAAAGGTACAAAAGAATTATATTCTTAGTATAAACCTTACTTAATTGTCTTTTGGTTAACCATTTCAAATCTAACTTATGCTATTACAAAATAATGTATATTCTAAATTGTCTCTACTCGTTCAAATTGTCTTTATACTTCTAATACGTGCTTTTTACGAACGTTCAGCAATTTTATTAATCATTAATGTTTGGAATTGTATTGCACTGTCTTTAATTTACCGAAAAGGACTAATTAATATTCCCTATTATGCTTTATTTTACCTCCAACGTAAAACGGGTGGTTGCGTTACCGATTCTATTCTCCGTTGTATTCTGTTGGCGGAAATCTCATCTAAATCTCGGTGTAACGTCACCTCGACTGCCTGTAGTTTTCGTTGGGGTGTTTTTGTGTGGTATCAGCTGTATATTGGGCTTGTAGTCTTGTGATTTTTGTGTACGGGCTCTTCTTTTGCAGAGGAAAAACTTTTCACACTTTTTCTTATCGTGTCTCCTTACCAAGTTTTTTTTCCGAGTCGTTGATCAACAAAACTCACTGGATACCTCGTTGTCAAGGAAATTCCAGTTATGTCCTTAATATTCGGTAACTTTCTTTATTCTTATTAAGAATGTTCCTTTTACCTTAGTCACTTTAACGCATTCAATTCACAAGTTTTTAATTTAAAACGATTCACTACTTAACTTAATTTAAATTATTAACAAAATTATTTATAAGCTCTGCATTTAATTTTTGATATATGTCAAAATTGTTGCGAATTACTCACTAATAATTATTTCAGCTTCATCTATCTTATTTGAATTATTTATTATTGAATGTTTAAATAAAAACTAAAAGTCAATGATAAAATGCTCCCAACTTGGACTTCTTTTATGTTTATATAACTATCACGTTTTAAGATTAAGCATTAGGGAACAGGTACTGTTTCTCTTCCATGTGAAAAATGAAACTACAGCAAAATAATATACGTATATAGCTTTATACAGCCTGTGACAATCAATCTAAGAAAGAGGACATAAAAATCTAATTAAACAAGTCTGGTGTTTTATTAAAATTCTCCCTGCAGGCTCCTAATAATCCAATAGGTTATGGGCCCAGGTACGAATTAACTGATTAAGTGACATAGTGGTGAATTAAACAATTAAAAAAAAAATGGAGTTAAGTGATAAGAAAACTAAACGAAGTTTCGTGTACGAGCTCTAATTGCCGAAGAAGATGCTTTAAAAGTTCTCGATAGTGGCATACCAGAAAATATCACGGATGACTGGCGAAGAAGTGAAAGGATCACAAAAAGTATTATAATTGAATATCTTAGCGATTCAATGATTGTGTTTGCAACAGAAGATACAACAGCTGGAGAAATCCTTCAAAAACTGGATGAAATCTATGAGATAAAGAGTTTGGCAACACAACTGGCAGTGGAGAAGAAACTATTAAGTTTTAAATGTAAAGGAGATGTCCCACTAATAAAACATTTTATCATGTTTGATGAAATATAAGTTGAATTACAATCTGCCAGTGCAACCATGGATGAAATGAAAAAAGCAGCCAGACTATTTTTAACATTACCAAGTTCATATAATCCTGTTGTGACTGTGATTCAAACATTGTCTGCATACACATTAAGTCTTGTATTCGTAAAAACAAGATTGCTAGACTATGAAGTTAAGTTAAAAGATGAGTATGAAGAAACAAGCGGTAAAGTCCTGCAAGCAGAACTAAAAACTTCAGAAACCCCAACTAAAATAAATGATAGAAGACACTGGAAAAACTATCGTAATTATAAATATAAACCACATCACCAAACAAAAGTTTATCACTCTAAATATAATAACCAGATTTACAAAAAGGGCAAAAATAAACATTGGTATCAAAAATGTGAGTACTGTGGGAGAAAAAGTCACGAGAAAAAGGACTGTTACTATTACAAGAAAAATCAACGAAATCCAGAGGATAGATCAAGAACAATACAAACAGTTCAAACCACGGATGACAGTTTTGCATTTATGGTTGGAGTTGGATGTTTAGTTGATACAGTTCAAAAATAAACAGATCAACTTACATTTTTACTTGACTCTGGTGCGACGGATCATCTAGTTAACCGCCAGGATATTTTTACAACAATGACAGATTTGGAAGTGCCATTGAAAATTTCCCTTGCAAAAGTAAATGAATCCATAAGTGCTACAAAGAAAGGATCAATCGAAGTGACCTCAAACCTAGGCGTAACTGGAGTTTTGGAAAATGTTTTGTATGCTCCAGACATATCATTCAACTTATTATCAGTAAGGAGAATCCAGGAAGCCGCGATGAGTGTCATATTCAGCGAAAATGGAAAAGTAACCATTAATAAAGGTGGTAAGGTGGTGATCACAGGTGGGTCGCTAAATTCTTTAACATGTGGGTATTTAAAATAACTAAAAATGTATGTAATCAAGTTATTATGAATCATAATAAAAACATGTACCAACTTTGGCATGAACGTTTAGAGCACATAGGAAAATCTAAATTTGTAAAAATTAAAACAAATGAACTTAGTGACGATACCAAACAAATAAATAAAATAGAACCCACAAATGGTATATGTGAAGCTTGCATTTTTGGGAAACAAGCTCGTCTTCCATTTGTCAAAGAAAAAATAAAACACATGTACTTAGACCATTATTCATTATACACACTGACGTCTGTGGACCAATTAAACCTATAACAATTGACAATAAAAAATTATTTCGTTACCTTTATTGACGAATACACTCATTACACGGTTACATACGTAATTGCATACAAGTTTTTCAAGATTACGTAGCAAAATGTGAAGCACTTTTTAATTCAAAAATTGCATATTTATATTGTGATAATGGTAATGAATATCGGTCTAATGAATTTAAATCATTTTGTGTAAAAAAGGCATACAGTATCATTTAACAGTACCTCACAACAAAATTCCGTTGCTGAACGGATGAATAGGCCGATACATGATACATAGTGCAAATATGAATAAAAACGTATGGGGTGAGGCTATTCTAACTGCAACCTATTTAATTAATCGAACGCCTACAAGGGCAATTGCAGAAAATACAACACCGTATGAACTGTGTCATAATAAAAAGCCCAGATTAAACCGTTTTAGGGTTTTTGGTTCTACCGTATATATACATGACAGAACTAGAAAAACAAAATTTGACAATAAGCCACTAAAAGGAATTCTGGTTGGGTATGAACTAAACGGTTATAAGATACTGGATACAGAAACGGGTAAATTTATAATAGCTCGTGATGTTTTTTTCGACGAGATTAATTTTAAAACAACAAGGCCAAATAATGTACAAAATGAGGTGACTAAAACAGATAACATACCAGAAACAATAATAAGTCAATGTCCAAATAATGAACAATCTACTTGCATTCTAAAAGGGATTTAACTGAAAATAAACTTAGGCGTAGTGAACGATTTAAAAACAAACCTAACGTCTCATATAATTACGATAATGACATAAATATTTATTATACATATGCGCAGTCTGTAGTTTATGGTATCACAAAATCTTACAATGAAATAAAAAACCGTGATGACAGGTGTCAGTGGGAGATAGCAATAAAAGAGGAGCTCGATTCTCTGTTGAAAAACAATAAGTGTTCAATAGTACCGTGCCCAAACAATAAAAATATTGTAGATTGTAAGTGGGTATTTACCATTAAAAACGATGCATTAGGAAATTCAATAAAATATAAAGCACGTTTAGGAGCAAAAGGTTTTAGTCAGCAATATTTAGTAGACTACCAAGAGACTTTTGCACCAGTACCTAAAATTCCTAGTTTTAGAATTCTAATGGCCTTTGCAAATCAACATGACCTATTAATCCATCAAATGGATGTTAAAACCGCATTTCTTAACGGCTTATTAAAAGACGAAATTTATATGCGGGTACCAGAAGGAATAACAACAAACGAAAACCATGTCTGTAAATTAAATAAAGCTTTATATGGATTAAAAAGTCGGCAAGATGTTGCTTTGAATATTTTGATAAAGTTTTAAAACAACATGGGTTTATAAATTCCTTAGTTGATCGTTGTTTATATATTCTCGATAAAGGTCATGTTTCAAAAAATATTTATGTAATATTATATGTAGACGACCTAGTAATCACTACATTTGATCCAGATACCATTACTAATTTCAAAAATGATTTAAAGGAAACATTTGAAATGGTAGATCTAAACAAAATAAGCATATTTCTTGGAATAAAAATTACCAGAAATAAGGATGAAATTATATTAGATCAGAGTAATTATCTACAAAGTGTTTTACACAAATTTAATATGAATAATTCTAAATCTGTTGAAACTACACTCAATATAAAATTAATTAATTATAAAGAATTGAATTCTGATGAACAGTATGACGCTCCCTGTAGAAATTTAATAGGATGTTCAAATGTATGCAACGATCTGTACAGGTCCAGATTTGTGTGCAGCTGTTAACTTTTTAAGCAGATATCAAAATAAAAATAATAAAGAACTCTGGCAAAATTTAAAAAGAATCGTTAGATATGTTAATGGTTCATTGTCACAAAAATTAATATATAGAAAGTGTACTTATGAAAATATGTTGGTTTTGTTGATGCAGATTGGGGTGGCAAAGAAATTGATCGAAAAAGTACTACTGGTTATATTTTTAAATTATTTGATAAATGTACAATTTCTTGGAATACAAAACGGCAAAACTCAGTAGCCACATCATCAACTGAAGCTGAGTATATGGGTCTTTTTGAAGGAGTAAAGGAGGTTTGTTGGTTAAAATCTCTATTGACAAGAATAAATGTAAAGATCAATAAAGCTATACCAATTTTTGAAGATAATAACAGTTACATCTCATTGACCAACAATCCAACTGATCATAAAAGGTCAAAACATATTGACATAAAGTATAATTATTCAAGAGAAAAAGTTGAGGATGGAACAGTGATAATAAAATATATTCCAACAGGTCAACAACTAGCAGATATCTTCACAAAACCACTAGCAGCCATACGGTTCCGTGAAATCCGACAGCAAGTAGGCCTGGAAGACACGACTAACACTGCAGTGAAGTCAATCAAATGGTCTGATTAGGTTTTACTGGGTTTTCCTAATCCACGCAACAAATGTTGGGCCATAATAACTATCCCCAGAAACAATAAGTTTTCATTAATTATTAAGAATTTTTTTTATTAATTAATTTTTGAGGAGGAGTATTGAATGTTTAAAATCAAAATCAAATCAAAAATCAATTGATACCTAAAAGTCAATAATTACAACCATTACAATTACATTGTAAATAAACAGAAAATCACTGAAGCAGCAGCGAACGTCGCTGCTTGTTTGTGATGCAGGTGTGTATGTATTACAAATATATATATATATATATATATATATATATATATATATATATATATATATATATATATATGAACTTGGGGAAAAAACTTTTTTGTTTTAATTTTTTACGTGAAAATGGTGCGTCGTACGAGAGTAAGACTAGGAACCAAATTTGCTGTAAAATAAATGGAAATTTAAAAAATAATTTTAGTTTTTAGAAAAAGCAGTGGCGTATCATTTTTTCTTCAAAAATGTTTAGTTCAAACCTCGTACGAACGTCATTGGCTAAGATTATAAAACATTTTTTACATCAAACAATGCCACTTAATGATTAATAGATTTGTATAAAATTTCATAAAAATATCTGGAGTGATAAGAAAATTATAATAAAAAAGTAATTTTTTTCTTAAAACTGTAACACCCTGTAGCTCAAAAACTAAGAGGTTTAGGACATATGTTGATATTAATTTTCTTCTTAAAATGACCGAAGGATTCATACCCTTAAGTATCGGCATTCAATTAATAAACACCCTGTATGTATTGTGATAAAAATATACACAAAGAAACACACAGTGTAATAGAAAGAACAAAACTAATTTATAATCACACCAAATATAAATTATTGAATTGAATAATAAAGAAGGAAAAATAAGAAGATTAAAGTAAAAAGTAATCTCTGATATAAAATTAGTCAAAGAAATGTGCTGAATGAAATGAAACACATGGTATATGAGGAGAATAATAAAATTTAAATTTAAATACTTCTGAAATAATAAATATTGGATTATTAGGAGTCTGCAGGAAGAACTTTAATTAAAACACCAGAGTTGTTTAATTAGATTTTTATGTCCTCTTTGTTAGATTGATTGTCACAGACTGTATAAAGCTATATATATATATATATATATATTATTTTGCAGTAGTTTCATTTTTGACATGGAAGAGAAACGGTGCCTGTTCCCTAATGCTTAATCTTAAAACGTGATAGTTATATAAACATAAAAGAGGTCCAAGTTGGGAGCGTTTTATCATTGACTTTTAGGTATCAATTGATTTTTGATTTGATTTTGATTTTAAACATTCAATACTCCTCCTCAAAAATTAATTAATAAAAAAAATTCTTAATAATTAATGAAAACTTATTGTTTCTGGGGATAGTTATTATGGCCCAACATTTGTTGCGTGGATTAGGAAAACCCAGTAAAACCTAATCAGACCATTTGATTGACTTCACTGCAGTGTTAGTCGTGTCTTCCAGGCCTACTTGCTGTCGGATTTCACGGAACCGTATGGCTGCTAGTGGTTTTGTGAAGATATCTGCTAGTTGTTGACCTGTTGGAATATATTTTATTATCACTGTTCCATCCTCAACTTTTTCTCTTGAATAATTATACTTTATGTCAATATGTTTTGACCTTTTATGATCAGTTGGATTGTTGGTCAATGAGATGTAACTGTTATTATCTTCAAAAATTGGTATAGCTTTATTGATCTTTACATTTATTCTTGTCAATAGAGATTTTAACCAACAAACCTCCTTTACTCCTTCAAAAAGACCCATATACTCAGCTTCAGTTGATGATGTTGCTACTGAGTTTTGCCGTTTTGTATTCCAAGAAATTGTACATTTATCAAATAATTTAAAAATATAGCCAGTAGTACTTTTTCGATCAATTTCTTTGCCACCCCAATCTGCATCAACAAAACCAACATATTTTCATAAGTACATTTTCTATTGTTAGGAGTATATAGTTACGAAGCGAGACAATTTGACCGATGGGACGACTACCTGACTTGAGCAGGGATCATGTTAAAATAAACATTGATAAAAATGTATAGGAACGTTGCCTTAAGTGTTTAGTCGGACCCTAAATGATTTTTACAGTCGCTTTATTTCTTTAAGACAGTTCGAGGGTGAATGTGTGCGTGCATACTAAATTAAGTAATTAAATAGTGGACTAGACAATTGTATTAGTGACCTGTGTTGTGTTGGATTATTAGGTGAGTTACATCACTGAGTACCTATTTGGCATGCTTAACATATGTTTAATAGCTAATATAGTAGTTGATTAATTAATTAATTGAGATTATGAATGATAGTGTATTACTGATGAGGCCGGCCTATTATTGTTTTTTTTGTATTTATTGGCCGTTAGCTGCGTGTGACACGGTATTTTGAGGTATGGGGTATCCTAGGGCTGTTAGCTGCGGTGATACAGTCCGTCCGTTAGCTGCGGTGAGCGGGGGATATCTCAGGGGCCGCTAGCTGCGGTGACGCGGTCTGGTTCTGGTTTAAGACCTAGTCTTGCTATGAACTATCTCTGCAGAGGTGGTCTGGTCAGTGTACATTATTGTATTGTTGATATCCAGCTGCAGTCTGAGGGAGAATATATTTACTAGTTGATCTAAGTAGTACATGTTGATGTTTTGAGAATGTGAAGGTATGCTTGGGTACTCATGTGTTGCTCTCTTATTTGTTGAAAGGTTCTGAGCTTGTTGCAAGAGCTGCATGCCAGTGGGCGATTCCGACGGCAATTCTATCCTGACCTAAGCTCAGTAAGTGTTTTAGTTATTGTTTATACATAGTTATATAGTATTAGTTGCAAGGCAACAAATCACAATCAGTTACGTCCAATGGTTCACGCCCTGTTTAAGTAGAAACGCCCCTGACGAATTATATGAAGTAGTAATTATATAAACCGAACCAAACAAAACACAAAACGGACACCTAACACTATATATTAATTTTTGTGACAATGAACCATTAACATATCTAACGATTCTTTTTAAATTTTGCCAGAGTTCTTTATTATTTTTATTTTGATATCTGCTTAAAAAGTTAACAGCTGCACACAAATCTGGACCTGTACAGATCGTTGCATACATTTGAACATCCTATTAAATTTCTACAGGGAGCGTCATACTGTTCATCAGAATTCAATTCTTTATAATTAATTAATTTTATATTGAGTGTAGTTTCAACAGATTTAGAATTATTCATATTAAATTTGTGTAAAACACTTTGTAGATAATTACTCTGATCTAATATAATTTCATCCTTATTTCTGGTAATTTTTATTCCAAGAAATATGCTTATTTTGTTTAGATCTACCATTTCAAATGTTTCCTTTAAATCATTTTTGAAATTAGTAATGGTATCTGGATCAAATGTAGTGATTACTAGGTCGTCTACATATAATATTACATAAATATTTTTTGAAACATGACCTTTATCGAGAATATATAAACAACGATCAACTAAGGAATTTATAAACCCATGTTGTTTTAAAACTTTATCAAAATATTCAAAGCAACATCTTGCCGACTTTTTAATCCATATAAAGCTTTATTTAATTTACAGACATGGTTTTCGTTTGTTGTTATTCCTTCTGGTACCCGCATATAAATTTCGTCTTTTAATAAGCCGTTAAGAAATGCGGTTTTAACATCCATTTGATGGATTAATAGGTCATGTTGATTTGCAAAGGCCATTAGAATTCTAAAACTAGGAATTTTTGGTACTGGTGCAAAAGTCTTGTTTGTGATGTAGGTGTGTATGTATTACAAATATATATATATATATATATATATATATATATATATATATATATATATATATATATATATATATATATATATATATATATATATATATATATATATATATATATATATATATATAATCAAAATACCCCTTTACCACATTGTAGTGTGGGTAGTAATTTTTCTTAATCATGCACTAATTTTCTCTATTCTTGTCTATTTCTTGCCAGTTCTTTTGCTTCTGTCCACGTCCTTCCTCTTTTCTGTATTATTTTCCAATTACTTGATCCCATGTTGTTCTTGGTCGTCCTCTTCCCCTTTTATGTTGTGTCCTAGCTTGCCATACCCTCTTAACCGGTCTAGCACTATCCATCCTTTGTAAGTGTCCCCACCAACTCAGCTACCTTTTCTCTATAAAGTCTAATATGGACTGTATTTTTAAATCCTCTCTAACCTTTACATTTCTTATTTTGGCTTCTCTTGTTATACCTTTTATTCATTTCTATTGCTTGTATTTTGCTTTTTTGTCTTTTAAATAGAACCCATGATTCACAGCCGAATGTCAGAATTAGACGATATGTTGATTTAAAAACGTTTAGTTTTGTTTTCTGTGAGATTTTTTTTTCCTATAAACTTATTACTCATTGTATAATATAGTTTTATTGTTTTTTCAATTCGCCTATTGATTTCTGCCTCTTGTTTTCCATCTCCACTCCTAAATACTGGTAGATATCCACTTGCTCTATATTTTCATTTCCTATTTTTATATTAACTATTTCTTGTTTGTCTCATAGCATCATGACTTTCGTTTTCTTCTTGTTCATTTCCACTCCATTTTGTTCGAGTACCGAGTTCCATACATTCAAGTGCTCCAAATCTTTCTTACTTCCTGACAAGATAACTATGTCATCTGCAAATGCTCCCTCTGAAATATCGACCCTTTGTAGGTTTCTGTATCCGATGTTTAACTTTTTTACTTCTGATGCACATTTTTTTATTAATTCATCCATAAATATTATAAAAAGTGTTGGATTTAATCCCCCTCCCTGTCTCAAACCTTCTTTTGTTGCAAATGCGTCCGACGTCATGTTATCTTTTATCACAAAGTTGATATTGTTCTTATAAACGCAAGAAATATTTTGTTTTGTTGCCTATTTGTTTTCTCTATTATTTGCTTGATAGTAAATATGTGATCTTGTGTACTTCTTCCTTTTCTGAATCCACTCTGCGATTGTTCTAGTATCTTCTCTATTATTGGTTTAATTTTTCTATCAATAATTTTTTCATAGATTTTCATTGCTGTGCTCAATAATGTTATTCCTCTATAATTACTGCATTCTTTAATATCTCTCTTTTTATATACTGGTACTATTAATGATATTTGCTAGTCTCTTGGTATCTGTTCAACACGCCACGCTTTATTATATATTTTAAGTAACATATCTAGACCCTTTTCTCCTAATTGTTTTATCATTTCTACAGTTATTTTATCTTCCCCTGGTGCTTTGCCATTTTTTAGACCTTTTATTGCATCTTTTAGTTCTTCTAACGTTATTACTTCTTCTTTTACATCTAGACCTCTTCCTCATTTTCTGATGCATTTAGTAATTCCTCAAAGTACTCTTTCCATCTTGTATTACAAATATAAAATATGTAAACTATATAAAAGGCCAAAATAAGGTAAAATTGTGTCATGTTTAGGTAGTGTCGTTAAAATTGGGAGAGTTACTCGTAGTAAGGTAGGTACAGAGGTAAGTTTTTTTTTTACATGCACATATACAATTTCACATTAAAGACTACCAATAGACCTCCTAATACCAATTTAGCATGTCATTAAACATTTTCCGACCATTACTTAATATCCACAATTTTATTTTAAATTTATATTTGTTAATATTGCTCTCAATTTTTATAGCGTCCGGTAGTATATTAAACAGTTTTGCTGCTATGTAGTCACAGTTTCGTTGACCAACTGATTTTTCACATTTTGGTACTCTTACATTATATTCTCTAGAAGTAGTTCTAGTCTCATATTTATGCTTGATGGAATTTAGCTTTATTTTATCTTTTTTTTATATTAACAAGAACGGATAAACAAAACAATTGTCTGATATCAAAAAGCTTACTTTCCTTAAATAACTGATCACTGGAATATGTTATTTTTTTATTATAAATTATTCTCATTATCCATTTTTGCAAAATATTTAAATTGTTTAAATGAACGTCGTTAACACCTCCCCATCCTAAAATACCATATGTTAACTGAGACTGAATCAAAGAATACTATACTGTTGTGAGATGATTAACATCTAGATAACATTTTAGATATTTAAAGCGTGACAGTAATCCTCTAAATTTTTTTATAATATGTTTTATTTGTAGGTCCCATCTCAGATGTCGGTCAATAACTATTCCCAAATATTTAATGGAGTCAGTTTCTGGAATTTGTATTGTTGCGTTTATATATAAAGAGCCCATATCTGGTAAATTAGATGTATATGTAAAAGGTAGGTATTTTGTGTTATCGGTATTTAATGTTAATTTATTGTATGCAAACCAATCTGTCAACCTCAGCAATTAATTTCAATTCTTTCCAGTCATCTGCCCGGTAAAGAATTGCAGTGTCATCTGCAAAACTAATTACTTTACCTTTAGTGTTTAAGGAAAGTAGGTTATTTATGTATATAATAAATAGTAATGGACCCAACACTGTACCCTGCGGAACTCCATAACTAACAGTTCTTTCATCACTAATAACCCCATCAATATTCACATATTGTTTCCTATTGGACAGATAGCTCTTTAAAAGTTCATATACGTTACCTTTTAACCCATAGCATTTAATTTTTTCCAATAATTTTTTATGGCATACAGTGTCAAAGGCTTTAGAGAGATCAACAAAAATGCAGAGAGCAGGGACACGCTTGTCCATTGCATTGTACAGATATGATGTCAGATGATGTATAGCGTCTTCTGTTGATTTCCCCTCTCTAAAGCCGTACTGGTTATCTGAGATGATATGGTATTTATCTAAAAAGTTAATATATCTAATCTACTATCAACTGGGTGCCAAGAAGTTAAAGAAAAAGACAATGCCAAGAACTAGCTTCAAACTGAAATATCTTTGTCAAAATTTACTTCTATATTTTTTATGTGACCTCTTTATGTTAAATGTGACCATAGAAACAGACATCAAATTAAGGACACTGTATATGCGACAAATATGAATAAAATTCTATCATATTCTATTTTCTACACAAATCGTACGCATCTAGTACTTTAATAGCATTATCACTTATATTTCTATAATATCACATTTAAAGTTTTAATACTTTTAATTATACGCACGTTATTGACGATGAAATGTGACAACCTCGGCGGATGCAGAACGGTAGAAATACATGGACATTGAAAAGATTGTGATAATGAATGTATATACTAGAGTCCGAAAGAATAGGTATATGAACGGATGCAGAATAGCGGTGCCATGTATTTCTCATTTATTTTTATTACAAATGAATATATATATATATATATATATATATATATATATATATATATATATATATATATATATATATATTCATTATATATCTTGATCTTTTTTTGATATACTCTGCTGGACGCAGAATCAGTAGGCTTATGTAGTATATATTGTGTGATGGGAATATGTGATGTGCCATAAGTGGCACCTTGTACTAGTGACATCAAAATTAGTTAAAAATTTTTATTTTCCGTGCCAAAAAACATAATTATGCCAATTTTTTTTTAATACTCCAACAGGTTTCATATTGAGATATTTCAAAATAAAATTCTAGCATTGAACGCCCCATATTTTTGAAATCAGCAACATTCGGAAAAGGTATATTTAGCCCAATCACTTTTTTTGGTCACCAATATCTGCAGCTCCGAGATTTCCCAACCTTTCACAGACACCCTGTATATATATTGTAATATTTTATTGGGTGTATGTTATTTAATTAAATTTATTTTTTTATTATTTAATTTTTATTTAAATATTTTATTAAGTTTTTAATGTTAAATTTTAATATTAATTTTGTTGAGCGCCTTGATACTTTTTATGTATTATGTTTATGAGTTTATGAGTATGTTGTGTGTAAGCTGTAATTTGTTCAATACAAACCTTTTACTTAAATTCTTATTTTTATCTCTTTATCTTACCTTATTTATATATTTTTTTATCCCTTGCTAGACACAGTTTCACAAAATCAAAAACAGCAAAAAGAAACTTAACTCAGGAGAATCGACTCGACTCAATAGTTTGCAGGGCTTTTATTTTATAATAGATAGTAACACAATTGAAAGATTAATAGTTTTTGGTTTTTAAATTAATTTGATCAATAAAGTATATTTTCTTATTTCTACTACTTCCATGTTGATAATTTTTAACAAACCACTATAAATTAGAACTTTGTTATTGAATTTTATCTGCTAACATATATTCTCTAATTTGTAATGGTAGTTGCATACCTACAGAGAGTATTTATTTAATATGATAATACAGATTCCTACTATATTACTAAAATAATGGCGATATTCTTGACAGATATAATAGTTCCAGTGAAATTTTGGGAATATTGTTGTTATTATTGCTTGGATTAGACTTATTATGTACAGGTAAGTCCTGTGGGTTATTCTTAATACTTTGCAAAGATTGAGAGAAATGAAATCTGTTTTATTTTACTATAGCTATAGAAATTGCACTTTATAGTGCACTTTATTTTAAAGGTACCTGAGGTTGGAAACTTTATAATTTTCCTTTCTGGAAACTGGAAACTGTCCTGTAGTGTTCTTTAGAACTGCAAATTGATGGTTGATATTTTCCTGTAGTGGCAAAATAACTTTCCTGTAGGATAGAGACTAGTAAATTTCGCTGGTGAATAGATATTTTCTTAATTTATACTTGTTTGTTCTAATATAATTTGTAAATTTTCGGGAGCTATCTTGCGATGCTGCACCTTGTTCAAAACCCAAGCCGTAACTATCAACAACTTCTTTGTTTTTCATCCTTTCTGTAGATTGCCATGTTAAAGGTCCTTTCACATGTATTTTCACAGTCTTTGGATGTCTCTTTAATGCACTTAATCACAACACTACTTATAACTAATACATTTTATAAATGTCTTTTTGTTTTTGTTATACAATGTTAATTATTTTATTAATGAAAATACTCTTTATTTGGTGTTTTAGGTCATTTACAAGAGATTCTTGCAAAGTCACCTTTAGTCTTGACAGATCGGACATTAATGTTATAATTTGGCATTTAAATTTATTTTTTATAATATGGTTTATCTTGAATCGATCTATCTTTAATAATGTTACTCGTCTGCCTACAATATGTATATCAGATTAATCTATAGACTTTCGCCTTTCATTCATTATAAGTTGCTCTGGGTTTAAATTCCTTTTTCTTTATGTACTGAGTGATAACAATTGTCAACGTCATGCAATTTTATGAAATTTAATTTTTACTTGATAATAAAATTATTAAATTATTATTTTTATGTTATGTAATATTATTTATTATTACTAAATTTATATCCGTGACATCCATATTAACAATTCTTTATATATTTTATAAATTGTCACTAATAATTATTTATTTTGTTCAACTTTAAGTTCGGTCAGGTATTATTTTCATATCACTTTCTATGTGCATATTTCAAATTGTTACAATATATATATTATTGTGATTTGTAAATGTGTATGTGTTTGTGATGATATGTGTGATATGATTTTGTTGTGTATATAAAAATTTTTTATTTGGGCGCCAATGTTTTATTTTATTTTGTTTTGTTTTATTTAAATTATTATGTGTGTGTTTTTGTTTTATAAATTTAATTTATGAATTTATTTTGCAAATAAATTTTTTTTACCTGTACATTGCTAATACCCTGGCTATATTTTCCTCTTTTCTCAGGAGTGGATTCTAGCAGAGTATCTAATACCTTTTTTTTATTTTTAAATGTTCAATATCTTTAACCACCCAGTACATATAAAGAAACAATTATTTTAAAAGATAGTACATTAATTTTTATTAAAAAAAAAATAGCAAAATGATAATTCCCCAATTAAATTAGAAAGCATTCAACCTAATGAATATTAAAGAATATTTTTACAGTTTAACATTTAACAAGTTTGATTTTTCTTAGATATTGCTCTCGTGTGTTTTTCTTGTGTTTAAAATTATATGAATCTTTTTACTGCTCTTATGCAACTAGAAATACACACGAGTGCAATGGAACTTGTCTAATTCTATTTAGATGTAAGTTACTTATTGTTATTTATCAATTTGTATTCGATCTAGCTAGATAACCTTGTATTCGTATACGTTATTTCTTCCTTTTTTTGTAGATGATTTTTCTATTGTTGTTGACTCGAATTTCTCCTCTCTGGATGATGTTGTATTCTCTGGATGCTATTGATCCTCCGGCCTGGATATCCTGTTGAATTCTGGACTTCTATTCTTGTTGAGATCTTGATGTGTATTTTGAGGTTAATTCCCTCTAAAGATGGATTTCTTCGACCTTCTGCAAAACCCCCAGATCTGGTCTGGTCTGGTTATGGAGATGATTTCCAATAAATTCCTGAATGTGATATTGATCGATGTTGTCTTGAGTTACTTTAAGTTTTTAATTATACTGTGAAACTGATAAGTATGGGATTTTAAATTTTAATTAAATTTTAACTATAAAAATATGAAATTTTCGGCTCTACCAAATTCACTCCTCTTCTTGCTTCACAGTTGTTCCCGTAACTAATCAACAAATTATTGTTTCTAAGTAATTTTACCTTCTAGATTATTAGTAGTTTTGTTAGGATCAATACACATGTAACATTTTAATTTTTAATTATTCTTGTCGAAGCACTATTTACTACACTATTTGTCTTTTGTATTCTTATATCTATATTTTACAACTACATAACAATTTTTACTAATTTTATACTTAAATATTCTTTAATTTGTCTTTTTTAGAGTCCTGTCAGAGATGTTGAAATTTCCTTGAATAGCCATCTTTACATTTGACATTTCTAATTGTCATTATGTTTTAAAATTGGAATTTTCATTTTATCTAGCTAATATTTTATTTGATGATGTTTTAGTCTTGCGATATGCATATATGCTAAATCTTTGTTCTTAAAGCTTTGTTTTGATATGTCATTGTCTGGTTTTTGAATTCATTTTCTTTATGTACTGTATGCTTTTGTATCGTCATGTCCAAATTTGATAGATAAAAATTTAAATTGAATTTAATAATATTTGTAAAATTTTGTTATTTTAATATATTAATAGGCTTCCTTCGATATGTTTATTGAAGATAATTTCAACAATAATAATTTATCTATATCAATAACAGTAACATTTCAATAATAATTCTCTATTTTTGTTGCTGAAATGAATTTCATAGTATTTAATTCTTATGAAATTTCTGTTTTATCACAATTTTCCCAAATTTATTTTGAAAATTTTATTGTCATAAGAAAATTTGCCAAATAAATTTTAACGATTCAGTATTATGTAATATTTAGACTTTATTTGTACTACATTATTGTTGTTGTTGTTGGTAATAGGAATATAATTGAATTATGTTATATATTCCCTTTGTCTTGTCTGAGGCTGTGTATTTTAGTTCAAAGCTGTTCGTTCTGTTAGTTGTGTTTATTACATAAGGTCCGTCATAAGGTAACAATAATAGCCTGGCACATTTGTTTTCTTTTCTGTTGGGAACTCGCAGAGCCCTCACAGTCCTTCCTTGTTAAATTTTATTGTCTTTGTCATACGTCGTTTGTATTTGTCTGCAGCTCGTATTAATCTGTCATTTACTTTTTATATTAGTGTGTCATAATGTGTTGTGTTCGTCATAGTCCATGGTCTGTCTGGTTGTATGTTTTTGAATATAGTAATCGGATTTTGTGTAGTGATGTTGTTTGGTATATTGTTAATGTGATGTTCTACGTCTGTCAAATAGTCTTCCCACAATGGGTGGTCATCATATACCAGTATACGCAGGTATTTTGATACCTCTTTGACATATCTCTCTGCCGGGTTGGCATTTGGGTGCCGTATACTAGTATATTCAAGTCTTGTTTTTATTTGTCGGAAGTAGTTAGTCAGTCTTGAATTTCTAAAATATGTCGCGTTGTTTTAAATGCATTTGTCAAATGGTCCTTCTTCCTGTCGGTATCTGTCTAGTAAATGTATTAGTCTTTCTACAAGGGTAGATACTCACATATTTTGAGAATACGTCTACTATGACGAAAATGTGTTTACTACCCTTGTAGCTAGGTACTAAGTTACTGATGAAGTCAATTGCTATAGTCTGTCTAAGTCTAGTAGTTTGTATCGATCGTGGTTGTCCGTCAAAATGTAAATTTTTTCCTTAGCCATTTGGCATGTGGCATTCTTTTATTAATTGTTTTGTCAGTTGTCTGTCTTGTTTGTTGTAATAATTTTCTCCGTAAATTGTCCATGTCCTGTGTATGCCAATGTGTCCAAAATGTATGTGTAAATCTGTAATTATTTGTCGTGTTAAGTCTGTCGTTATTGCATATAGTTCTTTATCATTCAATCTTTTTATATAAATTGAATTTTTATATATTAATTGATTTTTTGCTTTGTCAGTCAAATTTTGTTGGTCTCGTATTACTGTGTTTATTGAATATAGTCCGTCTTTGTCTTGCAAAATATTTATTCCAATTTTAATTACTTGTCTGTCGTCATCTTGTCTTATGCCCATTCGTGTCAGTGCGTCTGCTAATATGTTGTGTCTTCCAGGTAAGTATTGAAAGTCAAAGTCGTATTCTGTCAATAGTAGTGCCCATCTATGTATGCGTTGGTTACCGTATTTGTTATTTAGTATGGAAGTCGGCGCTGGGTTGTCTGTTTGTATTGTGAATTTATTTCCTAAGACATAAAATCGCATTTTAGTTATTGTGTGGATTATGCTGGATAACTCTAGTTCAGATACACTGTAGTTCCGTTCGTGTTTCTTGGTAACTCTAGATGTGAAAGCTATTGGTACCTCAATGTTGGATGGATGGATTATGTTTTAGAAATACCTGGGTATAAACGATAGGGGGGCTGGGGATGCGCGTGGAGGTGGCGTTGCAATCTATATACGTATTTGTAACAATATTAAAAATGTTAGAGTCACGTTACCTAGTGAACAGAATCAAATTGAGCATATGTGGTTAACGGCTTTGGTTAATAATGAATGTAAAATTAGTATAGGTTGTATTTATCGCCCTCCTAAATGTAATTACTCTGATATAAAAGAATTGGAACCATATGTGGCTGATTTTCTTGTTTCAACTGATTTCTTAATTTTTTTAGGTGACTTTAATGTAGACATGTTAAGCTGCTTACCTGGAAATTCATTTGTTCGTAATTTTTCAGAAATGTTTAATTTGACTCAATTAATCTCTAGGCCTACACGTGTAACTCCCAACTCGGAAACTTTACTTGATTTAATATTTACTAACAATACTAATTTGATACTTAAATCAGATGCTGTTGAGTTGCCTCATTTCTCTGATCATCACTTGGTCTACTGTTGTTTAAATATTCCAATCAATAACCATTCCTCGAAGATTACATGGTGCCGTAATATGAAAACTATAAATATTCCAGAACTTCTTTCAGATGGGCACGATCTTAGGTGGGAATTTCTGTATAGGGAGCAAAATATAAACAAAAAAATTGAAATTTTCAATCAATACATAATTTATCTTTTTGATAAACACGCTCCTCTGCGGAAAATTAAAATTTCAAAACGTTATAATCCTTGGATAACTCCGACTGTTAAAATAATGATGAAAATAAGAGATAATGCACTATCTGAGTATAGAAGAGCACTTAAAAACATAAATGTTAATCGGGGTCAAGCATCTGTAAAATGGGACTATTATAAACAGTGCAGGAACTATGTTACTGCTTCAATTCGTAGGGAAAAAAAAGCATACATCGAAAGCGTTTTAAATGCTAATAAAATATAAAATGTTGTGGGGCACTCTTAAAAAACTAAATGTTTATTCTAAAAATCCTAATGTTGATGATCTTGCGAATCCTGAGCCAATAAATAATTATTTTATTACATCAGTAACTTCTTTTGGTGCCGAGGAAAGCTTGATTGATTTATTTTAAAGTTCTAAGTATTCAGCTACCCAGCGTGACTTTAATTTCAGGTTAGCCAGTCCTGAAGATGTTATTACTATAGTTAATCGATTGCTTTCTAATGCTAAGGGCATTGACGATATATCGGCCGATATGCTAAAGATATGCCTGCCCTTTTGTGCTAACCCTTTAACACACATTATTAATTGTTGTCTGCTAGAAGGTAATGTTCCTGCTGGATGGAAGTATGCTGTGGTCTCCCCAGTGCCAAAGAAGTCTAAAGTTGAAATTTTAACGATTTGCGGCCGATTAGTATATTGTCAGCAGTTGTTAGAAAGATTTGTCTACATTCAATTGAAAGATTATCTAGATGAATACAATATTCTTCCGCTAAGACAGTCAGGTTTTCATTCTGGATATAGCACAACTACATGTTTGTTGGACATTGCTGATGATATACTACATTCTATTGACAAACAGATGGTTACTGTAACTGTAATGCTAGATTACTCTAAATCATTCGACTGTCTTGACCACAATTTGCTTCTAGCTAAGTTAAAATATTATGGTGTCTCTGACGATTCTTTGCAGTGGTTTAAAAATTATTTATTCGATCGTAAGCAAGTAATCAAGGTAAAAAAAGATGATAATTGTATTTTTTCAAGTGAAGTTGAAATTAAAACTGGTGTGCCCCAGGGATCGATTTTAGGTCCTCTACTTTTTATGATATATACGGCAGATATTCACTCGCGTGTTAAATCAAAAATGCACTGCTATGCGGATGATTCACAGATGTATGTATCTTTCAAGCCAGAGGAGCAAGTTCTAAATTTACAAATCATGTTAATAATGTCTTAAAAACTGCGTATTCTCGTTTGCATTGTCTGTATAAATTTAAAAATATTCTTACTACGAATGTTAAATTGAAACTAGCGGAATCGTTAATATTATCTTTGCTTAATTATTGTGATATTGTCTATGGTCCATGTTTGTCAGCGTGTGATGCCAATAAAATTCAGGTTTTACAGAATTCTTGCATGAGGTTTGCAGAAAGGGTAAAGAGAAGAGATCAGATTACTCCATATTTTTTGAGGAATGGATGGTTTAAAATGGATATGCGCAGGAATATTCATTATTTAAATCTAATACATACAGTTATACATACAAATAAGCCACCGTATCTTAGACCTAAGTTGGTGTTCAGTGGTGAGGTGCCCAGTAGAGGCTTGAGAGATGAACTACTGCTACAAGTACCCTGCACTCATCCTCATTCTTTAAGTCTTCATATTCATATTTAGCCGCACACCTTTACAATATGTTGCCAAAGTCGATTAAAATAATTGCAAGCAAAAATTCATTTAAATCTAAAATTAAGGAATATTTTACTAGTCAGCCAAGAGTCTAGTTTTTCTTCTTTCTGTCTTATTTTACGTATTGTACAGAATTATTTGTATACGCGCACATTTAATCACTGTCATCATCTGCATCTTTCGTTTAGACATCTGTAAAATTATATCATTCTTTTTTTATGTTATGTAATTTGTAATTATGTTTCTCTCTTTGTTCTAATTACAGCATTGTGTAAAGTGTCGTGATGTTTTTAATTTCTATATATAAAATAATGTAGATATTATGTATTAGTGGTTGGTCCTAAGCAGCCAATGGCTGAGCCCCGCCAGATAAAGACATTTTGATTTGATTTGATTTGATTTGAATGTTGTCATAAGTCTGTAAAAGTACCCCAGCAAGTCTTTGTATTGAAGCGTCAGTCCGTATGATAAAAGGTAGTCGGTAATTTGGATGGTAAACTCTAAGATTATTTATTATTAAATTTTTAATATCTGTAAAAGCGTCTTCTTGTCTTTTTGTCCACGTCCATTTTACATTTTTCTTTAAAAGATCAATTAAAGGTAATTCAAAGTTCGTCAGGTCAGGTATAAGTCGTTTGAAGTAATTTATCATTCCCAGAAATCCCCTTAGTGTTTTTAAATTTTGTGGTCTTGTATAGTCTCGTATTGTCTGTATTCTGTCTTCGTCCATTTGTATCCCCATCTTGTCAATTTGATATCCCAGATATGTAACTTTTCAATTTTTCAATTATGTTTTGACTTATTAGTGATGCTTCGGAACCTGTATCAATTAATATGTCTAAATTAATATTTTGATATTTTGACTGTACATAAATTAAATTATTATTTTGGTTTATGACTAAATTTTCATCAAGTTTTATGAATTCTCGGGGATGTGAATAATTGTTGTTGTAAATTTTGAAGTTATTATTTGCAGGTCAAATGAAAATTTTGAGTGTTATTATTGTTATTACCATTATTATTATGTGTTTCAGATTCTCGGTCTAATGATCTGGGTCTATTTTGTTCAGACCTACCCTGTAAATTACTTGTTTCCCGTTCTTCTGATCTGCTAGGATTTCGTCGTTGGAAATTTACCTGTATCCTAGACTGATCATTGGCATCTCGTCTTGGTGACTGATATCGTTGTTGTTGGGAATTATTGTTATTATTTTGAGAGCCGTTATTGTAATTGCCATTATATTATTATTATTGTATCGATTGAAATTTCTATTGTTATTATTATTATTGAATTTGTCATATCTTTGGTTATTATAATTATTGTTAAAATTGTTAGAATTGCCATTATTATATCTGTTTCTATCATCATTATTATTATATCTTGGATTATTATTGTTGTTATAATTATTATTATTGTTATATCTAAAACTATTGTTATTATTATATCAAGAATTATTGTTACTATTATAGTTATTATTATTTGAGCTAAAATTGTTGTTATTTCTATTGTTAAAATTATTTTGCTGATTGTCTTGTCTATTATAATTTCTAACGTTATTACTATTATTATTTTGAAAATTATTACTATTACGACTATTGTTATTGTTATTACTAGAATTTTGATAATTTTGCATATTTCGCTCGACTCTAGTCAAATAATTGTACATTTGTTCCATTGTTTTAACGTCATGTTGTTCCATTGTTTTAACGTCATGTACTGCTATGGTTTCAGATATTTCGGGTTTAAATTGCCTTGATATGTACAAAACTAATTTTTGTTCATTTATTGTTGGTGTTAAATACTGTGCAGGAGAATATAGTCTTAGGGCATAATTAGTTAAGCTATTTGAAAGTTTTGGATTAAATTTTCCAAAGTATAATCGTTCCCTAACCATTAACTGTGCATTATCACACCAAAAATGTTGTAAAAATTTTTGTCTTAGCTGTTCATAATTTTCCAAATCATTTTCTATTCCGTTGAACCATATTAACGCTTCTGCTTCTAAATTTTCTCGCATAACTTCTTTTATGTTTTCAAATTTCTCATTTTCATCTATTCTTCTTTCTTCAATCTCCTTTACTTTTTGTGATATGGCTTTCATGAATACTGTTGGATGTAAATTATTGATGTTCCCAGAAAATTTGTGAAGTTTGTTCTCCCCATGACATATAATTCTGGTAACAATTTCACCTTCTCGATTTTTCTGTTCTCCTATCCGTCTAATTTCTTCTTGTATTTCTTCTCTCATCTTATTTATCTCTTCTTTTTCTGTTAACCCATTATTTTGTACATTTTCTCTTCTTCTTACTTGTCTTTCAACATCTTCTACATGTTCTTTATTTTCTTATATTCTCTTCTCAAGTCATGATCTGTTTTTTCATTTTTCTCTTGTATCGTCTTCTCCATTTTGTCGAAATTTTCCCATACTTGTAATATTCTGTTTTTACATTGATTTTCTTTAGTTTTCTGATTTTCTTCATTTTCTATTGTCTTTTGTTCAATTATTTCTATTTTCTTGGATATTTTTTCTTCAAAATCCCGTTGATCTTTCCTTAATTCCTGTTGCACTTCTTCTAACTTCTTATCCATTGTAGTTTTTATATTTTCAAAATTTTCTGTTATTATTTGTTTCAGTTCCTATTTATCTAATTTACTTTGTTCTTCTAACTTTCTTTCCTGTTCTTTTCTTGCATTTTCAATTGTTTCTTCTAGTCGTTTTCTATCTTCCTCTTGTTTTTTATCTTGTTCCTTTCTTTCTTCTCTATCCTTTTCTCTTTGTTCTTGTATGGTCTTCATCAACTCTTCAAACATGTATTGCTGGTTTTCTTCCTCGTCTTCTGCTAGTTCCTTGTTCTGCTGGTCTTTCATGAATATGACTCGCTGGATTCTCCTCCAGTCTGTCTTCCACTTCGTAGATCCATTTTTCCTTTACTTTTTTATACTCTGCTTTTTTCGCCTCGCGTTGGGCGACAATTTATTGTGATTTGTAAATGTGTATGTGTTTGTGAATCATCACATATCAATGTGTGATATGATTTTGTTGTGTATATACAAATTTTTTATTTGGGCGCCAATGTTTTATTTTATTTTGTTTTGTTTTATTTAAATTTTTATTAGTGTAGATTGTATTTATGTTATATGTTATATGTGAAGTGTATAAGTGAATAAATATAATGTTTTTGTTTTATAAATTTAATTTATGAATTTATTTTGCAAATAAAATTTTTTTACCTGTACTTTGCTAATACCCTGTCTATATTTTTCCTCTTTTCTCAGGAGTGGATTCTAGCAGAGTATCTAATATCTTTTTTTTATTTTTAAATGTTCAATATCTTTAACCACCCAGTACATACAAAGAAACAATTATTTTAAAAGATAGTACATTAACTTTTATTAAAAAAAAAAACAGCAAAATGATAATTCCTCAATTAAATTAGAAATCATTCAACCTAATGAATATTAAAGAATATTTTTACAGTTTAACATTTAACAAGTTTGATTTTTCTTAGATATTGCCTCGTGTGTTTTTCTTGTATTTAAAATTATATGAATCTTTTTACTGCTCTTATGCAACTAGAAATACACACGAGTGCAATGGAACTTGTCTAATTCTATTTAGATGTAAGTTCTGGATTTTGATGTCTTTAGCTTTTATTTGTGCCTTATAACGTTTAATGACTGGAATTTATTAGTATAAGCTTATTAAGTGATTGAAATCTAATAGAAGGTAAGTAATTAACTGTTGTATATTGTTATTCATCGTTTAGAAGTTACTTATTGTTATTTATCAATTTGTATTCGGTCTAGCTAGATAACCTTGTATACGTATACGTTATTTCTTACTTTTTTTGTAGATGATTTTTCTATTGTTGTTGTCTGGAATTTATCCTCTCTGGATGATGTTGTATTCTCTGGATGCTTTAGATCCTCCGGCCTGGATATCCTGTTGAATTCTGGACTTCTATTCTTGTTGAGATCTTGATGTGTATTTTGAGGTTAATTCCCTCTAAAGATGGATTTCTTCGACCTTTTGTAAAACCTCCAGGTCTGGTCTAGTCTGGTTATGGAGATGATTTCCAATAAATTGCTGAATATGATATTGATCGATGTTGTCTTGAGTTACTTTAAGTTTTTAATTATACTGCGAAACTGGTAAGTATGGGTTTTTAAATTTTAATTAAATTTTAACTATAAAAATATGAAATTTTCGGCTCTACCAAATTCACACCTCTTCTCCCTTCACAATTTTTTCCGTAACTAATCAACAAATTATTGTTTCTAGGTAATTTTACCTCCTAGATTATTAGTAGTTTTGTTAGGGTCAATACACATGCAACATTTTAATTTTTAATTATTCTTGTCGAAGCACTACTCACTACCCTATTTGTCTTTTGTATTCTTATATCTATATTTTACAACTACATAACAATTTTTACTAATTTTATACTTAAATATGATTTAATTTGTCTTTTTTAGAGTCCTGTCAGAGATGTTGAAATTTCCTTGAATAGCCATCTTTACATTTGACATTTCTAATTGTCATTATGTTTTAAAATTGGAATTTTCATTTTATCTAGCTAATATTTTATTTGAATGATGTTTTAGTCTTGCGATATGCATATACGCTAAATCTTTGTTCTTTAAGCAGAGGAGCTGTTCGTGATTTTTCTAACTTAGAAAAATTCAGGACCACTAGCCGTAACTGTTTGGTGAGAATTTTTACAAGTCTCGTATTACGTCTACTGCGCAGCCACCAACCCGTGATCAGCACTGAAGCCGTTCTAACACCAAGGAAGCGATTGAGTTCCTGACCCGTCGTCGTCGAGAGCAGTCCTGCCTGTTCACCATTTCCGCATCAGAGGAGCTGTTCGTGATTTTTAATGAAGAAAAATTCTGCCAGGACCACTAGCCGTAGCTGCTTATTGAGATTTTTACAAGTCGCGTCTGAGGACCACTGCGCAGCCGCCAACCCGTGACCAGCACTGAGGGCTTTCAAACTCCGAGGAGGCACTTCAGTTCCTGGCCAGCCGTTCACGAGAGCAGTCCTGCCTGTCTAATACACCAATAGCTGAGGAGCTGTCCGAGACCACTAGGCGTAGCCGCTTTTGGTAATATTTTCAGAGTCCAGCCCGAAGACCACTGCGCAGCCGCCAACTGGGTACCAGCATCGAGGGTTTCCACTTGACTAGGAGACAATTCAGTTCCCGGCCAGCCGTTCACGGCTGGTTGCACTAAATAAATGTAGATATTTACCAAGTGTGACTTGTTTTACTGGACACCGACTCTAACTCCTACCTCCCTCTCACCCTCTGGACATACCGTGTCTTCACTGTAGCCGCCCGAGTAGTGGTGTTTCTGCACTGTAAACAGAAACTGACGCCCGAAGTTACCGCCGCCACCGCTCAGGCGTCATAGTGACACTGTGTCGTCTTGCAATAACGACGTAGGTACGTCACAGTAGTTATGATTTGTTGTTATGTGTTTATGTTTAGATGTGTATTTTATGATTAAGCTGTGCATCTTCACACATGCATAATTTAACTCTGGGAAAATTAAATTTTGTTTGACTATGATACGACTCTGATCTCAGTAGTGAGTTCGGAGAGAGCAAAATAAACTTTTTCTTTAGATAATTAAATTAAAAATTTATTATTTGCTTACGAATTGTCTAATTTTGCAAAATGGCCACTGTGATAGATGGTGTTATTTATTTACTAAGCGTTTTGCTGTATTTATTAATAATTAAACTTTTGATTAGATCAAATCAGGACTTACCTGCATAAATTGCAGGTAAGTCCTGATTTGCTATCCTTTAAAGTTTTACAGTTAGAATATCAATATTTGTTAAATTACATTTACTAGCTAGCTTCTATTGTAGTTTGTGTACATAACTGGTACCTTACTTTTGCTTTAGTCAAACCTGAAAACTTGAATTTGCCTTATTTACTCCAATTTCCTCCCTGGAAGCTAGAAACTCCGTGTTCGTTGAAAGTCTGGAGACTGGAATTTCTGCTTCAGAACTCTCAATTTTTACCTGGAAGCTCTGAAACTCCTAATGGCAGGTTATTTTGGCACTGAAAACTGGGAATTATACCACGTTCCGTCTCTAGAAATGCTGGACTCCTTTGAATTTTGATCTTATACTCTAATAATATGCTTTTCTGTAAATATTTCATTATACTTAATTCAAATACCACCAATTATTTTCTATTTATATAAATAACAAAATTATTAAAAAAGTTTTGCTTTCTATGTGAAATAAAATAACTTTTTTATAATTTACATGTGTCCTTTAATTGTTGTGGTGTTTTGAGTGATTTCAAGATAAATTTTGAATATAATTATCTAAAGAAAAAGTTTATTTCCGAACTCACTACTGAGATCAGCGTCGTATCATAGTCAAACAAAATTTAATTTTCCCAAAGTTAAATTATCTTCACACATGCATACAGAATCCACAGCGTAATCATAAAATACACATCTAAATACAAACACATAACAACAAATTACACAATCATCACAATATATATATATATAAATTTCGTCGCACTGGCTGCAATAGTATCTGAGATATTTGCACTGAAATATATATATATACCGGGTGTTCCCTCTAAGATTTTCAGTGCGAATATCTCAGCTACTATTGCAGCCAGTCCGACGAAATTTGGTATACTGGCACTAGATGGCGTGTAGAATTCGATGATGGCATGAGTTTTTATACAGGGTGTTGAGTTTTGCAGATAATCGATTTAAGTTCGATTTTTTGGTAGTCAATCTCGGCAAAATTTGTATTTAAATTGATATATTCTTAATTATGAACACATTCTGATAAAAAAAGTCCCAAAAAATTTAATTTTATCATAAAAAACGCCTATGAAAAGTACCCAAATTTCATGGTTTTGTCATGCAAAATGTGTATAGCCTTGAGTCCAATTTATACACACGCAACAACCGCATGGATAGACGTCAAAACGTAAAGTAACAGAAACTGTCAAAGCAAGTATGACTATTTTTGTAGGAATTTTATTATAAATACGTAACACCACGAGGTACATTCAATCTGCGTACGTATTTCCAATAATGCTAGTTTTGTTTAAAAAAATGGAATTTAGAGGTTATTAGCTGTTCGCTTACGCTGAGCTTTATTCGGCATGAATACTCTGAAAATATGTGAAACATTGTTTTTTTAATTGTATAATAAGACAATTCTCGGAAATAATAAAAGTGATAAAGGACAATCTCTACGAGCAAAAAACTAAATTTATGAACACGTCACGCTCTTGACTCGCTGCGGCTTAACTGTTGTTTAATGTGAATATTGCTGCAGGCTGCAGAGCCCGAGAGTCTCGAGACCCGAACACCCAAACGATATGTAAACTTAACCTAGAGTTCCAAATAATCAAAATAATGAATAAAGCCTCTTCAACAAGTGGTAAAAATGTTTTAAAGCCTAGAAACAATCATAGATAAAAATATAATGGATTTCTTGAGTGAAAGCTTCAGTTCCAGTATTACAAAAATATATCTGTTATAAAAACTACTCATCAAATGTGAGTAAAATTTCGAGCCATATACCTAGGTGTGCTAAAATTACATTCATACAGTAAAAAGCTTGTTAGTACGAGATGTGTAAGTACTAAATATAACGATTAATGGGAATTGAGAGCAAAGACGAAGGAAAAATATTAGTGTACTTAGTAGGTAATTATAACTTGCATATTATTTTTCGCTTTTTTACATTGAATATACAAGTTGTAGTTTCTTGTACTTATGTTTCATTTTAGCTACTTCATTTCAAAGAACTATGGGGTTAAATTTATAAGAAATAGCCCAGTTACGCAAAGGCTGGAATTATCTTTACCTAATTAGTTTCAGATGGAGAAGCTATTGGAGGCTTACTTTCAAGAGCAGAGATGAGGAAACATATTTCAGTATTTGTAGGAGAACAGAATGAATATAAACATATTCATTTCACCTTGTGGTGTGCAGAAATTAAAAATGTCTACGAAAATGTCTCGTCTCACCTCTAAGTAGGAACCTAGAAAACAAAGTGCTGTTATGGAAGCAGGTTGACATACACAATTACGTTAATCATTTATTAAAAGATTCGATAAGATACTGAAGAAGGCAGATGCCAAGATTAGTTTATATTCGTGCGACAGATAGATGAGAGGCGAGAAAAATTTTGCTAGAACACATTAGACTTTACGTTTTGCCATAAATAAAAACATACCTAACTTTCTGTACCTGGTTTAATTATTTAATAAAATTAAAGTTCATGGAATGTGTAAGTTAATGAGTGAATTAAATAAAAAATGTAAATAATGCAAGTATGACGGAAATTAAAGTTTATTAAATTGTTATTGTTTGTATTTATTATACACTACAGCAAATATTCCTTGTGTTTAATAATTCTATAATAAAATTAACATGTCCTCAACCTCAAACATAAATTTAGTAACAACTACTTATTACAAGATTTACAACAAACTGATTAACTACTAAAAAAATTACAATAATTGTTCAAAGTGCATTCCTTCAACCTCAATACAATTTTGGCATCGACGAACTAGTGTATTAATCGCAGCTGCTATTTGAACAGGATTATTTTTTATGTCATCACAAGCATGTCTTAGCTTTTGGATCAATTCCTCACGGGTACGTACGGACGTATCATACACAATTGCTTTTAGATGGCCCCAAACGAAATAATCCAGAGGATTCAGATCTGGCGAGCGCGGAGGCTAAGCCACTGGTCCTTCGCAAGGAATCCACATATTTGGGTGGTTTTTGGGTCGCCGTCCAATCCATCGACGAGGATAATTCTCATCCAACCACTGCCGTACTTGCCTTCTGTAATGTGCAGGGGCACCATCCAACTGCATCCAGTTCCCTTGGCATAAATTTAAGGGGACATCGTCAAGCACGTCGGGGAGAGTTTTGCAGAAACTCATGAAATAAATACCCATTTAAACGAGGAGGCAAATTATGCGGCCCACAGAGATTATTACTTAAAACACTTATGCACACATTTACACTAAACTGTTGCTGAAATGAAGATTGTCTGACACATCGAGAATTGACTTCACTCCAAACGTGAATGTTGTGGTAATTCACAATTCCAGCTTTTGTAAATTAGATTCGTCGGTCCATAAAACCTTATGCAGAAATTGTGGATTAATTTCTGTTGAATCTAAAACCCATCTACAAAAATTTAAACGTTTTTCAGCATCTCCTTGGCAACAAACCTTGAACTGGTTGGAGATGGAAAGCCCTTCGATAATCTTGTTTGAGTGCTCTCAGTACTTTTGATTGAGATAAATGGAGTTGCCGAGATGCTCGGCGTGTGCTTAAAGTTCTATCGATATCAAAAAGATTAAGAATTCGCTGATTATTTCTTGGCGGTACATTACTATTATGATCATTGTAGCGGCGCAAACCATATTCCGAAAATCGACGATGTACATCTACAAAAACTTGTGCATTTGGAATTCTTATAGCATGTTCGGTACTTTCGAACTAACGCGTTGGAATTTCCATCACAGAAACCATAAACATAATGTATATCGGCATATTCAGCATTTGTAAACGTTCTTGGCATTTTTTCTTAGCACTAAAAATGCTCTTTAAATAATACTTTTGACAATGATTTTCACAAACATCAGTTTACACAAATCGCTGAGTTTTGGTTTTATGAGTTGCTATAACGTTAAATGAAATTTACGCGGCTGGTGCGCTACACTGTTACTAATTTCTTTGAATATCTCGGAAACAAGACCAAACGTCGGAAAAAAGCAGGAGACGAAAAAGTTTCGAAATTAATCGGGTCAAAGTGGTGTGTAGATGTTTTATTGAAATTATTTTTTTTTTGTAGTTTTGAAATAAAGTAAGAGGGGGGTAGTATACAAAATACACTTCTAAGAGGGGTAAGTACTTCAAACTTAAGAAGCTTAAGAAGAAAAAGAAGAAAAGAAGAAAAAAATTCCTACTTCAACCCCATCTATCTCGGAAATGATGCGTTTTAGGAAATAAGTTTATATCACAAATGAACATTATTTTAACCTGTTCTATCGATTCCTGAAGTTATCAAGATTGAACCTGAATCACCCTGTATATACTGTGGGCATAAAGACAACTTTTTTAGAAGGAGAACCGTTTTACAATTTGCGAAAAAAAATTCGCTGCCTCATCTAGGAATTTCCAATTGGCGTATTTAATCTTTCTGAAATATATTTTTCCACATATTTGATGTAACTGTCGAGTTATTTAAAATTTTATTAAAAACTCATTAGTTTGTTAATTTTTAATAAAATTAAAAAATACATATTTCACTAAAATTAAAGAGCCGATTTCGAAATTCCTAGGCGAAGCAGCAATTTTTTTTTTTCAAACTGCTAAAAGGTTCTGCTTCTAAAAAAGTTGTCTATATGGCCACAGTACATGCAGGGTGTCTATTATTATTTGTGTACAAATCCGTAAAAACTTGCTAAACTTACCGTTTAGTTGGCAACAATTGTATTAAAAACTGTAAATAAACCCTAGTTTTTCTGATCAACATTAAATTTGCACACGAAAAAGCGGTCCATTTTAAACGTATACGTATATCTATACGTATTTGTACTCTAAAAAATATATGATATAAAAATATGATTAGGACATTATCTTGCTAAACTTACCTTTTAGTTGGCAACAATTATATTAAAATCTGTAAATAAACCCTAGTTTTTCTGATCAACGTTAAATTTGCACACGAAAATAAGTGAACAATGGGACGTTCAAATAGAGAGTTTTATGATTAGAGCTATCATGTAATAAAATAAATTACGTAGAAAACAAGCAATAAATTAGTACAATTTATAACAATGTATTCAAAACACTATTATATTTCTACTTTGAAGTCCATCTAAGGCTATGCAAGTACATTCCAGATGACTTGATTTTTTACATTCCTACTGAGATGTCTATAGAGAATTTTAAGTCTGATTATCCTACTCACGCAGGATTTATCCTCAACGTTAAAAATAGAGATTTCCTTACACACGAAATTTAATTATTTTTTGTAATAAAAGCCCTGTATATCAATTATATACATAGCACCTAATAAGTTCGCACTATGCTAGTAAGCGGGTTATAGTTCACGATCCCGTCGTGAATTATAAGACAGTAGGCTGCAGTATCCTTAGGGATACTTTCACTAGTATTGAATTCTAGCCTAATGTCTATGGTTCCCCATTTTTAGTTCCTGATTCTGGCATGAAAAATCAACAACTACTAAAGGGGCCAGGTGTTTGAAGGTATATTTACTTAGAAAAAACCTCGCCGTCCTTCTGATAGTAGGTCTGTTGAAATTGAGCATACATATTATACAGTGTGGCATAACAATTCTTCCACATTCAAATTATCCATATTCAAAAATCCACATTCAAGTTATCGTTCGGGTACGATTCGGAATTTAGTTAAACCTTGAATCAGGTTAGATTACATTGATCAAACTGACTCATCACTTTACCAATGTTATTTTTACAGGTCACGTGAACCAAATATGAGTAATCGAGGCTTCTCCAACTGTGAAGAAGTCTTGATACTCCACGTATGCGTATGAGTCTTCGCTAAACAAAGGGTACTCGTGCAGTTCGCCAGCTATGTATTTTAGCAATTTGAAGCGCTCAGCGTCGGTCACCGATATGTGTGAATTTTTTCGCAGCACACTGTGTAACTCTACTCTGATATGATATCGTCAACGGCAGTGCCTACGACGTTGGCATCTGTAAAGTCATGGACAAGTACCAATTCCTGCGTCAAGTTCTCAGCCTCCTGTTCATTGGCAGATAGATTACGTTGGCAGGACAGTCATTATTTTATAACCCGCAGGAGCGCTATGGACAAACTCGTGAATGACATAAAACGATCTACCGTTGATAATATGTTTGAAACGAAGTTACAACCCACGCATAAGGGATTAACCTTTTAAATTTTGATAGGACTTTCAGATATATGAAGCTTGTTTGTCACTAATCTACAACTATTAATTTCCAACAGTCTCCCAATGTTATTAGACTTCTCGAAATTCATACTCATATTAGACTTAACCTCACACTTCAACATATTTTTATTGGATCTTATGGAAACAACCACAACCATATTAATTAAATTACTGTAGTCAGAGAGCAGTGATAAATTGTTATGTATATACTTATTTATATCTTCTACTTCATATGAGCCCTCCGGTATTTCCAGACCCTTCGTCGTCGTCAAAATAAAATTTGAGTCGATGTTCGGTATGGAATTGTATGCTTCAAAGTTCACAAGTTCGATTACATAGTCAGCATTGTCCTCGAACTCGGTTGGCGGGTAGAACTGCGCACTTATAATAGATGAATCACCAGATAACGTAAACGTATATGACACACATAAAAACCGCACCCAATAAAATGAACGTTACGTTGATTAAATTGGGCTCATTATATATAAATTTCAAGCAAAGATGCCCGCAATTGACTGTATCATACCATTGATCGTTCATGATTGTACTAGACGCGGAAACAATTTAGATATTTTAATAATTACGCTGGCGTCTCAGGTTACCGAAACTATCGAAATATGCGGCTACAGGTTCCTTCTTGTAGTATGAAGTACAATGAGTACCTTCACCGCGATCACTGTCCAAATTAATGGTCCCACACTCGATTTTATGACCATTTTTAGATAATCGATCCCGCATAGACCCCTCGAAAGTGGGGAATTTTCAATAATTTTGCATATTTACGTAAATCGTGATCAGTGAAATCTTGTTCAGGTAGTTTTTCTAGTCATTTCTTATTGGCGGTTAATTTCTTCGCAAGTACAAACCTTTGCCGAGAGGTATGGCTCCAATTTTTTTGTTGTGATGTTGATATTCCTTCAGCTTGGTGGAGACAGATCGAGCATCGTTCTTTGCGATGACCGCAGCCCCACATGTGAGGGCACCCCGATTAAGTCTAGCGAATGTGGGTATCAGAGACAAGATGCCTCCGGTCTTTGGATTTAAAATTTCGCGAACCTTGGGATGTTTTATGCTTGTGGACGCTTTCTTCATAAGCTCTGCTCTCGAACCGCCTTCTTCACGGCATCCTCAATGGTGTTCGCCCGACGTACAGCTTTCATAATTTTAGTGGATACTTTGCGTTCTCTTAAAATATACACTAGTGACGACGAGAAGAAATATGCAGATATGTCAGATATACGAGTTCTAATAGGTTGTTCTATGAATTGAAGCAGATTGTCGGCGGCAATAGCTGGAAATATAAATCTATCATTAAGCCAATGCATCGAAATCGTGGCGGCGAATTAATTATGCAGGCTACAGATAACGCAATCGATTACGTGTACTGTAACGATCCCAACGAACTCATAGATCGACTAAGGCTTTAGATGGTGTCCCAAACGGTGGGAAATTCAAATCATATCAACGATATGGATAGCATCGTAGAAGAGTTTCTGGAAGCAAAATTAATAGCACCAATTGCTTAATTGAAGAATGGAAATTAGAAAGGACCTAAGTGCCATATTTTCCGAAACCAAGTTTTTCGGGTAGAAACGTTCTATGTACCATGCTTTATGTCCTCCGAAAAGTTCTAAGTACCAAGAATAAAATTTAACCTTATAGGAACCTCTCGTGTATGTCGATAGTTCCATGTGAGCAAGCATTTTCCTTAGAAAAGTTCTAAGTCCAATAGGTTATAACATCAGTAATGTCTAGACATGTGCACGTGTACGTTGTGTTTCACAATTTCTGGATTTGTAGTATATTATAATGGAAGAGAACCAAAAAAAAGGAGAAGCAAAGGTAGTGGTTCAGTCCAAGCAGAAAACAAAGTATCAGAAAATAAAAAAATCTCTTCGAAGTATGATTCCTTATTTTAAAAATCCAGAACATCAACGCTTCTATAAACAGCTACTTCAGATTGAAGACAATGATTCAGTATAACAAAAGAAGAACGAAAAGGTGTTTTATGTATATTTCTTTATTAAACATCGGTAGTTATGGCACTTGGCCTTTTCGTAATGTCACACTTTTAAACATGTATAATATGTTGTAGTACAATATTTAGTTTGCCAAGTATTGTTAATAAACCTTCATTGTTCATTGTTTTAGTTTGTTATGTTCATAAACGTTTACTTATGAAAGTTATCTGAGTTTTATATAGTTTTTCTTGATTCTCTCAAAACTTTGTTATTGGCACTTAGACCCTTTCTAATTTCCACTCTTCAATTAGTATTCAGTTTATCTCTAGCTGTTGATTGATCAACAATAATATGTCTGACGTAAAGCGATACATCGTTAACGAGCTGCTAAAGTCAATTTTAGTAGGATAATGGTAGTAATTCGACAGTTAGATAACCTTTTTCAAGCCGACCTCGTGGAAATGCTACCATATGCCAAATTCAATAAAAGTTATCATTGCATACTAGTGATCATGGATGCCTTCTCAAAGTACACATGGATGGCTGCACTTAAGACAAAGTCGAAATAAGAGTCTACCAGTGAAATGAGAGTGTTTATAAGTACTGAACCGAATACCGCGTAACTTAAAAACAGATTTGGGCAAGAAATTTTACAATAACCACATTCAGACATTAATGGACAAAGCGACAAGGTGTTCGCGAAATGGTTGGGATTTGACAGCTTTCAGAGTAGCTTATTATACGGATTGTTAATTACTAAGTTTGTATCACTATTACTAGTCTTTTATTTTTATTTTAATATGAATAAGGGAAATAAAAGAATATATTTTTTCAGTTATTTTATTAAATATGGTGAACCTTAAATAAGTACAAATATTTTAATTGCAGGTGTAGTTCGTCATATAGATGAGTTTAGTGAAGCATTTTTAAAAATTAAAATATTTACCGGGATATTATTATTTTTTAAAATATCCACATTTTGAGGACCACTGATCAGATATACCTCTGACGTAACCTAATAAAATAAACCATATGATTTACTGAAGGCGAGGTTGCCATATCGTCTGTAAGATAAATAATTTTTTAACGTAAATTCAATTTTTGCCGTTGTTTCTATTTTAAAAACATTTGTTTTTTAGCAATAAATAAAGTAAAATTATCATAAACGATTAAAATATGAATTTCCGCAAGTTCTATACTATCAATTAGTGTGTAGGAAGTTACTTTGCTCAATGATTCCTAATATTATCAATAAATCGTAACAGTTCACCTACTTACGGAGAAAACCAAATATTTAAACAGTTATCCATATTTCATAAGTTAATAACAAAACTGG
This sequence comes from Monochamus alternatus, assembly GCA_037114965.1. Classification (NCBI taxonomy): domain Eukaryota; kingdom Metazoa; phylum Arthropoda; class Insecta; order Coleoptera; family Cerambycidae; genus Monochamus; species Monochamus alternatus. The sequence continues at coordinate 43,283,800 of CM073431.1, read as the reverse complement.
TGTCGTAGGCACAGGTAACAGGTAGGTGTTATGAGCAGTAGGCGAATTGTCCCGTACCAGCCCCCTCCTCTTAGATTGATAGAGGTTATGTTGATGCCGGTTCACTATTATGGTCCAGTGCAAAGGAATAAGCTGTGGCAAAGGCAAGTGGAAACAAAACATGTAATATTTGTGGAAAGGGATTTGATAATTTCAATACACGTAAATTTAAATTTAATATGAGATACTTTTGCATCTTCTGAAACCGAACTAAGCTGGTTTCTTTAAGTAATGCAATGCTTGACGCATCTGTTGCGGTTCTTACGTATAAAACGTATTTTAATCGTCTTATTATTTTTACGGGCAGTGTTTTTCTTTTAAGTGTCTTGTATATTTAATTAATTTTTTTCGTGAAATACAGTGTGACTAAAAAAAATGGCGCATTTTTCAAACAGTGAAAAGGTTGACATGCTAAAAGCATAGGTATTTGTTAAATAGTGATAATCAGTGATAGTGATAACGCTAACGTATTGTGATAAATCAGTTGAAGTGTAGTAAAAATGGATAATAACTAAATCTAGATTGAACTATGATTATGAGTAGACAATCTGGTTTATATTTTTAATTTATTGGTGAGGTATAGGAATCTTAAAAATATTAGTATCGTAGTCGGATCAGCGGTCCTCAATAAGTTTTTGATTGAAAAATCATTAAATTTATTTAAAATTTGACTTTTTTATTCCTGATTTTTTTTGTAAAAAATCTATAATGTGTTCTACACAATGAACTGTACTTCTGGTGAAAATATTTGTACTTATTTAAGGTTCAACCTGTATAAATTTAATCAACCTCTCAGGCAAACTAATTTTGCCCACTTTCAGTTTCACAACTACTCGAGGCCCATATTTCTCCACTACAATGTCAATATCTTCTGTTTTATATTTGTGGTTCACTTCAAGCTTATATGGTTTCACAAATGGAATCATCAGAGATTTTACATTAATAATGCTGAACATCTTTGCTGTAATACTGATTTAATTACTTTTAATCGTAACTGCTCAACTAATCAAACTCGAAATTACTGCTGCAGAAACAGCAGTCAATATTTATATACATTCAGGAAGCAAAATATTCATTAAATTGCACATTTGTCAGCTTATTAACACTGCCTACAGTACGTTCCCACGAAACTTGCGATTTGTTTACAAAAATCTTCCTTTTCCAAATTCTTGGAAATATATTATTATACATTATACATTAACACGTTCTCCCATTAAAATTTTAAGAAAAGAGCGGAACGGAAAGAGAAGACTCATCGTTGCAGGTGTTCAATTATTTGCCTACTGCTCTGGTAAACAAGTTCTGGGAATAAAATTCCAAGAGATTTATTTGATTTTTAACGACATATCCAACGCAAAGCTTTATCATATATTTATTACCTGAATTCTGTCTAAACTTGACGAAACCTGTCGATACTTGTATAATCGACTTGAACTCCTACATCCCAATTTGATTTTCACAAGTTCGCTCACATTTTTTTAACCCTTCACTAATACACTACCCTAAAAAGATACTGATGTATGTTCCTTCGTGACGCAATCGGCTAGCGCATTCGCTTGTTAATCGAAAAGTTGGTGGTTCGAATCCGCCCGGGGGTAAAACTTTTCCATCCCTTATTCGATCATTACTGTTTATTACTATTATTATTACTATATCTAATAGAGGAGTGTTAGCTACTCACCACTAACATCAAGAGAGTTGAGTGGGGTGTTGTAACATCAAGAAGCTACTTTAAAGACCCTCCGTGCGTGATTAAAAACCACTACCTGCTCGAGTTGACCCTGCTTAAACTAAACACGGCGGATCTAGACAAGAAAAGTCTATAAAATCCCTAAGCTAGCGATGTTATGTGAATCGTGTCGAGGGCTGAATTGCACCGGGTTGATGGTGTCGATAACGGTAGTCTTCCAAAACTGGGCAATCTTTGGGAGTAATTTTGCCTTACCAACGCATGCGGGGCTCTGTGGTGGCGGACTGTTTAGTTCCCTTGCTACTCGTAGGACTTTTATGGATCTAGCAATGTTTACCCAACGAGGGGGTCAATCCCTCGATTCTCAGGTAACTGAGGAGCCTATGTGGGTGGGGATCAATCCCACTCCAATAAGCCCAGAACAAGAGCGGAGGCTGTTAGAGACTCTAACTCCTCAACCTGAGGAAGATAATCTAGGGCAAGAGATCTCCAAGTTATTGGAGAGTCTAATCCTAAAGGAAAGGCCGCCTACAGTATGGCCATTGGGCGGCAAATGTCTGGTCTGCAGAAGGAAAGAGGGGCACAAATATTCTCCTCCGAGGCTGTGGGTAGAGACAAACGCCTACGCTCAGATGGTAGCAGCCAGAACCAGAGATCAAAAAAGGCCCGTTCAGGCGAGACTGCCTAACCTTCCTTTAGGGCCGTTATGGAGGGAGGTAAGGTGGTACACCTTGACTCAATGGATGATCAGCTGGATGCTCTGCAGGGTCGATAATGACAACTGGGGAGGATATCTCAGAAGATGGACCTCATGTGAAATTCCTGGGCTGTACTTACCGGCCCGGCTGGATTCTCAACACCACCACCGACGGATCAAGCGTCACGTGACTGGATATATTTATGTGGCACACATTCCGGATGATGGCTCTAACTGACTATCATCTAAGAAGGTGTTACTGAGGCTGAGAAAAATGAACCATGGCTTCAATACTCGAGACTGGAAAATACTCCACCAAGAGGAATCTGGCCCAGGTTGAACAGGAGAGGAAGAAGCCTCCTACAAGTTCAAGTGAGGTCAAGGGTGGTCGACACGCCTCCTCGGTGAGAGGAGCTAACGCTTCCTCCGCGATGAGAGGAGTTAAAGAGGAAAGAGGGGGAAAGAGAATACCGCCTCCACTGAAAAAATGGAGTAGCAAAGATGAATCTCCTCCCCAAGAAGGTCGGGTGAGGAAAGAAGACCCTTCAACAGCCAAGGGTGGGAGGGGTAAACACATTCCCTAAATATATACTAAGATGCCTTGAGGCTAATATACAACAAGGCAGCAACATATTGTCACGGATTTCCCAATCCGAATTTTACTATTTCCAGAAAAACAATCCGTTAATTAACTACTTCTTTATTAACTATACTCAGTACACTACTGAACACTAATTAGAACTCAACTAAACACTTATTTAATTAATCGCTATCTAAATCACTTTGATCTCTCTAACTAAACACTTCAATTCAATACTATAATACAAGACTTATACAAGACTAACTTAATCGGCTGTTTATTTTTCTTTTATAGACCCAGCGAATATTCCAGGTATATTCTAGTATCTCTAGATTTATTTTCTAGCATCTCTCGAACGCTTCTCGTCGTTTCTCAAATTTTCTAGTCCCGTCTCGATCCACGGCATTTTGTTTGTTTAACAGAATCGTGTAGGGGCGATCGGGGCAATCTTAGTAATTCGCGGTACCACAGTCGTCGGTTTGGGTGTGAGTGGGGCAAATTCCGTGACACTGCCCCCTCCTTAGGACCGATCGTCCCGATCGGATACACCTCTATATGGGGACAGACGCTCCAGATGGACAACCTTCATCTTACTCCTGGGAGTCCTCTGTATCCGGTAGACGACATCATTGATTCTTTTAATGACGGTGTAGGGGCCCTCCCAACGGTTCTGTAGCTTAGGCGATTTTCCTTTCTTCCGCGTGGGGTTGTACAGCCACACCAGATCACCTTGTTGGAATCCGACTGTATTGGCCCGGACGTCGTATCGAGTTTTCATGCGATCGCTCTCTAGTCGCATTCGAGATCTGACTTGGTCGTGTACGGATGCTAGTCTTTGTTCTAGGTCATGGATATAAGTGTCTGGATCTGTGGGCTGTTCCGCAGGACGACCAAATACCAAGTCTGCTGGAAGGCGAAGCTCTCTTCCAAAGATGATCCTTGCGGGAGTCTTCCCAGTAGTTTCATGGACAGCTGAGCGGTAAGCTAACAGGAAGAGTGAAATGAGCTTGTCCCAGTCGTTCACAAACATCCTCAGATTGGTTTCTAGTGTGGCGTTGAAGCGTTCCACCATACCATCTGACTGGGGATGCAGTGGGGTGGTCCTGGTTTTTCGGATTCCCATAAGCTCGCAGACCTTTCGAAACACGCCTGATTCGAAATTTCTGCCCTGATCTGAATGTAGTTCCATGGGCACACCAAATCTGCAGAACAGGTTATTGACTAGCGCTTCTGCTACGGTTGTGGTCTCTTGATTGGGAAGGGGGTATACTTCCGGCCATTTGCTGAAGTAGTCCATGGCTACTAGCAGATATCGGTTCCCACTTTGGGTTTTCGGAAAGGGGCCAGCGATATCAATGGCAATCCTCTCAAACGGCGCTCCTACGATGTACTGGCGCATTTTGCCTCTGGAACGGGTCTTCGGTCCCTTGCTTGCTGCACATATGTCACATTTTCGGCACCAATCTTCTACATCCGTCCTACAGCTCAACAAGTAGAAACGCTCCCTAATCTTCTGTAGAGTCCTATTGATACCGAAATGTCCACCCCCAGTACCTCCATGTACTTCCTGCAGCACTTCCTTGACCCGGGACCTCGGGAGTAGTACTTGTTTCTTGACCTCCGTTCCGTCATTGTTCTCCCATGCTCTTTTTAGGACACCGTCTTCCAATACCAGAGAATTCCATTGAGCCCAATAGCTCTTTAATGCTGGGCTTTTACTACTGACTTCTGCCCAAGACGGTCGGTTGTTGGCTTCTTTCCAGTCTAGTAAAGGCTTGATGTCACAGTCAGCTTGCTGGTCTTCCCGAATCGCTACTGAACTCCATCGGTCTTCAGGTTGGGCTGCTACTACCTTGCAAGAAACTGATGAGATGTTCTCTTTCCTTTCAAGACTACTGCAGTGTTTGCAGTTGCCAGGACAGGGTCTCCTAGAAAGGGCATCTGCATTTCCATGTTTCCTGCCGGCTCGATGTTCAACAACAAAGTGATATTCTTGCAGCCGTTCCAGCCATCTTGCCATCTGTCCTTCAGGGTTTTTAAACTGTAGCAGCCATTTAAGGGAAGCGTGATCCGTTCTTAGGAGAAATTCTTGGCCATACAGATATTTATGAAAGTGTTCTAGGCTCTTGACGATTGCAAGTAATTCTTTCCGAGTCACACAATAGTTCTTTTCAGCTTTTGATAGGACTTTGCTGAAGTAGCCCACTACTCGCTCTTGGCCATCTTGTACTTGAGAAAGAACTCCGCCAATTCCAATGTTGCTTGCGTCCGTGTCCACTATAAATGGTTGTCCAGGTATTGGGTATGTCAAAATCGGGGTAGTACAGAGAGCCTCTTTCAGCGTCTCAAAGGCTTGCTGGCATCTCGGAGTCCATTCGAACGGGATGTTGTCTCGACGAATCGTCGATAGTATGTGCATAGTCCGAGGAAACTTCGAACTTGATGTTTGTCTTTAGGAACCGGCCAATTCTTTATGCACTCTGTCTTCTCCGGATCTGTTTTCACACCGTTTGGAGTAATAATGTGGCCTAGGTACCTAACCTCCTTTTGGAACAGACTACACTTCTTCGGGTTCAACTTCAGGTTCGCTGCTTTCAACTTCTTGAACACTTCGGACACGTTCTTCAGGTGCTCCTGGAAAGAGCGTCCCAGCACCACCACGTCGTCCAAGTAAATCAAGCAGGTCTCCCAATGCAGGCCATGAAGTACAGTTTCCATCAATCGTTCAAAAGTGGCAGGGGCATTACATAGACCAAATGGCATTACATTGAACTGCCACAATCCATTTCCGGTAGTGAACGCTGTCTTTTCCTTGTCTTCTGGGCTGACCTCGACTTGCCAATATCCACTCTTTAAATCCAAAGTGGAAAACCATTGCGCACCAGCCAAGGTGTCCAGAGTATCGTCAATTCTTGGTAGTGGGTAACTGTCTTTCTTGGTGACGTCATTTAATTTTCTGTAGTCCACGCAAAATCGGGTGGAGCCGTGTTTCTTCTTAACCAGGACTACAGGAGAAGCCCAAGGACTCTGAGATGGCTCTATGGTGCCTTGGTTTTGCATTTCAATTAACATCTTGTTAACTTCTTCTCGCTTAGCTAGTGGAAGTCCTCGTGGTGGCTGCTTTATAGGAGACGATGAACCAGTATCGATTCGATGCTTCACTACATTGGTTCTCCCAAAGTCGCCTGGCTTAAGTGCAAACACATCTTCATTTTCACTTAGCAGCTCTTCGAGTTGTTCCACCTCCACCTCTGTTAATCTTTCCTTGGCCCTATCCACGATGTCCCTTAGACATTCTGGTAGACTGGTCTTATTTGGTTTCTTCTCCATTTCATGGATTTCTTTGAGTGTTCTGACCATGGTAACAGGTTCACAGACTCCTACTTCAGTTCCTTTTGCAATTTTCTGTGGAAAGGTTTTCAGGTTAACTACCCGTACTATTGTCGTCTTCTCCGGTTTAATCAAGGTGCGGCCGGTGACTATAGATTTATTAAACAAATCCGGATTACTGGGTTCCACCACTCCTACACTGCAAGGCATTTCCCCATCCATTACAGTGGCAACCAAGGTTTCGGTCTGAGCAGGTAGTACCACATCTTCTTTAACAACGAGTCTCCGTACAGTGTTATTCTCAGTGGTGTTCGTTAGCACTACTTCCTCACCCATTATCCGTAGCGTGCCAGCATTTAAATCTAAGTTCACCCCCTTTGCTCGTAATAAGTCTAGTCCGAGTATGACATTGTCCGATATATCTGCTACCAGGGCTCTGTGTTTGAACTTGACGTCTCCTAATTCTACTTCAGGCTCGCATTCCCCCTTGACTGGCAGCTGTTGTCCATTGGCTGTTGTAAGGACATAACGTTTGACAGGGTTCTTAATACGCCAAGCACCAATAATATCCGGTCGTACAATAGTTCTTGCTGCTCCAGTGTCGATTACCATAGGGAACATACGACCAAAAATCATGCCCTCTACTAGCAAGGAGTCAGAGTCCTGGAGACGTGACAACGTAATTTCTTCTCGTGGGGCGTAGTAGGAGGACGCAGCCGGCTTTTGCCCCGTCAAGCCGGCTGAACCTAGTTTTCCTGTGTAGCCGCCTGGGAGTCGCGCTTTTGCTGATCCGTGACTGGGGCCCTACACTGTCTTTTTAGATGTCCTGTCTGTCCACAGTTCCAGCATTTGAGAAGGCGATCCCTTCGACTATCAGATTGTTCGTTCTTTGTCCTAGTAGATGGACTGAATTTATCAATAATCTCCTTTAGCGTTTTTATTATGTCTCCATTTGCCATACTATCGCTGTTATCACTGATGGCCCGAACTTTAACATGCCTACCAGATGCCATCTTTGCTGCCTCGAATTCCAGTGCATGCGAAAGAGCGTCGTTCAACGTTTTAGGTCTGGCGAGTCGTAATGCCTGCTGGGTTTCGCAATCTCTTAGGCCATCGGTAAAAACTTGGATGGACAGCTGGTCTAAGAATTCGGACGGGGCTGTTGGATAAGCCAATCGGACCAGTCGGGCAACATCGGTCTCAAAATGCTGTAAATTCTCTCCATTCTGTTGGTGACGATTTTTCAATTGTGCCTGGTAAACTTGCTGCAGGTGCTTATCCCCATATCTCATTTCCATATGCTGCTTTAGAATGTCGTAGTTACTCTGCTGTCCAGCAGGAACTCCTTGTAAGACGTCAAGAGCTTCCCCTCGTAGAGCAACTATCAGAGCAGTAGCTTTCTCACAATCAGACCATTCGTTTGCGGCAGCTGCTGCTTCAAACTGGCGCAAATAGACATTCCAGGAGACCTTGCCGTCGAATTCAGGGGGTTTCGTTTTCTGAGTTCGGATAACAGGTCCTTTTGATTTGATTACGCCATCCTTTCTTATTTTGTCCAGCTTATGTCGAAGCTCTTCGCAGGTTTCTCTAACCAAGTTTATTTCTTCGTCTATCTCCTTTTTTTGTGCTAACAGTTTCTCTTCTACTTGTGTCTCAACTCTATGTGACTGCTCCTCTAGTTTTTCTTCTAGTGTATTCTCCAACTTTGCCTGCAGTTCTTTCGTCCGATCTCTCATTTCCTGTTGTATTGTCTGTATCTGTTCTTTCATTATATACCCTTGTTCTTCTAGTTTATTTTCTAATTTCTCCTGTATTTCTTTCGTCTGGTCTCTCATTTCCTGTTGTATTGTTTGTATCTGATCTTTCATTGTATGCCCTTGTTCTTCTAATTTTTCTTGTGTTGTCTTCGTCTGGTGCCCTTGTTCTTCAAATTTTTCTTGCATCGTCCGTCCCTGTTCCTCTAATTTCTCTTGCATTGTTTTCGCCTGGTCTTCCATTTTATGTCCCTGCTCTTCTAATTTCTCTTGCATCGTCTTCGCCTGGTCTTCCATTTTCTTTTGCATTGTTTGCATCATTTCTAGCAGTTTTGCCATTTGTACATCCATATTGACTTGGCTTCTAGTTACAGGCATTCACTCTATTTTCTTTAGAATGTTCTAGAATGTCCAGGAATCTGTTTGTAAATGTCACCGTTGACTTCCTTACAATGAAACGAGTGCAGTGATATGCCACACTTGGGTCTTTGTCTCACTTCGGTATAAAGTTCTAGAATGTTCGAGAATGTCCTTTGCAAATAGCACCGTTCACTTCCTGGAGTCACAACGAGTGCGGTGATATGTCACACTTGGGTCTTTGTCTCACTTCCGTACAAAGTTCTAGAATGTTTGAGATTGTCCTTCGCGAATACCACCGTTCACTTCCTTAAGTCACGACGAGTGCGGTGATATGTCACACTTGGGTCTTTGTTTCACTCCCGTACAAAGTTCTAGAATGTTCGAGAATGTCCTTCGCAAATAGCACCGTTCACTTCCTTAAGTCACGACGAGTGCGGTGATATGTCACACTTGGGTCTTTGTCTCACTCGCGTACAAAGTTCTAGAATGTTCGAGATTGTCCTTCGCGAATAGCACCGTTCACTTCCTTAAGTCACGACGAGTGCGGTGATATGTCACACTTGGGTCTTTGTTTCACTCCCGTACAAAGTTCTAGAATGTTCGAGAATGTCCTTCGCAAATAGCACCGTTCACTTCCTTAAGTCACGACGAGTGCGGTGATATGTCACACTTGGGTCTTTGTCTCACTCGCGTACAAAGTTCTAGAATGTTCGAGATTGTCCTTCGCGAATAGCACTGTTCACTTTCTCAAGTCACAACGAGTGTGGTGATATGTCACACTTGGGTCTTTATTCCACCCACGCACAGGGTTCCAGAAAGTTCTTCCAACTTCCACTTAAACCCACTTACGCACAGGGTTCCAGAAAGTTCTTCAAACTTCCAGCTAAATCCCACTTTGTGGACAGGGTTCCAGAAAGCTCTTTAAAACTTCCAGTTAAATCCACTTCCGACACCAAATTGTCACGGATTTCCCAATCCGAATTTTACTATTTCCAGAAAAACAATCCGTTAATTAACTACTTCTTTATTAACTATACTCAGTACACTACTGAACACTAATTAGAACTCAACTAAACACTTCAATTCAATACTATAATACAAGACTTATACAAGACTAACTTAATCGGCTGTTTATTTTTCTTTTATAGACCCAGCGAATATTCCAGGTATATTCTAGTATCTCTAGATTTATTTTCTAGCATCTCTCGAACGCTTCTCGTCGTTTCTCAAATTTTCTAGTCCCGTCTCGATCCACGGCATTTTGTTTGTTTAACAGAATCATGTAGGGGCGATCGGGGCAATCTTAGTAATTCGCGGTACCACAGTCGTCGGTTTGGGTGTGAGTGGGGCAAATTCCGTGACAATATGTTGTTGGGTGAAGATTCCAGGAAGACCTGGACCAGTAAATCGGGACGGGTGACCGGCCTGGGAAATCAAAGTGATAGCTCTGGAATCCGAAATACGGCCCAGAGCCTGTATATTTATCAGGAATAACATTAATTACTACAACTGTAAGTAAATAAGTGGCACAATTGCCAGTTGGTTGGATGTGATGCAAATTCCCACCACACAGTTTGGGGAAGCACCAATATTAACCGGAGAGGTGAGATATTATTTGAATATATCTTAGAGGAAGGGCTAATTGTGAATAACATTGGCACAAAACCAACCTTCATTACTAGAAATAGGAAAATGGTATTAGTTTTAACTTCAGTTTTTCTGAGTAATGAAATTGTTAATTGGAATGTTTTCTCTGAATCGTCATGTTCATATCATGCGGATATTCTATTTAATATAGAAACCGACACTAGATCTGTGGTAACATATAGGGGCCCAAAAAGTACAGACTGGAATATAAACAGTCACTTTCAAACTCCAATTACCGCAATAAAGTCTCGTGAGGAGATAGAGGTAGCCACAGAGCAAATCCGAAGTCACAGCATATCACTCAACAGTCTACTGAAGACAAAGAAAGATAATAGAGGAACATTTTAGTGGCCTAGGAAATTAGAAGAAATGAGTAAAGAAGTTCGACTTTAACTGGACCACGGCTTCAGGCTGTTGGGATCAGTATAGATCCGCTCTAATAGGATATAATAAAGATATTAGAAGAACAAAAAGAGAGTCTTGGAGGAGGTTATGCGAGAGTATTTCTAATTTACCTAGCAGTTCAAGAATCCACAAGATTTTATCTAGGGAACTGTGGTGGAACTTGAGTCTATAAAACGACCTGATGGGACCTTCACGGGCTCCAGTAGAGAAACCTTGGAGTTACTATTTCTAAACCACTTTCCCAATAGTTAGATTCTGGGTAATAACAATAATGATTTCCCAATAACATCACAAGAGATAGAGGTGACTGGTTGGTAGCTAAAACAGTTATCACAGTACGATTTATTGAATGGGTGATTAAAACATTTGAACTATTCAGATCTTCTGGCAAAGACGGCATCTTTCCAGATCTGATGCAATATGGACTGGAAATTACAAAGACGTACCTAGTCAAGCTATTAAGAGCCAAATTTCAATTCATCTGGTCAGTTACTATAGTAGTCTGTATAACTAAGATAGGTAGGAAATACCTAAGCCCTAAATATTTTGTATCGATTAGCCTGCAGTCTGAAGAAGGCGCTGTATGGGTGTGTTAGGGGGAATACTTAATGTGAACACATAGTATTCACCTGCATGCCTATCAGACTGGTAAATCGACAGAACTAGCGTTACATAATCTTGTCGGGAAAATAATTCAATCCTTTCAGGAGGAGGAGATTGCGGTGGCTGCATTACTGGATATTGAAAGAGTATTTAATAATGAATTGATCTACCATATGTGGCTGGATTCGGGCAATGCTAGCAAAGAGAGCTATAACGACAACCCTGTGGGGGGACGAGGTCAGGTTTAGGGCCGCAAGGAACTATCCGCAGGGTGTTTTTTCCTCCTCTACTGTGGCTGTTACTTGGGGACGACTTGTTCCCTTTACTCTCTGGGTGGGAGGTCGAGGTCTAGACATATGCTGATGATCTGGTCATATTGGTAAGAGGTATATCTGAAGATAGTATTTTATCTATCCTTCCGGAAGTTTTAAATGTAAGAGGCAGCAGATGTCTGTGAACCCCTACAAAACAGTGATTGTACCCTTCGCAAAGGAACGCAAGCTGGTCAACTTAAGACGCCTATTTTACGGGGAGAGACAATACCATTTGCAGAGGAAGTGAAATATCTTAGAATTTTTCTGGATAAGACGCTCAATTAGAACTCCCATATGCAAAAAGTCATTCACAAGACCATAATGTCCCTATGGACGTGTCGATGCATTTGTGGGAAGTCCTAAGGCGTAGGTCCTAAACAACTATATTGGCTGTATGTGATGGTTATCAGATCTATGATCACTTACGGTTCCATAATTTGGTGATCTTCAAAGGACATCCAAAGCAAAACTCTCAGGTTAACAGACAAGCTGGTCTGGCGATAACTGGTGCAATCAGTACCACACCGTTAGCTGCTCGGGGAGTTCTTCACCGCTCCATATATTTTCTGAGAGAGAAGCCAGGTGGGCAGTATACAGATTGAGTCAAACGACTATTAGTATGTCGAAGGCTAATGGCTAACATAGCACTCTATGTTATGCCTACAAAGTTCAACTATTAACTGTATGGAAATTTACCTTCCTCAGAGGGAGGAATGGGAGCTGTGTGAAACTGACCTCTTGAAGTCGGATAGTTGCTGGTACACTGATGGCTCCAAAACTCCAGAGGGTGTTAAGGCTGGAGTAGCAATCCAAACACCAGGCTATTCGTAAGCTTGGGCAAGTAAGCAAATATATCAGGCAAAAATCTATGACATTTAACTGTATGTATGGAGGTTGGAAAAGCTTAAACTTACCTGCAGGTCGATAAAAAAAATTAGATAGTCAAGCAGCTTTAAAAGCACTGGCGGGATTTGCCAAGATTAGCTCACTCGTAGGCGTTCATAAGGGATCTATAGACAAAGAGAGCTAAAAATTTGCTTGAATTAAATAGGCTTGACCTAAAGACTCTGATTGACTTATATACTGGGCACTGCCGATTAAGGAGTCACAAGTTGCATCTGGCTTAGGAGGCCAAGTTCCGATTGTGTTTGGAGAGTGATGAATCGGCAGAACACATATTATATTACTGTCCAGCTGGAGAACGGTCCAGATTTTCTATATTTGATAAGATGCATTTCTTGCCATAAGATCTAGACAGAATCTCACACAACAAGGTTATTAGCTTCATAAAGAGGTTAAACCTGTTGGGTTTATATGGATGTGAGCTACAGTAGATCATAGGGTCGCAGTGGAAGGCTAGTTCCTGGCCCACTCACTTGGAACATAACATCACATGTCTAATAGAGGGTGCTGTGTGTAATACCTCACCGATGCTTGTTTACTTTTAATGTCTTGGAACAAAATCGATATTTGAGACAAGCAGCCAGCCATCTTTTTTTTCTTAATTTGGTACACCACCCCACGTTTACTCTTCCTCAGATACAACCATTAAAACCCTCTGGTCATTTACGATGGATCCCAACCCCTTCTTCACCACTACCCCCACAAAAATCCTCACGGACCCCATTCCTGAATCATGCTTCACCACTCCTCTGGCATCACCACTCCCTCTAGCAACTACTACTTACTCTACCCATTTCACGTGCAGTTGGTACAAAGTTTACCTCTAAAGAATCTTCCGCTTCAAAAAAGCTTCTGAGTTGTTATTATATCAGTAGCACTTAAACCCATGATCATTTTAGTTACGGATGAGGCAATTTTCACACGTAACGGTATTTGCAATTTTAACAACGTGCATTATTGGGCATTGCGAAATCTGCATGTCACTCGGCGAATACTTTCAATAACGATTTTCAATAAATGTGTGGGCTGGAATTCTAAATGGAGTACTTATTGGCTGTTTCATTCTGGAAAATCGGTTAACTGGTGCTCATTATTTACAATTTTTGCGTAATAATTTACCGGTTCTCCTCGAAGAAATTAATGTCAACGTTAGACAGCATGCCTCTGTGGATTCTTCACGATGGTGCTAAACCGCATTTTGCGCGACAACAGTTGAATCATGTGTTTCCCGAACGATGGATAAAACTGCTTGAATTTGATTTTCACATAAAAACTATGATCTATGTTATACAAGCATACAAGCTACCGCTGAGATAATTGACTACAGTCTGGTTTGGGCCGTGTGTATGTGGGGATTTATGGATTCGGCGAACTCAACTGTATATGATCATCACAGAAATAACCTCGAATAGTTACTATGATAAATTAAATGCATTTTTAATTTTATAACATTCACGTTATTTTATTTTTATTTGAAATAACTTGGTATCTTCTTAACTGAAATACATTTTTTTTCACTATTCATTATTTGCCTTCAGATATATTTTTCCAATTATGCATATAATCTCACCGGCAAAAAAAAACCGCCACTAAAAACTAGCCCCAATTTTAAAGTTGGTTTCCTCGCGAACCGCTCATTTGATTTTGATTATTTTTTTTAAATTGTACATTGATTTCTCAGAAACGGATGCTATGTCGGAAATTTTTATTCGGAATTTAATTTGAGCATATACGGCGCGCAATAAAATGACGAAATTTTTTTACCGAAATTGTAGCACCATGTGGGGTGCAGCAGCTACAGTCGCTATTGCTAACTGAAGTCACATTGTAGCCTCATCTTTGGTGAACATTTTGTTGTTTAATCACGACATTATCTCTGTTTTTATTGAAGATACACTGTTTTAAAACCAACGCCACGCGAAAATAATCAAGACGGCATAGGCGGAAACGGACTGATTGTTATATGACAATTAAGAGTTTGTCAACGGTTGTCAAATAAAAAAATGCCATTATCTGCGACGGATGTTGCTCGTATTGTGTTCTTAAATAAGGATGGCCGAAGTTAACGTTATGTGCCCACTACCCTCGGTATACCTCAAACAATAGTGCAGGATGCCTGGAATCGGTATCTGGAAACAGGAAATTTTACCAGACGAGTAGGTTGCGGCAGAAATCGGAAGACAAATGCAATTGATGACCGCTTTATTGTCTTGAATACTTTATAAAATCGTAGAACTACAGTGGTTCAGAATCAACATCTGCTACAAGCCGTGCGTAGAACTGAAGGCAGTGAGAGTACAATCCGACGAAGACTTAAAGAAAACGACTTGTATCAAGGAGGCCTGCCACAGGGCCCCTACTTCCAAGACATCGTGTAGATCATCTTCAGTTTGCACGCTTACATGTGAATTGGGATATTGAGCAATGGACTAAAGTCCTTTTTACGGATGAATCGCGGTTTTGCCTGCGATGGCCTGATGGTCGGGAGCAAGTCTGGAGACGTCGAAATAAAAGATATGTGGACTGTACAATTTCGGAACGCGTAAGTTTTCATGGGGGTTCTGTGATGGTGTGGACGGAAATTTTCAGGTACGCCCGTACAGATTTAATAGCCTGGTGAAATCCGAGCGATTCCAACATAGAACAAAAATAACGCGTTGCATACATCTGAATATTCAGCAAATTAATATTTATATCACCAAAACAAAATATTTTTCCCCCAACGGCATACAGTCATTGAATCTTCTAAATTGTCTATAAAATATTTCGTACCAGGCGGGTTATAGCATACACCAAATATAAAATTATTTTCATTAATCGTTGTAGAAATCCATAATTGCTCAATATTGTTATTGGTATTAACAACATCGAACGAATATGAGCCATTGAGGTAAATGGAAACACCGCCACCCCTGGTCAGCCTATCTTTACAAATTAAGTTGTAACCACTGATATTTATCGAATTAGTTAAAATAGGATGTTTCAACCATGTTTTACTGAGTGCAAATAAGTCATAATTTTTATCTAAGACAAAGTTTTTAAAGATATGAAATTTGGGCAGTAAGGACCATATATTTAAATGTGCAGAGCTAAATAAAGTGTGGGTCATTCAAATATATTCCTTAAGAGTAATGTTAAATTGCAAATAAATGTAAATGGATACTATGAATAAATACAAATATATTTTGTATATGTTAAGTATAAAAACGCAAGACTAACCCTGTTAAAAACAAGATAAGAATTCTAAATAATATCAAGTGTGCCGGCAAGCAAAAAGAAACTAAATACACAGAGCCGGAATTATAAGTTTTTACAGTTTTTACCTAATGACATGATACAATTAACTATTAGACATTTCATTATTAATATCACTGAAATTTTCTAATTCTGTTATTAAATTTAGCATAAGTAAGACCATCACTAGTCCATACATTACGATAATTATACTTTTCACATGCAAGAAAAAATTTTTAGTTTCGTTGATGTCAGATCTTCTTTGATAGAGTACCCAGTTGATTTAAGTTTGGACTTGTTTTGAAATACTGCTTGTTTCTGCTGATAATTAACAAATTTCACTACAATAGCTCTAGGTTTTCGATTGTTCATCTGTCTTCCAACTTTATGACATTCGAAATCATCAGGAGATGAACTTAAACCCAAATGTCTATTGAATATATCTGGCAAAACACTACTTAATGGAATAGTATCGTCTTCACGAACACCAAATAGTCGGATATTATTTCTGAGGAAGTACTGCTCTGTATTATCAATTCGAGCAGACAAATTATCATTTTCTAGTTTCAGCTTTGAGTTATGAGTTATGAGTTATTAGTTTAATATCGACGATATTTTTCAGAACGCTGTTGTTCCCTATTCTTATTTTATCGGACATGGCTTTGTGTTAATGCATGATAATGCGCGACCACACGTGGCACTAGTAGTTAACGAATATTTAGAGGAAATAGGTATTGAAGGAATGGTTTGGCTAACTTGCAGCCCTGGCTTCAACCCTATTGAGCATCTGTGGGACCAACTTCAAAGATGCATTCGTCGTCGACCCGACGCTTTACCTGACAGCCTTCAGGATTTGCGAATGAAGCCATTTTGAAGCGAGAAAGCCACACTAGATATTAATTTCTTAAAATTTGTTAATCTTTTTTTAAAATTTCAATTGTTTTCACATTAAATCTACGTTATGATGTTTATTTGACTTGTTTTCTGAGTTTTTGCCGAGGCGTTCGTTTTAAAACAGTGTATCTCCAATAAAAACAGAGATAATGTCGTGATTAAAAAACAAAATGTTCACGAAAGATAAGGCCACAATGTGACTCTAGCAACAGCGACTGTAGCTGCTGCACCCCACAGGGTGTTCCAAATTTCAGGAAAAATAACTAACTAAAAATTTCCGACATAGCATCCGTTCATGAGAAAATCAATGTGCAATTTAAAAAAAGATCATCAAAATCAAATAAACGGTTCGCGAGGAAGCCAACTTTAAAATTGGGGCTAGCTTTTAGTGGGCGGTTTTATTTTGTCGGTGAGGTAGATTAGGATTCACTCTGTACCTATATACCTTATTACCTTATTAGTCTTTTTAATATTTAGTTTATAGATAGCTTAATTTTTTGTTTTACAAGGTGGCCCAATAAAAGAAATCAAACTAAATTCTAATAAAGCTACTGAAATTATTAAGGATGCAATTTAAATTTGAATAAGATTTATAAACTAAACATCTACTTAATTATTTTTATAGTTACTGTGTGAAATTTGGATTTTCTTTTAGTTATAATACACTTGTAAATTTCTCTTTTAATTTAGACACAAGCCGCACTGCATTGTCTCCGTAGCTTTCTCGTAAAGATCTTAAATAGAATAATTTTTTAGACATTTTATATTTTCATATAAAATTCTAAATATTTAAAATAAAAAAAATTAATTTGAAGGTTTGATTACACACCTTGTATAATTAACTTTAATTAACATTTAAAAAGGCTGGCTAATAGGTAGATACCTACATAAAACTATTTTTTGGAAACCAAAACTTTCCATTCGATTATTAATTTTGTAACATAAGAAATACATATTTTTTAGTTACTTAAAAACCTATTTGAAAAATCTAGCTGCTATTAACGATTTCGTTTTAGAAATTACCGTTGCATACCGTTACAATTTGGTAATTTATATGAAAATAGTCCATCATCGTAATTAAATCTACCATCGGAAGATTAGATGAATGCACTTTTAAATAGCATGTTGTGAATTTTAAAAGTAGTAAGCTTTTGCTAATATTTTTAATTTAACACAGGAAGGACTCGCCCGAGTTTGAAGTGGACGAGTACCGAGAATCTGTAGGAGGTAGGTAACGATGTCTCGCCTTGCGAACGCTTAATTCCAATTTCACCTCGTATATTTCGAAAACTCCTATCAGAACCTGCATCATAAATGCTTCATAAAAATAATGTAATTTGAGTTTGACCAAATGGTGTTATTGTACTTGATTTGAGCGTAACATGCAAAAAATAACATTACATCAGCAACGGTATCTTGATAAATAATGACATATTAACTAAATTAAAGAAACACAAACTATAGGAAAGTAACTATTATATTTTATTTACGGCAATAAACGGTTATAATTTTAGTTTATCGCTGAGTACTACCCTCTTTAAATTAATTGATAATAGTAACTATTGTTGTCACCGAACAATTTATTTCACATTTTAGATATTTCCTATTAAAACCTGCAGTGATCTCATCTAAAAGATTTTTTTGCAACTGGTTTTGTTCTAATATTCATTGTCCGGAAGTATTTATGTATAATACATTAAATTTTGGTTCATTTTTTAAAATTATCTAATTTATTATATACCCTCTTTGTCATTATATTATAGCGAATAACACCCCAACAATTCGTACTAACACGATACACGTATATCATTTTGGACAATGGAAATTAATAGTGCTGAAACAGCAGAAGGCAAATTGCCTGAGAACACATTCGAGTATATAATACAGTCCCTTTAAATGAGATTATAAGTTAAGTGCTTGCAGTTATTTTGACATTTTATAAAATATGTACCTATGTTTATTAATATGAAGAAAAATAGTTTTAATAAACAAAAATACGAACAGTTTTAGTGTAACAAAGGTTGTTATAAATTGTCACTACTAATATTTATAATATTACTCTTGTTGATCGTGGAAAGTAGCATTGTGATATATATATAAATATCAAGTGAAGCTATGCTACACAATTGTTTGTAAAACACGTCAAATAATCTACCAACGACAAACACATTACGAAAATGAAATTCATTAAAACTGATGATCATAAAGCATTCCTTTAAAAAGTGTGGAAAGTGTAAAAGAAACTGTGTAAGTAAACTACTAGTTAGGTTGGCTAAATCGTTTTCTTTACATACTTAATACTTTATACATTTAGTCTGCAGCCATATTATTAACCATGTCATATGCACGGATATATTCATTATTATTAGCTTTTGTAACATTTTTTACTGTATTAGAAAGGTATTTTAAGCTAATACATATATATCTAGAAACCGTTTGGTATCAGAGAGCATACATATGACTTCATTGATAGGGATTGTAGGAGATTTAATATATACTTTCTAATACAGTAAAAAACTTTTAACTGTGTTAGTAAAATAGCAAATGGGAAAATTTGTAGTTCAATATAATAATATTGATAATGATAATGATAATGATAATGATAATGATAATGATAATGATAATGATAATGATAATGATAATGATAATGATAATGATAATGATAATGATAATGATAATGATAATGATAATGATAATGATAATGATAATGATAATGATAATGATAATGATAATGATAATGATAATGATAATGATAATGATAATGATAATGATAATGATAATGATAATGATAATGATAATGATAATGATAATGATAATGATAATGATAATGATAATGATAATGATAATGATAATGATAATGATAATGATAATGATAAATCATATTTTTATTTGTATATTTTTGTTTTGTCCATACTCCCTAGCGTTAATTTAAAAGAATTCGAGTTATTCTTTGCTGCTTTCGAGCAAATTGAATTCATTTTGGGTAAACATTATACTGACTTTTGGAGATTTTAATATACCGCATTATAGTAATGATCATTTACAGGATAGCAAAACTAATATAATCAATAATGTAGCAACCCTTTTTAACATTGATCAACATAATAAAGTATTTAATAATAATAACCGCTTAATTGATCTTGTTTTTTTCTAATCTAGAATGTAGAATAATTCATGATATTGCTCCATTATTAAAGGAAGACAATTATTATCCAGCTTTGCTTGTGTTAAAATTCCCACAAATAATTCAAAATTCTCAGTTACAATACCGAATCATATAATCTTAGAAAATCGGGCATGAGTTTCGGGCACTGTATAACGCCTTTTTGAATACAGATTGGTATTACTTGCAAGATATATCAGATGTTAACTTGGTCTTGGATGAATTTTACAGTAAAATTCATAGTATTCTGAATCAGTATGTACCGAAATCTAAATTTTATAAAAAAACAGTATCGGAAATGGTATAACAAGGATATTATAAATAATATTAAACGCAAAGATTTTCATTACAATAACTACAAAAAAAAATAAATTCTCATCATCATCTAACAGAGTTCAAACGATTTAGAGCGTTAGTTAAAAGCCAAATAGAATTAGCATACCGTAATTATATAGAGAATGCTCAAAGTTCAATTTCCACAGATCCAAGGAATTTTTTGAATTCTAAACAGTAAATCCGTCTACCCGGTACGATGAGTTATTTAGGTAAGGAATATAGTAAGTCTCAGAATATTATTGATGCATTTGCCAATTTTGTCCGTTCAGTTTACATCTCTTCTGATGATAATTTTCAGGTAACATTCTTTAGCAATAATTATGACATCCTCAATATTAATAGTATTTCAATGTCTGAAGTAGAATTTGCTGCAAAAAAAACAAAGAACAGAATGACAGCAGGTCCTGACATTATTCCATCATGATAGGTTAGAAGTTAAGAAGAATCGGTAATAAATTTAATATTCGAACAGTTTTTCAGACAACTAATACTTAACATTTTTGTCTAAAACGCGTCCAAAAAATGATATACAAAATTCAAAAAATTGCATCTACAGCATATCTTGTGAATGCAATAAACATTATGTTGGAGCAACGTCTCGGCCTATGAATGTTAGAGTTGAGGAACATAAAAATTATATAAAAAGACGGGAATTTGAAAAATCCAAAATTTCCGAACATGCTTGGGAAAACGGTCATTTAATTCAATGGGGTTCGGCAAAAATTTTAGAGAAGGAAGATAACGCAACAAAAAGAAAATTAAAAGAGACCGTGATTATTTTGTTGAACGGAGATAAGTATGTATCAAACTGTTCAGTAAACATCGTAAACATCATTGTTGGCTACAGCTGTATCAAGAAGAAGTAAGTAACAATAATATAAAAATCATTTAACATCTCTATGGAAGCAGATAAACAAATTTTAAACTGTCAAACTTGACATACGGTTAATATTTTTATTACTATTTTGAAAACGAAAACAGAGAGATTTTCGTGTTGTCGTTGTTGTTGTCGTTGTCGTTGTCGTTGTCGTCGTCGTCGTTGTTGTTGTTGTTGTTGTTGTTGTTTTTATTATTATTATTATTATTATTATTATTATTATTATTATTATTATTATTATTATTATTATTATTATTATTATTTTTTTTTTTTTTCTCCAGTAACACCTTCCGAAGCTCCGACACATTCGGAGATGTTCTGAAGAGTCAAGCAATGACCACTCTCCACTCCGTGGAGTCAGTAATCATTGCGCCCGTAAATCGTGCGTTCTGAGCAGACGTAGCGAACCAAGGACGATTGCCTTCTGCATTCTGCCGGCTAAAATCTCTGCCGAATTTCGGCAAGCCGGTATGATCTTTAAGTCAGAAAGCAACGTATGTCTCATTCCACCCATTGTTAAGTACATGTGTCTTGGAAGTCCTAGTTTTTCTAGACTCTTAAAGAGCTGCTTTGGGATTTCTCCAGTGGATCCAAGAATGATTGGGACAATATTTACTTCATCGAGCTCCCAAATTTCTTTCATCTCCTGCGCCAAAGGTAAGTACTTTTGAATTTTTTCCGCATGTTTCTTTTGCATGTTTATAGAAGCAGGGATGGCCACGTCAATCAGGAGCATCGTCATTTTATTTTTGTCCAAAACACATATATCTGGCCGATTGTGTTGAATGGTTCTATCGGTCAGCAAATCTCGGTCCCAGTATATTTTATAGGAGTCGTTTTCCAGCACTGATTCTGGGGAGTACTTATAGTACGGTAGACATTCGGCCAGCATTATTATTATTATTATTATTATTATTATTATTATTATTATTATTATCATTATCATTATCATTATCATTATCATTATCATTATCATTATCATTATCATTATCATTATCATTATCATTATCATTATCATTATCATTATCATTATCATTATCATTATCATTATTATTATTATTATTGTTGTTATGTTATGTTATTATTAATGATGACGATGACGATGATGACTTACTGTGTAAAAACATTTTTTGATTAACACATTTTTAGCAAATTTAACAAATTGGTTAAAGTGCATATTTTTAACTTGGGTGTAATAACTAACGAATTTGTTGTACAGCTTTATATCCATTTTGTTAATTTTAGTTGTGCGTATTCGAGAATACGGCTGAATTAAATTTTCCGCAAACCTTGTATCATAGTTATGAACATTTGAATGTGTTCGGAACTTATCTAAGTTTAGGCGTATTTCTTTAAGTGTCGCAAGGATATAGATACAAGGCAGTGGAGGTATGCCCAATTCAAGAAATATGGGTCTGCATGGGGCATCAAATGAAGCACCACAAAGCACCCTCACAGCCGCCATTTGATAGGCAAATACTCTATCTGCTTTCACCGAATTCCCCCATAGCAAAACACCATATGTTAAAAGGGAATGCACATTTGCATAATACACCATCTTCAATACATGACTATTCAAAGACTGTTTTAGATGCCTTAATAAAAAAACCTGCGAGGCCAGCTTTGAGCAAAGATACCCTGTATGAGGTATCCAATTGAGAAAGGTATCATGGACAATTCCCAGAAGTTTTACTGGCTCAGATTTATGGACCCATCTGTCTGAGTTTATTTGCAAACATTGCGTTTTATTTTCGTTTAACTTTAATTTGTTTGCAGTGAACCACAATTTAGCATTTTCCAGACTATCACCACTTACATATGAATTATGTCTATCTATTATTGTGGTGTCATCAGCAAAGAGAATACATTTACCTTCCCCATTTTAAGTTACTGGCAAATCATTAATATAATATAAAAAGAGTATCGGTCCCAACACCGATCCTTGGGGAGCTCCATTTTCAACAGGCAATAGGTCTGATTCCTTACCTTCACAAACAATATACTGTTTCTGATTAGACAAATATGAGGAAAGCAGGGAAAGTGATCTCCCTCTGATGCCATAGTACTCCAACTTAGACAGTAACACATCAATAATGACACAGCCAAAGGCTTTAGTAAGGTCACATATTGTAAGAAATGTACTTGAACCCTCTTCAAAACCCTGGACTGCGTCTTCAATTAAAGCCATTAATGCCCTAACTGTAGATTTTTGTTTTCTGAAACTATACTGGGCATCACTGAAAATCGCCTTATTCTCATTGTAAGAAATCAGTCTGTCTTTAATTATTATTTCAAATATTTTGCCAATAATTGGCACAATCACAATGAGCTGGTAATTATCAACGTCATTCGCATTACCTTTTTTGAAAACTGGAATAATTTTTATGATTTTCAAGGAATCAGGCCCGTTGCCCTTTTCTAGACATTTGTTAAATAGGATAGAGAGGGGTTCAGTCAGAGACTGCACATATGTTTTTAACATAGAACTATTTAATCCATAATAATCAAGGCAGGATGTATGTTTAAGATTCAAAATTGCGTATTTTACATCTAACGGCAAAATTGGTAGCATGAAGAAAGATGAAGAGGGTTTATTGCAAGAACTTAGAAAGGACGTAGGTAACGATGTATCATTACCCATACTATTTATAATACGTTCAGATATATTCACAAAATATGTATCAAACTCATTACAGCGTATATTTATCTTAAAATTAGTATTTTTTGTGAATTAATTTCGTTATTAACTAATTTCCATGCCATTTTACTCTTATTATCTGCATTATTTATTATGTTACTAAATTTGTTCCTCTTATCTTGCTTCAGTGATTTTCTATACTCTTTTCTAATTAAATTGTAAGATATCCAGTCTTCGATCGCATTAGTGTTGTTGAACTCTCTTTTCTGTGCATTTAGTTTTTTCCTCATATCTCTCAATCTCTGATTGAACCACACAATCTTTTTATTTTTACATTTTTCAGTTATCATGGAAAAGCAGATAATTACAAAATAGTTTAATTGATCTAATATTAACTTAGTACATTCATTTGAACACTTATCCATCAGACTCGAATTACTCCAATCAAAGTTAATTAATTTTTGAGAAAATTTATCAATTCTGTTATTCGTTATTAATCTCTAAAAATAAAAATTTTCACATACATTATCACAGAGTTTATTAATAATTAAATATATTCCCAGATGATCAGATATATGTGGATCAAAGGTGCCTGTAAGCAAACTACTGGGACATCTGTCATTCAAAACATTATCAAGACAAGAGTTTATGGTCAGAGTAATCCTAGTCGGTTCGTGTATGTAATGTTTAATCCCATAAGATGCACACATGTTTCTTATATCTATAGCAAGCTCAGTGCTGCCATTTAAGTCAATATTAATATCGCCTACAATAACTACTTCACGATAACTACGAGTTCTATACTCAATAACATTTTGAAATTTTACTTTGAAAACCGCCAAATCACCGTAACTCGAAGATCTATATACTGCGAGAATAAACACGTTCTTGGGTGAAACCTCAGCACCGCAAAATTCAGCATGAACAGGCATTGAGTGTGCCTCAAGATTTATCGCTTTTAAAATAATATTATTCTTAGAAAAAATGGCAACACCGTAATGAAAAATGTTCTTTTGACGACAGTAGCTTGCTATCAGTGTGTAATTGTCTATTTTTATTAATTTCAAGCTATTGTCCTCAAGCCAATCCTCCGAGATACAAACTAAATCAAATGAGTTATCATGTAGAACAATATTTAAGTCGTCCACTTTACTTGGGAGACTTTGAACATTGACATGAAATACAGAGCACTGGTAATTGCTTAAATTATGAAGTACATTACTGACATTAGTATCTTCTTCTGGGAGGAGAAAACCGGTTAATCACCGCACCCTCGGGCCAAATTTGATTTTGGAGAATATGCTCCGCTTCTTCTTTTAACACAGTAACCTTGAAAGAAGCATATCGCAATGGTTGGCGAGAGATTAATTTTTCTACTTTACAGCTGGGCGCATAGTTACACAAATAACTGCAAAGAACATTTTCATCCATTCCAACTTCAAAATTTGATGCGTGATAGGCATGATAAATTATACGAGTAGTTGACGCTGCTCTCAACGGACACTCATCAGAATCAGAATTTTTGGAACACCCAAACAAAATACTTCTTGGCCTACCCCTTTTATTTGAGAGTTCTGACTTTGTTAATGAACCATTATTGATAACATCATTATTTAAATTTATAATTTCACACATAAGTTTTGCCCTAGGCGCAGACGTTGCATGTGATGACGATCCAACATCAGACACAGGCTTTTCAGAAGAAGGTATGGTTTGCTTATGAGCATATCGTTTGACTTTCTTCGAATTATTCAAATTATTTTTGGCCAACGGTTCTTGCACTGTTTCCACATTGACTGAAGAGGCAGCACTCTCACTGGCAGATATACTTTTTAACAACTGTACCTGATCACTAAGAGACTGTATTCTTTTGATTAGATATAATTTCATCTTTTTGTTTTATGATTTCTTCCAAACATTTTATTGTAATTTTATCAATACTTTGCACATCATCAAACATTATCTCTGATTGCAGTAATGGCTTTCCTAAATTAGAAGATGTGTTTTCAGTCACTGTAATGCCTTCGCAGCAGTTTATCATACTGTTATCCATATATATATAACATTTTTAAAATTTTTTAGGCAGCTGAGATGTAACACTCTTCCACACTTTATGCATTTAAAGCCATTGGGGGCTCGTTTAAAGCAACGCTTACAAAAACTAATAATAATAATAATAATGATAATGGTAATGGTAATGATAATGATAATGATAATGATAGCGGTAGCGGTAGCGGTAATGGTAATGGTAATGGTAATGGTAATGGTAATGGTAATGGCAATGGCAATGGCAATGGCAATGGCAATGGCAATGGTAATGGTAATGGTAATAGTAATAGTTATTGATTCCTTAAGACATGTAAACATGTATGGGATAAGTCTGGAAAATGTAAATGACATACAATATAAATACAATCTAGAAGTACTTATATGGTAACTTACACACTAATTCAACAATAGTTGATGTCAAACACGTTTAATACACAATCAAGGATAGCATAAATACCTACGATACTTTATATTACATAATTAATACAACAAACAAACAGAATCCATAAATAAACGGAAATAGGCAACACTGCAGCACAACATTTTTACATGTCTTTGTCAGAAAAATATTCATCTAAGCTATAGTAACATCTTTTCAAAAGAAGCTTTTTCAGTCTGACTATAAAACAATTGTTTTCAAATTTTTTTATCCAACCAGGAAGATGATTGTATAATTTGATTCCTACGTACAAAAAACAATTTTCAAATTTTGCTGTTCTATGTCCAAGTAATTCCAGGGAGTCGCTGTGTCTTGTTACATATTTTGAACATGTTGATCTAGTTAAAAAAGAATTAATATTAAGTTTGATATACAGCAAGCTACGATATATATATAAATAGTAGGAAAACTCATAATCTTGTTATTAATAAATATAGACGACTCCCTGGGATCAACATTGAATAAACATCTTACAATTTTCTTCTGTACCGTAAATACCCTTGTACTATCACTAGAGCTACCCCACAACACAACATTATAGATTAATTGATTATAAACTAGAGCATAGTACACGTTTAGAAGTGCGTTCAATGGCATCGACTGCTTAATTTTGGAAATAGCGTAGTATGTTTGGTTTAAACGTTTTGAAACCATGCTGACATGTTCACACCATCTCAGATTGTTGTCAACAAGCAAACCTAGAAACTTGGAGCATCTAACTGAAGTTATAATAGTATCACTCACAGAAAATTTTAAGGGGAGATCGCGAGCTGTATTGAAGCAATGGAAATAAAGACACTGGGTCTTACTAATATTGACCATTAAATCATTTTTCTCACACCAATTTACAAACCGCAGCACTAAATTTTTAGTTAGTAATTGCAGCTCATCATGAGTTGCAGCTGATATCACCAAGGAAGTGTCGTCCGCAAAGAGTGTTACTAAATTAGCATTTAAATGTTCCGGTAGGTCGTTAACAAAAATTTTAAAAATCAATGGACCGAGTACTGAACCCTGTGGAACTCCAGTATTTACTTCATAGTGTTCAGAGAACTGATCCTTTATTTTAACGAATAGTTCTCTGTGAGACAAGTAATCGATGATCCAATCCAGAAAGATACCACGAAATCCCAAACTGTAGAGTTTCCGCTCGATAAATTTAAAATTTAAACAATCAAAAGCTCGTGATAGATCAAAAAACAAACCAGACACCCGCGTACCCATATCTAGATGTTTATATACATTTTCCAACAGATTACATGCGGCTGACTGAGTCGATTTTCAGGTCCTAAATCCGTACTGAGAATCATTGAGAATGCCAAATTTATTTAAAAATTCAAAAATTCTATTAGAAATTATTCTTTCTATAATTTTGGATAGTACACTTAAAATAGATATGGGTCTGTAACTTGCTATGTTATCAACATCGCTTCTTTTATGTATTGGGATTATTTTAGCTACTTTTAGAATTGAAGGAAATTTACCACTAGTTATGGATAAATTGATTAAATATGCGATATGACAGGATACACTTGGATAAACGGATTTCAGAATCCTTACAGAAATATAGTCCGAATTGGACGTTGGCCTATTCTTTAGGTTGTTTATAGCATTAATAATCTCATCAGGTATTACTGGTCTAAAGAAAAACGTTTCAGGAAATAAGCCAGAGACAGTATATTCAATGGACTTACAATTGCCAAAATACTCATTAAACTAATTTCAATTGCATTTGCAAAATAATTACCAAATTCATTAGCCACCTCATAGGGATCAGTTACTAAGTTTCTATCAATACGAGAAGACAAGTCTTTGACACGTTTACTCGTACCAATTTCCTTGTTAACCAAATTCCAAACAGTTTTAGATTTGTTATTAGATTTAGCAATTAAATTATTATGAAAAATATACTTAGATTGCTTTAGTAGCGCTGAATATTGCATTTTGGCTGTTTTATACAGATGTTGAGAATATTTGTCTGCGCTAGCTTGGTGATTATGGTGATGATGGTGATGATGGTGATGATGGTGATGATGGTGATTATGGTGATGATGGTGATAATGGTGATGATGGTGATGATGGTGATGATGGTGATGATGGTGATGATGGTGATGATGGTGATGATGGTGATGATGGTGATGATGGTGATGATGGTGATGATGATGATGATGATGATGATGATGATGATGATGATGATGATGATGATGATGATGATGATGATGATGATGATGATGATCGTATCGTATCACGAAACCTGAGGCTTTATAGGCTGAGGCGGTTATATTTTCAATGTGCATTTTATACGATAGTTTGGAATCAATAGTTATACCTAAATCTTAGACAAAATTTTGTTTGCTTAAATCGACATTATTCATTTTATACCGATAAGATATTGTTTACTTAATACGAGTAAAGGTTATATTATAGCATTTTTGAACATTGAAATCAAGTTTATTAGTACGACTCCATTTAATAGCCGCATCAATATCATGTTTGAGTAAAATAGAATCATTAGAGCATTCGATACGTTTGTAAAACTTTAGTTCGTCTGCAAACATCAAGCACTTCGAATTTTGTAATACGTCAGTTATATAATTTATAAAAAATTATAATAGGAGTGGCCCCAAATTAGACCCTTGGGGTACACCCGAATTAGCTCTACATTCCTCAGAAAAAAAACCATAGTATTTCACAACAAACTTTCGGTCTTGAAGATATGATGTTATCAACGCGATCACAGAATCCATAACTCCACATGCGCAAAGCTTATTTGTTAACACGTCATGGTCAACCTTATCAAAAGCCTTGCAAAAATCCGTGTATATCGCATCCACTTGCAGCCCCTGCTCAAAAGCCTCCAGAATGTAATGGGTAAAATTTAATAAGTTGGTAGAAATGGAGCGTTTTGGAACAAACCCATGCTGCCTTAAACTAACAATATTACTAAAATGATTCCATAATAAAGAATAAAATATTTGTTCGAATACTTTAGACGGGGTTGGAAAGACTGTATAGATCTATAACCAACACCAACACCAACACCAACACCAACACGAACACCAACACGAACACCAACACCAACTCCAACACCAACAACAACAACAACAGGTAAAATGAAAAGCTCATACATTTAGGTTATATTTACAAATAAATACCAAAGCTTGAATATTATTAGCCTATAAATGAACTAAAAACGTGTTTGTTAAGTTATAATTTAGAAATATTCAACTGCCACAATTAATTTTAAATATTAAACGAATGTATTACTAGCGCATTATAAATAATTTGATGTTGCCGCTTATCGTATTTGTTTATAATCCGGAACAAATCGCATTTTAAAAGCGAGCTCACACAGATATATTTCATAACTATCTGCTTCAACAATTAATTGTTATGTTATTAGGTACTAGAAGTAACATAAAATTAAAATTAAGAATTTATAATTAAATTCCTTAACTGTGGTCGACATATTTTATAAATTTTATTTAATGTTATTGATAGAAAAATAAATCCATTATTTATTTCTTATGAAAAATTATAATAATTTTGAATACAAAAAATGTCCCTTCTGAGACATTCCCTATACCTATATTGCATAAGGGACAAAACCTTAATTCGTGGATCATTGATGGACATACCAGTATGACCAATTGTGTTGAAAACAGACCTCCTAGGGACAGCCGTCGGACGTCTAATGTTCCCAAACAGTAGTCTACTCGACTTCCTAATAATTAATGGACGACGAACATTTAGACGTCTCTGTGTGATATAGAAAAGTCTTTATGTCATCAAAACTTACCATTTAAAAAAAATTAACTATTAAAAGAACCTCTAACACGATTGGAATATAAGGTTTTCCTTCACGAACGGAGGTTTTAGAAGTACAGTTACTTCCTAGTGATAGTCTGACCTACTTAGACATTATAAAAAACATTGAAGATAAACATTTTCAATAAACTTGAAAAATCTTATAATTATTATAAATTAAGAATAAAGCTACATAAGGAAGTAAATTAAAAGTTTAATAATTTCTTGGCTGAGACACATTGATATCTTTCTCAGAAGTAAGTTGTAACATTTCACATAAACAAGGTAACCGCTTTCTGTATGTCATGGAAATAGATCCTTGTCTTTATAAAATTTAATCCTTTAAGAGGTTTCAAATATGTATATATGACATATCAAACTATTACCACTTCATAAATTCGCAATAATGTTTAATTTTATCAATCGTAGACAACAAGCTTGACAACTGTGCAGTATCTCGTCTATCATCTCGCCGACATACGTCGTTCTTAAATATCGTAAGGAAGACAAAGAAGGTAGTTAACGATCCAACTTAGATTAATACTTGGTTACTTTGCTTGCAGTGCAGGACAGTACAAGTGATTTCGTAGGTTCGAACGTATTATAATAATTTATGCCTTCGTGACATACTAGGATATTTTATAATTACTGTTATCGTTGGCTTATTATAAATTAGTGTTGCAAATACATAATTGTTTAAACAGTATTGGGAATAATACATTAGCGTCGTGAGTACTCAGTGTTGTGTTGTGAGTGAGTGGAACTACGAACACCAAAGTACTGTAAGTTATTTCCATCTGTCTTCTATCAAACTTTACATTATTCTTTCCAACACACGCAGGACAACAGAAGACACCAAATTATTATTTAGTTAATACATATTATATTATTAGAATCCATCCATTTTGAGGGTTACTTCTTGTCGTTTGCCAAGTAAGATACCGAGCTATTGAAAGTATCATTTTAAAGCTTTGGGATTTACAACCCCAGAGTGGCTTGTATCAAACATTTAATAATAGTATTAGACAGCGTTCATACCTATTATTCAATACTTTCAGAAATAATTCCGATACTGACACAAAGAAAAGAATATTCAAAGATTTCTCAAAATCCATAAAATTGTGTACAATGCTAATTTGAAGAAAGATAAGTTACTGCATATAGCCAAAACCAATAATTTTGCATCCTGCTGCTGTGTTTTTTATCCCATTGAATAAATATGATGTTAATTAAAAAGAGACTTTCAAAGAAATAATACCTTTCCAAAATTTGACAAAACAGTTAAAAATGTTATAAGAAGCGAGGTGAATAAAATTACATCAACTAATGGGAAAAAATGCGTCAAACATCTCATAAAAATTAAGGAAGACTATATAAAGCTTCATCAATTAACTGGGCTAAATTAAAGTGATTTCATTATAATTGCTAATAAAGAATCGGATACAAGTGACGTTAGTAGTGACTCTGACGAATGTTAGCGCTATTGTGTTTTTTTATTATGATGTATAAGTAAATTTGTTGCTGTATTTTTATAGTGTCATTGTTATGTAATATATGAAGTATACTGGAAACATATTATTTTTATTATATATTGTGTCTATATATCACAAGGATATAAATACATCTAAAAGTATTTTTTTATTTTATTTTTATTTGGTATAGAGGTATACCTAATTTAACTTATTAGTTATTTTCTTAGTTTATTTTCTCTCTGTTTTTTTTATTCCCCTAAGAACCCTTACCCTACCCAATCTGGGTGGACCTCCTGGTAGAGAACGCTCCTACCTCCTCGTAGTCCTTGCTCGGAAATAATAATTTAAAATTACGTAATAATATCGAATATTTAATCAAAATATATATTCAGCATTTGTTTTTTTTTTAATAGTCACATAGAGATTCATTATTATAAACCTCGGAACCCTTTGATTTTTTTATGGCAGTTTCTTATGTCGTTTTTTTATTTCTTTATACTGATGATATATACTATATATTTCACGCACGCGTATAAGTGCCCCTTTATATTTTTTAAGTGTATTATATATTTTATACTTAGTTATATACGAGATATCCTAATTTATAGATTCATTAGAGTAAAGCCAGAAGCAACTGAAGCTCAAACATATTGTTTTAAATAGACTTTAAAGGCACATATTTGCAAACCTTCTTCTCAAAATTGATAATTCTCTGTCTGCTACTTACATCATCTTTTTTTATTGGAGGTCGTCAATTTTTAAAAGCGTTTTTAAATCCGTAATTAATAACACTGCTACTTTGCAACTCTCAAAATGCTCCCGTAATTTTTTTTATATAAATTCGACCGCTTTAAAGTTTGTACAAGTATATGAGAAAATTGATAATGTTAATATTTCTGGTGTATTTACATTTATTTGAATAATTTTACTACTTTTTTCTTTGTGAATCGATAAGTAAGTACCAATGAGTACTTTCGGTGTTAAAAATTCTTGAGAAATTTGCAGTTGCACAATGGACTATTTAAAGTAGTAATTACTATATCAAAACCATAGCGGGTGTAAATTAAAAGATAAAGTTGTACAGAAATAAATTTATTACTTAATTTAATATATAAATGAGCACATAACAAAAACAAATTTAAACATTTTTAATACACAAAATATATATCTTACCTAGGTGGAACAAAAATTAAATTAATGAAATAAACTCATTACTTAAATTCTGCTAATATTTTATTTATTAGATTTATAACTTTATTTTCTGATACCGAAAAGGCAGCACTTTCTTCTTCTCTGTTCCCGTTTTACTAGAATTAATGGTCATCATTAATATAATTGCTTAAATATACAACTAAAATATTGCTATTTAATAATATAATACCTACAAAAATAAAAATACATAGCGTACAACCATAGTGAATATATGGGGCAGAATATAAACCATCAAACTTAAAATGGGTGTGCTGTTTAATAAATATTTATTTTTGTACTTGAGATATTTTATACAGTTCAGTATAAAATACTGTTATGTGAGACACAAAATTATTACGAGAACAGACCTACCAATGAATTATATTATGATAAGATTAAAAATAAATACCATAAAAACTGCCAACAAAGTGGCAACAGAATAAATTCAATAAATTTTAAAATATAAGTGGGCGAAAACAAAACCGAAAGTCTAGGGTAGATACTACCAGGTACCAGTGTTAGCCTTGTTTATGTACTTAGTTGGTCAACCGAATTTCGCACGTGATAAAATAAGGTCCAAGGAAGTGCTGCTCTCTGACGGTGAGAAGCTTAATGCAATAAATCAAGCAAATGAGAATCAGTAATCTGTACCATTTACTACTAAACTTAATACATTTTTATTCGCAATGTACGGTTGCTAAGTCAGTTATTTCATAATAATATAGTGTATTATTTACAAGCATTTAACAATGCTTTAATGCAGCAATAAGTTTTATGTAAATTCAACATAGGTATAAATTCAATGTTGAATATTCTAATAATTATTTTTAAAATTGAATAAGGAGGACAAGATATTGATACTTGAACCGTTATTTATGTGTAAAAAAAATTTCAGACGAGTATTACAAAGAATAAATATTTTCTTTATTTCGACAAATAACCATTGACTCAATGTACACTTGAATATTTTCAGTGATGTTATTTTGTCTTACTATAGAAAATATAAAATAATGCGGCAAATTGTTAAATAGGTACCTATTATTTATGATACTAGTTTGCAAAACATTCTTTGGCAGACAACTGACAAAATTACATTCACAAAAGAGTATACCTATTATTTATGATACTAGTTCGCAAAACATTCTTTGGCAGACAACTGACAAAATTACATTTCACAAAAGTATACCTATTATATTTTCTTTATTTTGACAAATAATCAGTGATTAAATTATTTTTTAGTATTTTTCAATAATGTTTTATTTTGTGCGATTGAAAATAAAAATATAATGCGGTAACATATTCATAACGATGTTGACGGTACGGGGGCCCGAAAAAGGAGCAATTCGAAATTTTATCGTTCCCTGACAATTATTTTCAATGTTTTGAGAAATAAAAGTTGTTCTTAAAATGTTACATTTTCGGATTAGATCACAAAATAATCACAGAACCGTATTATTTTATACTCATTCCGTTGAAAATAATAATTGCAAACGTAAAATTCATATTATTATTTTTAAAATATTTCTGGAAAGTAGCAAAAGCGAAATAACTAGACAAATCAGTTCATACGTTGCTGAATTTCCTACAATAATTATGATTGTATTTCGAAATACACATGTTAATAAAAAAAACTATATATATATATATATATATATATATATATATATATATATATATATATATATATATATATATATATATATATATATAAGGTTGAAAATTGTGTCAGAGCCGTAATTAGTCTTACTGGCGTCCTCTACGAAACTGAAGCATTTTATTGGGTATACAAATATTATAGATAATTAGTTTAATAAAAAATATACATAACATAAATAACAATAATATTAATAATAAAAAATAATAATACAACAACTAAAAATATATTTTCTCAACACCAAACAGGAAACAACATGTAAAACATTTGATCTAAATCACATAATATAACAAAATTTGTAATATACGTATATACAGGGTGTCTCCTGACAAGTCGATTGTTATTGGAAGAGAAACATTTTTTGCATAAACTTGGTGTAGATCGTAGTCTTAATTTTAAATCGTGATAATGCCTATTTCATTAAATCTCAAGGTCCTAATTTGCGAACTTTACAACACACAGCGGTTAACGGCGAGCGTGACGCCGATCTGGCTCAATCCGGTATTAAATTTTTCTGTTTAAGAAAAAATTGAACAAAGAAAAATGAGTTAACTTTTCATAAGCTACCTTCTGTTAACATTAGGCATACGGTGATTAAAACATTCTATGTAATGACGTAAATATGGTAGTAGAGTTGTCTTCGTATATAAAAATATACAAAAACAAATATTTGAGACTGCTAGTATATTTGAAATAAATTAGCCTAAAGGAATAAAATACAGATAAATGACAAAATATATTGTGTATATATTTTGCAAAACTGGCAATTCTACATTTTGTTTTTCTTTTCCCTTACAGTTTTTGATAATCATTTCAATCAATTTAACATTAAATATCTGCGTTATGTACATTTTTCGTTGCAAATAAGCTATTCGGGTAATTTCTTTTGTAATTCCATTGATGTTATGCTACAGCAGAATTAAAGATCACAGAATGTGGTTTCTCTGTCACTTAGGTGTGATCTACATTTCCGCAATATTATTAGGTCTGTTTAAGCAAACTGTCAGAAATATTCGACAAGTAAAATTATGTATTTGTTTTCAGTAAATATCGTGGAGGAAGTAGTTGGACGAGTGTTTTTGATAGTTTGGAACCAGTCCGGATTTTTTACTTGAACAGACCTCTTATTTGAAGTAATATGCAGAAAACTTCATTAATGTCTCCTATACAATTTGCGCCGTCCGTTTGACTAAAATATTTTATTGTCAACACTTTTTTTTAAATGAACGACAAAATTGGATTTTTTTCCATTCTCTATTGGTCTATATGGTCTATTTTCACGCCTACTATACCCTGTTGCTGTAAGGCCCATCAGTTATAGAACACCCTGTATAAAGTTATTTAAATATATTTAAGTGAAATAAAATATATGTCCTAAAATTACCGTACCAAACGTCAACAACAGAATATACGTTCTAAAATAGAAAAGTTTTAATAAACATGGATCATAAAATGTCCTATGGGATTTATATGTCTTTAAGGGCGCCGTATTCCTGAAATAGTGTTTTTGACAAATACAAGTAAGTAGTTTTTAGACATTTAAGAACTGAATAATATAGATTTTAGTACACAATAGAAATGTTATCTCATGTCACCTGCGAATATTCAAAGGTATTAAAGTAAAACGAATATAGGTATAACGGCTGAAAGCGGTATAACCAACAAATTTTTAGATACAGAAATCTTTCAAGACATATTTTTTAAATTCAGCTAGATGTAAACATGGTTCTGTATATAAGATAGTTCACTTTTGTTTATAAGTATGTGAAAATAATTGTTAAAACATGGGGTTAGAATAGCAAAATAATGTGTGTCATACAAATTTTAAAAGTTATTATATTATTTGAGGAGAATTTAAATAATTTTATTTTCGATATTACTTTTGCTTAATGTGTTAAATTTTTCGAGATTTCTGTATCTACAAAACACCACAAATTTGGTCATTTTACTGCGAGAAATACAGCAACATTAAAGAAAAGGTTTTTTCAAATATCTTCTGGACGGTTTAAAATAATTTGATTTTTTTGATAATTTTGAAAATTTTACGGCGAGAAATACGGCGATCTTAAGAGATCATAACTTCCATAGGCAGTAAATTTTATGATCCATTTATTAAAACTTTTCTTCCTATTTTTGAACATAGATTCTTCTGTTGACGTTTGGCAGGCTAATTTTGGGACACTTGTATATCAAATAAAACGAAAAGTACAAAAATAACATTGCAAGAAATAAAACATTAAATTACTATACAAATATACTTATACACATAATATAAGGTTTTAAATTAAAAAAAGCAATTCGAGTAGACGAGTACGGTAAACTACTACGCTAGACAGACAAATAAACAGTTATTTTTTTAACCCCTGATCTCCGAGGATATAATCTGTAACACTGTGCTTTGCTTATGCGGTCGCAAATCGTGTACTTTGCAGTTGTAAGTCACCTACCACGAGCCATAGGAATGATAATTTCATAAATGTTTACCCAGCTCTTATTTAGGGTCGCGTAAGTCTTTTCTATTATGTTCTACCGGTCAGGTAATTAAGTCAATCGGATGCTGTTTTTTTTGACTACTAATACGATTAATCAATTAATAAAATACAATAAAATATTTTGGGTACACAATGTCTATCTACCTTGCCACTGAAATTCGATTTGGGTTGTGCGTACCACTCAGTTAATATAAATTTGTAATTTGCGCTTTAGACTAAAATACATGATTTATATTTACTGCAAAATTTATCAAAATCAGTAATAATAATTTTAAAACGTAGGACGCTGAACGCCTTCTCACAGGAACAGTGCTTATTTCGTTGAGCGCGACTAAGATTTCTTAATTCTGCATGCAGAAGTAACGTCTGAGAAACCGGCACCAGTAAAAATCCGCTATAAGCTGTAAATCATCATGTCAATAAAACGGCTAAACGCATAGTTGACTAGAATTCGCGGGTGCCAAAAGCTGCTTCACCTGTTTAAATAAAACTTTTATGTGCCAGTAGTGCTTTTATATGTACCAATGTATTTGATTATAAATATTGAAATTTGTCGAAATATATTTAATTTATGGTACCTGTTTGGTCGGAAATACCATTTTCTAGATGAAAAAATGAGGATACTTTTTAAATTCAATGAGACCTGTGCCTTCACTTGAAATTGACAAAAAAGGACAATGAAAAACAAAATGTGCGGAAGTTTTGAAAGGAACGGTATTTACAATATAACTCAACCTAAGTTTTTAATGCGTGCGCAATTTCTGACAATCATTCTTTGTGACGTCATTATTGTCTCGAACATGATGTCCACTTCCTTTTTTTCTTACAATGGCAACTTCATGATTTGGTAGCGCCATTTGAAATGTTATTCTTTATACACTATGATGAGTTTGCTGATGGGTTAGGTATACATAACAAGAATTTTGAGAATAAAATTGTTTTCTATTATTCACCTTAGCAATATAAATTTAACGAAAACGTCAAAAGTTGTAAATAATTTAAATATTCAAGTCGAATTCAAGTTTGTTTATTGCCCTGCTCATGCAATGCGATATTCAAATTCTTTTATGGCACTATATTATCGTGTAATCGTGATTAATGTCTGAAAAAAGTTTTCTTGCTTCGATAGAAAACAATTTTTCTTGCTTAAAAAGAATGCAAACTTATTTGCGTAACTTGATGATGGAAACGAGAGGCAAAAAATTTAGTAAAAGGGTTATTAATTGAACTTATAAGTACAGAACCGTTATAAGTTTGCAGTTTTAAAAAATAGTAGAATAGATCTTATATTTAAAAAGTAAATGGGTGAATTAAATTGTTACATTTTTTAATATAATATAACAAATTTACCACAAAGTATTTGTTATCCTTCTGCTTCACTATTACTATATCCACGAGTCGCCACTGATTTTTATTACTTTTAATATCAGAAGCTTAAAATATATGTCGCTCTCATTTTCACACGTATTCTTTTGTATTTGAA
The DNA here is from genome assembly GCA_037114965.1 of Monochamus alternatus. Lineage (NCBI taxonomy): Eukaryota > Metazoa > Arthropoda > Insecta > Coleoptera > Cerambycidae > Monochamus > Monochamus alternatus. The sequence continues at coordinate 43,245,749 of CM073431.1, read as the reverse complement.
TTGCTTTTTATATACATGTGAAGTACCCACACAAATCTTTTTAGAGAGTATCTTTTTAAAAAAATATCTCCATGAAGAGAAAAATTAGGTTTGCCTGCAGAATGTGTTAAAAAATAAATTATATATTAACTCTTCTGCAGAGTAATTAATTTTACTGTAGGGAAGAAAACGATTTGACAACGCAGCGACATAGAAACAACGTCAAGAAAAGCGCCACTTAGTATGTAAAAGCCAAACTTTGTGTGCGGGATCTGCAATTTAATAAAAATTTAACGAGGATTTTACAGGGGCGTTGCCATCTAGAGGAGGAATCCAAAAGTTCGAAAGGTTGTCTAACTAGTAAGTACATAAACAAGTGCGTTAGTCATTTGCATTTGCACTGCTTGTCGCGTCTTGCAAATAAATAATAACATCTTTGCAGTCAAAAAATAAAATTTGAAACTGGGTGGCAATAACAATAAATGTTATCATCACTTACTATTATTGTTCTTATTTATTATAAAAACTTAACTAACTAACTAACTAACTCTAGAAACGGCTAAGGCGACAAGGCCATTTGCTCAGTGACATATAAAAACTTGATCCACAACACAAGATCACTACACACTGTACACATACCTAATATATGCATCTGTCCTTTGTAATCGGAAGCGCACGCAGTTGAACAACGAGGTGGAGCTATATTTCCAACTATCGTATAGGAACATTCTCAAAATGAAGTAATGTTAATAAGTAAAATCTAAAATTCCCTATATTTTATAGGAAATTTAATATTTTTAATGGAATTTTACTTTCATGTAACAAATTTCATACAAATGGCGTAAATTTTCTTTAATTTAGCAATATTTCATATTCTATGTAATTTTAAAGTACCAGTTTATGTGCTGTTCCTATTTTTTATAAATTTTATTCGAAGAAATTATCTGCATTTTTTACAGTATGCCATATATATTGTGAATAAATTAAATAATAAAATTCAGTCAAAATATTTTTTATTAATTAAATGGAAATAAATACAAAAATAAATAATGAAAATCATTTAAATCCAAGTAATTGTTCTATCCAGCGTCGGTGTCAGTTATATATCGAACAAAATGGTTTACACTTCGAACATTTACTTTAGTTTAATATGATTTTCGTTATTTATTTTTGTATTTATTTCCATTTAAATAATTAAAAACAATTTTGATTGCATTTTCGATTCTTTTTTAAACGCCACGTCCTTTCGACTTCCAACTAAAGAGCCCTTTCTTATAAAAATTGAATGTCCTTTCATATTTTTAAAAAATATTTGCAAAATTTCAACTCAGCTATACTTTTATTACAAAAAGATTCATAGAATTACAATGCAAAATGTCATGGAGCAACATTGTCAAAATAGAATAAATCTTACTTAACAGTCCTGTATATCCGTAAGGCTTCCATATAGAACTAACATTATTTTGCTCCCCCTGAATACCCTATCATTTTTAACCACTAGTTTCTGAACACCCTGTATAATATTTATAGTAACAAACCAGACTAAAGTCACTATACAGGGTGTCCAGTATATAAGTGCCGTAATTTTAAGAGCTTATATATCTGACCAAAAGCAACAAAAAACTAAATAATATATCAAAAATAGCTTTTCTACACATACATTTCAAAAATGAAAATACAACTGCAATAAAATACAAAACTGTGTTACAAAATTACAAACTACGGTACAATTAGGTTAAGTAAAACCTCCTGTAACATAATTTCTTTGTACTTAATTTGTTTTTTTTTTGTTTCAGTATTAACGAAGTACACAATTGAAGTTTCTTAGACAATCCTTAAAATATACTGTAGCGCTGCAGAATTTTCACAACGTAAATGCTAATAATACAATATACAAATAATAATTTGGCGGCTTCTGTTGTCCTAGGTCTAGAGCTACAGGAAAGAATGTAAAGTTTGATAGAAGATAGATGGAAATAATTTACAGTACGTTGGTGTTCGATGTTACGCGACGAGAACAGGTGTTCGTACTGTTTAAATAATTATGTATTTACAACACTAATTTATAATAAGTCAACGATAACAGTAATTAAAAAATACCTAGTATATCACGGACGCTCAAATTATAATATTATACACTGGAGCCTTCTAAATCACCTAGCACTGAAAAGTACTGCCCTGTATTTGTCTGCTCCTCTTTATCTTTCTTACAGTGTTCAAGAACGACGCATGTCGGTGAGTTGGTAGACGAGATATTGTATAATTGCCAAGTTTGTTGCCTATGATTCATAAAATTAAACAACTTCCTTAAAATCTTATTACGAATTTGCAAAGTGCTAGTTATTCGAAATCTCATATTTAATACCTGTTACAGCTTTAAATTTTACAAAGACAAGGACAAGGTTCACATACTTATAAACAAAAGTGAACAATGTTATATGCATAACTATATAAGTTTATGTTATATGTATATATGTTATTATATTTACCTCTAGATCAGTTAAATTTAAAAAAATACATATTTTGAAAGATTCCTGTAAGTAGGTTTCTAAAAATTTATTGGTTAGACCTTTTTCTGTCGTTATACGGTATGATTGAATATTCGCAAGTGGCAAGAGATAATATTCCTGTTATTTGATAAGCTCTACATTATTTAGTTTTTAAATGTTTAAAATTGTTTGTATTTGTAAAAAAACACTATTTCAAGAATACCGCGTCAGCAGTGCATATTTATATAAAGGTTTGAATCTATTTGTTTCACAACCTTTTACTTGATTATTAGTACAAAATTTGAGTTTCTTTTGGCACCTAAACCCTTGCTTTATTAATGTTTTTAGATGTATAATTGTTAACTGTACGTAGTTGTTTTAAGAGATGATTTATCTAAATTTATATAATTTATAAGAGAAACAATTCTTTAACATTCAAAAGTTAGAAAATAGTTTGAGAATAAACTGAAATATGAGTTGTGACTAGAAAAAACAGTTAAAGTTTGCAAAATGCAAGGTTAACTATTACTCAATATACATATTTTAAGAGGGGATATGGAAAAATAAGAATTAATAGAATGATCTATCAAAAAATTTCGAAACTATATTAAATCCTTATTTATCGCCGTCACTGAACTTCTGTTACCCCCTAGGTTAGGTATATTCTGCCAAAGTCAAAGGTGTCAAATGTAGTGACAGGTTGACACGTGTATCAGTTTACGCTGCTTTGAAAGAAATAAAATTATTTACAAAATTTAGATTATTATTTAAAGATTTAATAAGAAACGCGATATGGTAGCACAGGGAGGCAGCACCTACCTTACTAATATTTATTTCCAAGAGTGATATTTGGAGAGATTTTAACAATGTTATGTATCATTTTCTGTTTTTTTACTTGTTTAAATCAAAACATGTCACTGCAAAGATTTTTGTACTTGCTGTGGACCTCTCCTTCCCTCGACCGTTATTTTTGTTTAAAGCAAGGTACCTACTTGCTCCGGCGGTGATGGCCATGGCCAGGTCGATTAGTTACGTCGGGAAACACCACAAAAGATAAAAAAATACACGCAAATGTACACAAATACATAAAAACACTGTGACACGTTTATCGCCAAAGCAATATAACAGTTGTTCAATGTAGTTTAAAAAGTATTCAGTATAATATTTTGTGTATTCATAAAACGTCTTTGGTACCTACTATGCTACCACACGATAATATGCACTTGTCACACACCTATAATTTAAAACCGTATCCGTCACCTAGGCATTTGAATAGGACATGTTTGTATACACAAAAAATACGCAAAAAATTAAATTTGTTAAAATCAAGCACTGCAAAATTATTTCAAACTAATCAGAGTACGTAACCGTATGCAATATTTTTTGACATCTGCAGATGCCATCTGTAGGCCACTAATGGAAGGTGCACTTCACGGCGATAAATTTCTAAACGTCTTGTGTTGTTGGGGAAATAAATTCTGTTAATACTAATAATAGTAACAATATTAGCAGTAATCGACGATGTTTGCATAAAATAATTAGTAATATTTTAAACTATAACATCCCAAGATATTTACAGTGTTCCGTAAAAATGTTTCTTAAACTCTTAAGGCCGGTTTTACAAGTAAAGAATAAGCAGAGAATAAGACTATTCTCTAGATAAATTGAAAAAAGTGATTTTATAATTGTCTGTTAACCTAGGAATAGCTTATAACTAGATTTATCCTGAGAATATCTTATTCAACGGCAGTTAGGGCGATTTAAACCGGGAATAGTGGTTCTGGTTCTTAACCCTAAAAAAACATTTGCCTAACATGTGTTTGTTAACTTTTATTTTTTGAAAGAAATTTAACCTATAGTTATTCTTATTAGTTCAAAGTAGGCAGTGCTTCTTTTGTCTCAATGGATTTAATAGATGTTCCTATTTTTGAATCTTCTGACGAAGAAATTGATATACCAGTTACAAGAAAACCAAAGAAAATTAGAGAAAGGTACAAATTTGTTCTATAATAATACATAATGGATAGGCTGTAGTAATTTATTTAAGGATGGATTATTTTGAAGAAATGGATGATTTAGAATTCTTCCAAAGGTTTCGTTTAAAGAAACCAACCTGTAGACGTATTTTGGATGAAATTCGAGATAATATAGAAACCCAGACTAACCAAAATAATGCAGTTTCCCCAGCAATAAAGTTGTTATTATCATTAAGATTTTTCGATACTGGATCAATGTTAATTGTAGTAGGAGATTTTGTTGGTGTCAGCAAGGCAACAGCATGTGTATGTGTCAAACAAGTGAGTGAAGCAATTGCAATGTTGAGGCCTAGGTATATCAAAATGCCTGATACCATCGAAAAAAGACAATTACTAATACAGAGGTTTTATGAAATTGCTAAGTTTCCTTGTATGGTAGATGCGATAGATTGTACACACGTAAGGTTACAGTCTCCAGGGGAAGAAAATGCAGAACATTTTCGCAGAACACAGAAAAGGTTATTTTTCGTGGAATGTACAGGTGGTGTGCGATGCTAACTTACAGATACAGGACATCTGAATCTGGGGAAATGGGTAACTCAATTTTATTAGGATATAGTGGTTATGCTAATACCAATTATTTATTAACACCGTTACTAGAGGTTGCAACGGCTGCACAAAATTTATATAACGAAAGCCAAATACGCACTAGGAATACTGTAGAATGGTGTTTTGGTGATTGGAAAAGAAGGTTTCCTATTTTATCTATTGGTATGCGCATTGCGTTACCAAAATCATAAGCCATTATTGTAGCTACTGCAGTGTTACACAATATTGCAATTAAAGAAAATAATTAGTTACCCGTGAATGAGGTAGACTCTGCAGTTGATAATAATGAGACTGTTGAAAATTATGAAATACCTAATGAACATAATTTTATGAATAATATGCGCAGATATAATTTAATTATGGATCACTTTGAGAATTTATCGCAAAATGTTAATTAAATAAAATTGTTTTACACCCAAAATTGTTTTTTATTGCATTATAACTTAACATTTTTATTTTGCAAAAAAAAACATTCTTTAACAAAAATATCATTATTTAATGATAAGTTTGGCCGAACTTAACCGATATATTATATCGATGAAAATAATTGAGGTTTGTTACATATGATTTTTTAAATAAAAGAGCTACAGAGACATTTTTTTATCCATAACTTAATATATAACTATATAATAAACTACAAACCAAATAACTACCACTTTACTATTCATTGTCATCGACAATTACAGTGCCCTGGCAATGATATTTTAAGACGTAAGTTGCCAGAACAAAAAATAGTTACCTGTTTTACTTAATTAACCTGTACTTATTTGGTGATTTCAAATATCAGTGACATACTTTTTTCTTATAAAAATATACACTGCGCACCCCATAACTATGCCACTCTAGAGTAATTATAAATTTATGAATGCATAGATGAATAGTTTATGTTGGAAAAATGTCACCGTCCAGATAATGTCAAATGATCTCTTCCTGTATTTAAGTTATCGGTATAAAAAGAAAAACTTTATAGAATTGTAATACCCTGTAAGTGTCCTATTAAACATTGAATAAAAAATTGTTATACCTATAACAAACCTTAATTATTTTCATAGATAGAATATGTCGGTGAAGTTTGGTCAAAATTATTGTTAGCATCCTATATAATATTAAAAAAAAAACACAATTGTTTTTTCAAAACTGCCATCTCTAATTCACGCTTTTCTGCATTTCTTTTTTTCCCGCATTTCGTGTTCCTTTTTAAGAAGCTCTATTTGTAGCGATATCAGCTCCTAATAATAATTCTTGTTTACTACTAACGCTAGCTTCTGCTGTACTTCTATATTTCCGCTTGCGGAATGACTTGGGTACATTGTCAATATGTTCTAAAAATTTACTAAGTATTATTAATTTGTTTCAAACAAACTATGACAAAATTAGGGTACTTAGGTACTTAGGCAATATTATTATTAATAAAAATGTTTATTTTCGTAGTTTCTACACTTGACAACGTTGCAAAAAATGACCGCACGGTAGTTGATGTATCTAGCCATCTCGAACGATGATTGATTGTCATAGGCGCCGACTTCCCGTAGGAAAGAGGGTTTTGTCCCATTGAGCTAGAATTCCGAAATATTTTTTTATCGTCTTTTAGACCTCCCTGAGCAAGGGGTTAAAATTTTTGTACTTAGTCATAGTTAACCCTGTATATTCCAGTATTAAGGCATCACAGGGCATTATGTTTTAACTATATTCATTAACTATATACTTTAAAACAACTCCACACAGAATGTGTACTATGTTATGAGTACCTACATTTTAAAAATAATTATTAGGTTGGTACTGGAAGATCTACAGGAGAAAAGGATATAGCGGGAGAAAAATCTTTGAATGAATTGTGAAATTAGAATATGTAAGATATGCGACATCATTTTATTAAACAACTTTAACATTGCTATTTAGATATCATTGAGATGTTAACAACCGCGATCAAAACAATTCACTATTCGTTACTAATTGTCAATGTTTTAAAAAACAATTTTTATATCTATCTATTCTATATCTAAATAGCGTACGTAATCATACACATTTACTATTTTTAATATACATCTGCGTGACTTACAAGTAATTTTACAAAGTATACTATTTGCTTTATTTTTTGGTATATTTTTAAAGTTATTTTCGTAACCTATACGCATAAACTTGGGAAATTATAACTGAGGACAAATAATGATGAATACTGAAAAAAAGAAAGAAATAAACATTTCCATAGATTCCATAGATTTTTAATGAGATTTAACATGCGTCTAGATATTAAAATCCATTTTTGTCGAAAACTATTGTCTAAATCGAAGTATGAGTACGTTTTTTATGTAAAAATTGTTAGAATTTTCTTTTTTTCTATGAAATTAAAAACAAACTATACACAAAAAATTTTGAGTATATTTTAAGCATTACCTCCCTTTTCTTACCCGCCGCTGGACTAGCTGTACTGATTTTTTTTTTAATTTTCAAAAAGTTATGGAATTGCGTCAAATTTAATTAATTTATCTCTACACGTTTGAGAAGTACTAATTAAAAACCGTCATTAACAACTAACCTTTCACACCCTGTATGTCGAAAACGAAACGTTTTAGTACGATAGCTCTGAAGAGCCACGAGCAAAGCTTTATTCTAAATGCTACATGCACTGCGAGTCTCAAAGTTGTACTCCAAGTTTTAAAGTTGAACTTCAAGTTTTAAAGTTGCACTACAAGTTTTAAAGTCGCACGGCGAGTATTAAAGTTGCAGTGCAAAATCTAATTTGCTAGATTTCTCAAACACTAACGTGTACATTGGTCCATAATTCAGTAGAGAGAATGATTACTAGCAGTGACTTGTACAGTGTTAAACTATGATAAACGGAAGTGTGTGTGCTTAATAATTCTAGTAATCTATGCTGTCTTCTGTAGTAAGTTAATGAAACAGCAAGTACAGTCAAATGGAATGGTCTGATAGAAATAGTTTAACTTCTCTCGAAGAATTAGGAAACTCTCCTAGGAGTGTGAGTACGGATTTAGGAATCGAAAATAGTCATATTGAAGACATTTTAAGGACCCAACATTTCTCCAACCAATATATTTTACCACAATTCATACACGGTACTAGCCAACATAATCAACGAATTGAATCATGGTGATGTATATTAAGAAAATAACATGCTCCGTTTTGGGTGATTTTATTCAAATATTTGAAAGATGATAATTATTTTAATGGAATCTTAGTCGATACATCTTTAATTCAGTTCTGTTTTCTAAATCTAATTCAGGCAAGAATCTATTATTCTCATAAATGTTCTCGTCTCATATTATTTTTAAATTTCAGGAAGAATTAGATCAAGTTGTCTCAGAATGGAATACCTATAGTATAACAACTTCTAGAACAGCAGATCGCCTACAGGAAAGCCTATAAATTGTGTACTAATTGCCAGAATTGTATACAACAAAGAATTACTCCGTGGAAGTAAGAAACGAAGGAGTAAGATTATTTAAGGGACTCATCATAAAAAATGATATATATTGTGACAAATATGTTCATGAATTGTGTAAGGTGTTGATGGATGAGTATAGTTCTAGTACTCAAAATAATGTTTAGCGAGCACTATATTTGTATATGAATTTAAGACAAAATATTTATTAATTATTATAGGGAAAATTAACAGATTGATTAAAATGTGAATTAAAAAATAACCTAATAAGATCACGAAAAAAGAAATTAATACTGCTGCAAAATGCACTATATTAATTGTATGTGAAAAATGCTAATTAAATATGTCTTTATATTCTGTTTGTTGAAAGAATTAATTTATTTTATTAACCAAGTAATATTACTATAAACAGATAAATAATAAATAAACATTGCCATGCAGAACGAACTATAGCGGCCAAAATAAAATTAAACTAAAAATAGTTCATGGTATCTTTGTTCATGTATAGTATAGTTCCAGCAAAAGTATGCCTTGTTTTTTAAAACCAAAGGAAATAGTTACCCGTTATTTATTGCTTAACACGATAGAAAGGACTTACCAATTTTGTAAATTTTTATAGTATAATTATTATATTGTGTGAGAAACTTCGCTGTGCAACTTTAACAGTGGTATTCATAGTGCATCTCCGATCACCGGAGAGCGATCTCCTTCCTGAAATTATGTGAATTTCATAATGAAATTCCAAAATTTCGGACTGACTATGAATAGTATACTGTAACAGTGGTATCCTATATCTTCTTCTAGAAATTATGCGAATTTCATAACGGAATTCATATAATTTCGGGAAGGTGATTGCTCTCCGGCGACCGGAGACGGACTCTGAATACCATTTTAAGACTATAGTTGACTTGCAAAATTGTAGAAAGTGACTCATGTTATAAACCTGCTCACAATTTATAGCAGTCAACACAAAGAAATATCGAGCGCCGCATATCTCTGAGAGCATACCCGATTACACAGCTTCTTCTACGCATGCGCTGCAGTAAGTACGCATGCGCTGCTGCTTTAAATTGGCTGCGACGAATTGTCGGATCCAACTGTTTCATTTCCAGCGCTATCATGGGCGGGCAAAATTTCGGATATATCTTTTCGCGAATTTAATGATGAATATAATTAATTTTATTACTGAGGAATATCTGATGATGACATGGATGATGACAGGTCAAAATATGAGTATAAGTGATGTTGAAATATGTTTTTCATTAATAATTGTACGTGAATAGCATATATGTGCAAATAAAAAAAAGTGGTAAAAAGTACAACTTTGATGAAAAATCGCGGAAGGAAGATTGTATTTTTAAAATGAGTTTTCGACAAAAAAAATTCTATTGCTATATCTTATAAGATGAACCTAAGTCCGTATAAATGAAATCGAAAAGGGTATACTGATAAAAAGGACGAAATAGAGATATGGCGAAGTCTATTTAAAATAAATATTAAAAAATAAGAATCTGGATCGAAGAATATAGTATCGGATCCCACTATAAAACGACCTTCAGCGAGCTGGTTAATGGATGAAAAGTATTTTATATCCAATTAAATATGTCAAAAAATATAATGCAAATGGGTTGTCTAAAAAATTACAGTCCAGAATATGATTAATTAACAATTAAATTTTTTATTTTTTTTAAACATTTCACTGGTTTGGTTAATAGACAAATTCCATACCAATCGAAAGTATGAAGCCCATAGAATATGCAAACGTTAGGTTGACTATTTTTTTCCCGTCACAACTCTTGGGTAGGCAGGTATAAACAGGTAAATATATACTAGTAACTTGCACCGGTGTGGTTAATAAATTAAAGTTAAATTAATATAAAGATTATTTCATTACAAACATGGTGGTATAGGGTTGTCTGCGAAAAATCAGTCCTGAATTCCGGTTGTCGAGTTTTAAAAAGTGAAATATTCCCCAGCGAACCATTCCACGCGATAGAAGAGTACACAGCACTGCAGCTGTGTGTAGTTCGTCCATACCGAAAACGAAGACTATCCGTTTATCCGTTTCTCCAAAAAATCTAATAAAGTCCGGGGGTGGCGGTATTATTATTAATCTATCTTTAGGAACCCCTAACGCCCTTCAATGCCAATAAAACAACATTTTCGACCCTACTAATGGTATGTTGAGATTGAAAACCCGTAAATAATAAAATTTTCTTATAATCCATTTGCCGCCCCGAATTACGTTTAATTTTTTTTTTTAGGAAACGATACATGTAATCAAAAAATGTTATTAGACTTTTCGATAGGTAAGGTGGAGAAGAAGTCACAAAAAATTTCAATGATTTTAGACAAATTTCGTGTTTTCTAGAGCCGCCCCGGGAGGGGCGGCAGGAACGTCATAATATCAAGTCACTACTAGGAAATAATAGTCTATACCGAAAATGAAGACAATCCGTTTATCCGTTTCTCCAAAAAATCTAATAAAGTCCGGGGGCGGTGGTATTTTGCCGCCCAACTCGTAAACCGTTGTTTGTACAAAAAATTCTATAGAAGCATTTTTTCATATTTTCATAAAAAACATTCGAATATGTATTCGAAATGGAACAGAAAAGGTCGATTTCTCGAACTCGTGACTTCGAGACTCCACCCCTCAGTTATAAAAACAGGAGGGCAACGTATACGGTTCGGAGTAGAGGGTTACCGGTCCTTTATTTGAGAAACCTCCGATCCCGTCCCACAGCCGCCGTATACCTAGCCTCTTGATCCTCATTAGGAGTAAAAAAAAAAATTCCGCACATCGCACGGCCACAAATCGAATCCGATCGACTTCAAATTTTATGTACGTATATTTCGCGATAAGGCGGGGGCGCATCCGGTAATGTACCGAAAAATTTTTAGAAAACGGAATGCCGCCCCCGGAGCTGTTCCCCAACCGATCGAATCGAAATTTGAAAGACACGTACTCTTTGAGACGCGGAATCGAAAAAATTTGTCCTTCTTCGCGTTAGGGGTTCCTAGGGACAGATTAATAATAATACCTCCGCCCTCGGACTTTATTCGATTTTTTGGAGAAACGAATAAACGGATCGTCTTCATTTTCGGTATGGACGAAATACACACAACTGAAATGCTGTATGTATTCACTCGCAGAAACATTTTAAAACTCGACAACCGGAATTCAGGACTGATTTTTTGCAGACAACCCTTTACCACCGTGTTCGTAATGAAATAATCTTTATTTTAATTTAACTTTAATTTATTAACCACGCCGGTGCAAGTTACTAGTATCGATTTACCTGCTTATACCTGCCTACCCAAGAGTTGTGACGGGAAAAAATAGTCAACCTAACGTTTGCATATTCTATGGGCTTCATACTTTCGATTGGTATGGAATTTGTCTATTAACCAAACCAGTGAAATGTTTAAAAAAAATAAAAAATTTAATTGTTAATTAATCATATTCTGGACTGAAATTTCTTAGACAACCCATTTGCAATATATTTATTGACATATTTAATTGGATATAAAATACTTTTCATTCATTAACCAGCTCGGTGAACTGCCATGGTAGATTATCAGAAGCTCAAAACAAATTTATTGATACTACATAATAATGAAAGGCGCAATAATATTTGTAGTGTTTGACAGTTTCGCAAAAATGCAATTGTCAAAAATGGAGATTTTCCCGCCATAAATAATTAAAACAGAAGATGCAAAATTCGTTCAAAAATCCGTGAATTTTGCGTCCATGAGGACAAGTGGGTGGTGGTGAGCAATCGCCGTCCAAAAGGACGGCATTCTAATTTGTAGAGAGGATGACACAGGTGGCACATTTAAAGTAAATTGTTAATGTGCTAGGTTCAGACGACGTCAACTTATTTTTGATAATGTTGTGTGCTTTAATTCTTTTCAAGTGGCACGCTTAGGTAATCATACCACCCGTATCTTCCGTACTCATCTCTGTGTTGTGAAATAGTCACTCTCTCATTATTTTCGACCTTGGGTAATTGATAATACAAGATAACAACTTTAAATTTTGAAATATTCTTATTATTTCGAAATTGGTAAAAATTGTTATATCACTGTTTCTACTCTAAAAATAATGGATGTTATGTAATGCAATTATTTTTGTCATTTTTGTATATTTTTTATATCTAATCGCATTCAAATCTAGTACGCCTATGAAATGTTGCTCTCCGCACGCTTCGCCCGTCGCGCTAGTCTCCAAGCTAGCGATTAGTCACTCTCTACAATTTCGGCCGCTGACTATAGCAGTGTAACTTTTTAACGGGCATTGTACCTTAAAACTCGCAGTGCATCTTTAAAATTCGCAGTGCTACTTCGAAACTCGCAGCGTATCTTTAAACCAGGCACTGCGACATTTCATTTAGAACAAAATTGTGCTTGTGGCCCTGCAGAGCCATCGTATTTTAGGATATATTGACTTTTCGTCTTATTTTGAGGTCTAGAAAACGCAGATGTGTTTATGCTACTACTTTTAGCTACCTTGTATAATAATTAATTCAATATTTGTAATTCTATCAAAAAAATACAGCAACAATTTATGCTATTAGATAGCAATTACTATTACCTCCGGTTATGTTATAAGTAGCTTATTTCTATTAGCTCATTTAATGCAGAATATACGTATTCATAAAACATATCACCTATTATAAAAAGTTAATTTGCGGCTTACCGACTTATAAAGAGAAATTCTTATGTAAAGCCTGGCTAGAAATATGTTAAACGCTGGGTTGGGTCAAAGCTTTGATCACAAAATTTTAATTGGTTACGGTGCTGGGTCGGGTCTGGCCTGCATATGCCCACGCGGGGTACTCTCTTCATATCTTTAACTCAGACGAACCTAATGTTACCTTTTGCGGTGTTTTGTACACCTGGACGATCAGGAAACTTACATTTACCTGCTCCCGCTGTGCTAAACAATAGAAAAACTTGTAATAAATCACCTAGAGCTGAAAAAGAATTTGTAAAACACGGCTACGGTGTTAATTAAAAGAGCGGCACAAACAGAGAAGTGTGTAAATATAAATAAGTCGTAAAATTAACATGAGTTAGTAAAATTATGAAGAAATATGCGTCAGAAATAATATAATACTGTTATATATCATTCATTAATTCATTATTTTTACAGTAGGTATACAAAGTGATATAGAATTAACTGTTAACTAGTTAGTACTATTATTAAAATATATTCAAAATGGACAAATAGTGAAATATACTGTTACATAATGCTCAGTATCAATTTGTAATCCCAAAATCAATATAAAAACAATAACTTCCTTTATATTTTATAGAAAATTGTTATAAACTAATTTTATGTCAACAATACTGTATAAAATAATAATAAATAGCCTTACGTTAACGGCAAGATTTTTTCAATAAACTTATAAACTTACTATTTGACGTGAATGTAAACAGTTAAAAATGTGTATATTGCAAATTTATTTATTTGTAGGTTTGTATTACTCTATGCCGATACCGATTGCAAAAATTTAATTACAGTTGTATTCCGCACACGAATTGCTCTAACACATCACAGTGAATATTACATGACATTTCTGCAAAAATAAAAGAATTCAAATTTACGTACCAAAAGGTGACTACATAATTTTTAGGCTCTTTTGATAACAAGATATGCAGGCAATATATTTACAGTTCCAATTTAAACTTATATAAACAACTTTATAATTGTAATAAATATTCTCTATTGTACAAAATATATTATGGAGCTCTTTGGATTTCTTATGATCGATAATAAAATTATAAACACAGTAGAGATATAAGATTTATAACAATAACATAGTAGTTTAAGTGTGAGAACTTTGTAATAGGAGTTAAAATTAATTAATACACAAAAATTGAAAGTAAGTGAGTTTTAATCTAGAATACTCTAAAGTTTCCGATTTTGACATTAAAAATCTCATAAAGTTAACACAAAACCTAAGTTAGCGGTCTGAACAATTAATTAAAGCAATGTCAATGGGCCATCTTCAAAAGGTTATAACTCCCTTAGGAAGTATTTTTTGGATAAAGCGATTTTTGTCAAATCGATATGAAATGATCCCTAGAATTTGTCTTCTTCGTTTGTTGGCGTATGGTACACCCTAACCACTCACGGCAAAGTACTTTTTTAATTTAGAATATTCTGAATTTTTCGATTTTGACATTAACCATACCAAAAATTTGAAGTTAAAAAAATATGATTAAAAATACCAGTTGACCCTTCTAATTGTTATAATTAAAATATCATTTTTACATTAAAAGGCTGTGTAGAAGAGTTAACACATAACCTACTTTGATTTTTTAGATAAACAGTGATTTATACAATTAAATAAAAAACCAATGTCAATGGGGCTATCTTCAAAGAACCATACTTCCGTTAGGAAGCATTTTTGTATAATACGATTTATGGTATGATAAATTCTAGGGATGATCCCTATAATTGGCTGTCTACGTTTGTCGGCTTAGTTTGCTGACACCCTGTATTCACTTTGCTGTCGACAGCACTATTTTAATAGTAATTGTAAAACATTAATTTGATTAATTTAAATATCTGTACAATGAAGTAAAAGAACAAGAATATTTATATTATATTAATAGGATAGTAAACACTCTAACACCGTACTCTACTACTAAAAATTCTCACTTAATAATCAGTGCATTTAATTAGTAATATTTTAATATTATTTAAACTTGGACAGGAGCTCTGCCTCATCGGCATTTCTTCCAAAAATCAAAATTGTTTAAAGCCGTAGTTTGGATGGTTTTTATGTATTTATAATTCATGTAACATATTTTTATGAAGTGGGTAGTTTTAGAGTAGATTTATTTTAAAAATTACAGAGAGTTATAAATTAATGAAATTTTAGATATGGAATTCACGAAAGACATCCTCTCAAAAACATTGTAGCAAGCTGCTTACAGACATCGTCACTATTACTCTTGCTTCTGAAGATGCATGAAGACAATCTTAGATATACCTATAGATATATACCTAGCTTTATCCTTCTATGTTTTTTAGTTTTAGAACTGTTCCATTTTTTGTTTTAATATTAAATAATAAATTCTAAACAATGCTACGCTCCCACTTAAGTGACTCATACAGGCAGCAATACACAGTTTCATTTTAGAGAAGAAGAAGAAGAAAGTTAAATAGTGTACATTAAACAATATTATACCTAATCTTGGTCGGTCAGTGGTCACGCGATTTAAGGCGTCAGTACTTGAATCGAGGTGACTAGATGGGTGTGGATTCGCGCTCAGCCGCCGGTAGACCGTATATAAGCTATATTTGTGGAGAGGATTGGCACCCTCTCTGCGGGTATGGTAGGGTGGAAGAATGTTAGCTTGGGTCAATGTGAGAGGTTGATACCGGTTGATATTTGACTACCCTCCTAATTAATGAGGTTTTCCAGGTTTCTCTCATTCCTACACTGAATAGTGGTTAGGGTCTACCAACGTAAGTCGTTCCTGGGCGCAAATGTCGCCTGCTTAGTAATAATATGCCGCCCCCTCTCCCGCAAGTCTCCGACTTCTGTGCTAATCCCTGTGATTAGAATGAGGGGTAGAGATATTATTATTATATTATTATTATTATTATTATCTAAAATATGCAAGGAAGAAAGCTATGATAGTATCAAGATAACTAGCTTAGTTGCTTAGTTTCACTATTCCTCAAATACAGTAATATTTTATTGAAAGATTGACTTATTCTTGTATACTTAATAAAACTTACTAAATTACTTGAAATCATGAAAACTAATATGCATAATATGAGATGAAGTTATGTTTGTATAAAGAATTGCTTTGTTAGACATTACTGAGCGAGCACTTGAGGCAACAGTTGCTATTCTCAAAGTAAAATTATGTTTTCTTTATTTTGGACTTTTCAGTGATTTGAAAGAATTACTGCAACTATTTGAAATAGTAGTACATAATTTTGAGTAAAGTAAATAAAAATATTGCATTAAGAAAAAATAAAACTAAAAAATGATTAGTATTCTTGCTTTAAAATATATACTGTATTCTTTTATAAAGTAATATTTAATTATTTATATAAGGTGGGTTACAGAAAACAGATGTCTGTTAAATAAATATTTATTAATTTATTACTAAAGAATTAAACATTATTACAATAGATTTTTTGGCACTTTATGCTGAAATAATGATGCATTGTTTTAAGCAGAAAATTTTCTCAGTGGTGGCCAAAATGGAAAACGTGCATATGTTATGAATAATATTTTGATAGATAAAATATTTTTGCAGTAACGTAAACATTCACGATTTATATTGTGAATGCGTTAATACTTATATATCTTGCATGGAAATATCTGTAAAAATGGTAAATATGTAAAATCTCAGACGACCACGGTGTTCCCCTACACGCACCCATGTTTGACACTTATTATGTTATTGAACGTAAACGTTACATGATGTAAAATTGTAAATAAAGCATCATTTAGATAATAAATGAAGGGATTCTATAAAACAAAACATACACGTTAATCTATAAATGCTTTTTTGTAATCATAAAAATTATCAACTAACGACTACACACTAGCAAGAATAATAATTTTAGAACAAAGATTATTATTCTTAGAACAAAAAAAAATGACAAAACAAGATGAAGAAATTTCTATTCAAATAAATAACTATTTAAATGAATATTTACTTCTTATGTTAAATACAAAAATAGTTTTAAAATAAAAATGATTTTAATTCATGCAAATCTATAAACCTATAATTTAAGAAACAATAACCTTATATATTTAATTATATTTTATTGATATTTTAAGTAAATCTTAAATTTAGTGTTATTATAAGAAAAAAAAAGAATATGTCCTAGATATCAAGTAATATATTTTATTACTGTATTAATACATATACAGTTGAGTGAAGGCTAAAATTTTAAGTGGGTATATTAATATACTTGAATACAGATTAGAATTTCTTCCGTGTATTTAAATAAGACTGAGGTTTTTTTTAATAAACTGATGCGAAAATTAATCACACTGTATAAAACACACAGATTTTATAAAATTAGTTCTCTTATAATATTCAGAATATATATTCTCACTAATAGTTTAAATTCTTTCTAAAAAATTTTACTTTTGTAAAGTCCCGCCGCCGCCGGCTAAGTGTCAGTTAAATCGTATTATGGTCTATGCGGGAGGTATGTATATTTAATCACACAATAAAGGTCCCGCAGCTTTCAAGTGTTTTGATATACCGCCCTAAACAGTACCATAACCATTATAACCTTTTATATATAGAGATAACTGTGACCTGTGTAAAGACGTGGAAATAATTAATTTTTGTTGAAAACGTTTAATCATTACGTAAGCAATAAGTCACTAATAATATGTTAAAATCTAAAACATAAATTTATTTTTAAAGATATGTGTAGTAGATTGCTTATATCGCTAATTAATTTGAAGTTATTAATAGATCTAAGTGGTCGGATAAAAGTTTGCAACAATATGGTACAATGTTTCTTAATATCAAATTGTTTATGCTACAAATACCGCAAATAATTCACCATTTAGTATATTCCAAAACCTTACAATTTATTTTTTAATCATATTGATATTTACGGTTTTTCTTTCAACTCGGTTAGACACAAAGCTTGTTTGGTTTTCAGGTAAATCTTTTGTTTCTTTTTTTATTATTTTTATTTCCTTAGGTACTTATTAGTTAATTGTTTGTTTATTGTAATAGTGTATGTCTTAACTTGTTTTTCTTCATTTAAATTTAACTGTATTATATACGCACTATTATTACATTATAATATTATCTATAGTGCACCCTATAATTTGTATTGTTTATCAATATGTTGGGTTGCCAAATTTGAAAATAAATAAATAAATAAACTTAAATAAAATGATGGCAAATTAATTACTAGTAAGAATATGTATCGTGCTTAGTTAAAATATCTATTCTTTCTTTTTGTTTAGATATTACTAACTTTTTAAGAAAATATCATTGCCATTAAAACTTACAAAAGTACGATTGGTTAATATTTGAAAATGCTGAAAATTTTTGTGGAATAAATCCAAATCATTTGTTTTGTTATAAATCGATATAATTTTATTTATAAACATTAAAAAATACGAAGATTTATGATGTGTATTTAGTGGGTATCTACAATCTTTAAATTAAGTGACATGATGAAAATATCCCAAACAGCATAATAGCACAAAAACATCCAATTCGCTTACGGACAAGTGAAGCATCGATTACATGGCAATTTTTGGTATGGTGAACATCCATTTGGACTACATTGTAGGGCAACAAATAGACGTTGTAGAAGGACCTTTTTTGGACATTAAATATACAGGGTGTTCAGTAAAGAATGAGCTTTAAGGCTAGCTTCCTTGGACAAAAATAATCAGATTTTAATCAACTTACTTTAGTACTATTTTGCTTCCTTAAGAAGTTTAGGCATATATGTTCTTATTTGTTGGATTTGTTGGTACTCAAATTTTGGAAAAGGTTTTGAAATGTAAACATGAATATATAATTGATTTTTGAGTTAAATGTACATTTGACGCAAAAATCAAATGGATATTCATGTTTATCTCATAAAAAAACTTTTCCAAAATTTCAGTACACTTACCCACCAAATAGATATTATTTCAAAAAAATAAAATAAAAAGAAAGAACTTTCTTAAGTCTATAATTTCTCAAGGAAGAAAAATTGTACTAAGTACGTAAGTTGATTTAAATCACATTAATTTTGTAACAGAAAGCTAGCTTTGAAGTATGGCCAATTTTTTTGCTGAACACCTTGTAGACAGGGTATCCTAAACAATGAGATCCCACTCAACCACAAACACCTGGGATTAAAATATGATGCACCGTATTACTGCGAAGTATTTTGTTAATACAACTTTAAAACGATTTTAGCTAGCAACTTCTATTCGACATTTTTATTTATTTGACTGGAATGTATTTCTTTTGTGTTTTTACGTAAAAGTATTTTTTGAGATCCCTACCGTATTGACCACCTAATAAATGTAATATGCCTGCTTTCTGTTACAGATATTAAAATATCACAACAAAAAATGTAAATATTTTGTATTAGAAATTACAATTTAAATGCACATACAAAGTTATATAGAGTTATATAGAGGCATTAGTGTTCAAAATTGAGCTAGTGGATATTAATAAAAGTTAAGTAGTTAAAACAGTATTAGACTCGTATTGAAAATGTTTCGTGGTACAAAATTTAGAGGACTATAATTTGGTTTTTACCTTTATGTATTGATCTAAGTCATCTAATTATTGATCCTACGAGTCTGTAATTAAGAGGTATATTTCATTATTTTTTTGATACTGTACAAGTATGACCTCGCCATTTCTATTTGCTGCATTTCTTCAATTTTTTGACTTTACTTCCTGAAAACTGTAAAGTAAATTTTTTATTTCTCTGTGTAAACATAACTTCCTAAAATAAGTAGATAACAAAATAATGTATCGATATAAACAAATTTTATTCAATTTTATGAGTTTTAATGTCTCGTCATCTGGCAATATGCGGATTAGCCCTTTAATTTGACTATCTCATATATTTTTATCCATGCTTATTCGGTTTCTTTTATGGTTAAGTTGCCATTGTGTTTTCTACAGAACCTAAAACTTATAATAATATGAATAAGATAAATTGTACGTTACTTTACCTACTTACTGTATGAAAAAAAAAACGTAAAATATTCTTAAATATTTTAGTTTCTCTTGAAAAATGTAAACAAAAAGTAATATTTTATACTTGTCTTGTGTGTAAATGGGAGACAGAAAAACCTGATACAAAAGCAAACATTTGATGAACGGAGGATAAGCAGTAAAAAAATTATTTTACTCACCACAATTGCGAAAATTAAAATTACGCATCGAGGCCAACGCCGGCTTACATCCCTGACGAGAAAATTGAGGTTATGGTAACGATGTTGACTCATAACAACCAATAGCTGTGAATCAATCAGATAAACGAAAATAATGTCGGAATAATTTAAATTACAATTTCTTTATTTACATTAGACCTTTTCACATAATAACCTAAATACCGTAAATAGTATACATTTCTATCTCAGTTATCATCCACAGATAATATAAAGGCTTTAATTTTATTATTTAAATGATCCCTAGTAAAATACAATGATAATCAAAGCTGTTTACAACAGGATGGTTATTTAAAAAATGTTAAATCTTACAAGATTTAAACCTTTCAAACTTTGTGTCCAAAAAAGTATATTTTATTTGTGTTTTCTGGACATCTACTTAACATCTAATTTTGAAAAAAAATATATCCAGTTTATATAGATAACATCCAAATTATTATATTACGAATAATGCCCTACACTGTACGTTCTATAGATGTCCATTTTATGTCCACGGACGTTCGGACCAAATATGGGCCAAATACATCCATAGGATGTCCTGTGCGGTTTGGGATTACATTCAACCAAAGATACCATTATTTTCGTATATAGGTTTCTATAATATTGAACAAGTATTATTTAAAGAAACTAAAAATCGATATAAAAGTTACCGAAGCGAATGGAAAAAATCACCGATCAAGTACAAATATGTTAAGAGAGAATAGAGAAAAATAAGAATTAACGGAATAAACCATCAAAAAATTATTTATAACTTATTTAACTTATTTATAAAAAAAATTCGAAACTATATTAAATTCTTATTTATCGCCGACTCTGAGCTTCTGTCAGCCTCGAGGTTAGGTATATGCCACAAGTCAAAGGTGTCAAAAGTAGGTACAGGACAATGTACAGCGTTGTCACGTATATTGATTTATGTACAAATTTTATTTGCAAAATTTAGATAATTATTTAATGATTGAATGGTAAACACGATATGGCAGCACAAGGAGGTAGCACCTACCTTACTGATATTTATTTTCAAAATTAATATTTGGAGAGATTTCAAGAATGTTGAATCATTTTCTTACTTGTTTACGTTAAAACTTGTCGTTACAAAGATTTTCTTTCTTGCTACCTCTCGTTCTTTGGGGACTTTTTTCCCTTGACCGTATGTACATAAATACATAAAAACACTGCCACACATTTACAGCTAAAGCTTTATAGCAGTTATTCATTGTGGTTCAAAGAGGATTTGGTATAATATTTTGTCTACTTGAAAAACATCTTTGGTATTGCGCTGCCACACGATAATATGCACTTGTCACCCTTTCCATAAATTACACAAAAAATACGCAAAAATTTCAAACTAATAACCGTATACAATATATTATTTATGACAGAATCTGACGCAAGTTTCCCGGTTTGTACTGATGCAGTTTGCCGTCGCCATCTGTAGGCCACTTAGAATATTCATTTTAAGATTTTATAAGTAGTCTTTGATATTTGGAGAGTATGCAACTAGCAGTGCAAAATGTCAGTTGTCATAATTGAAACCTGGTTCAATTAATATTAGTGACTAATTTTTAGTTTAGTAGTTAAATAAAGATATTTCTTTATAACATAGTTCGACTTATGACATGTACTGTTTGTTTTTCTATTTCATTTCTATTTTAGATTTTACACAAGTAAACTGCCACGGGTACATTCCGAGTTTTATATTAGTAGGTATTCCTTACATTAAATTTCAATTTTCTTAGAATAAAAGGGTATATTTAACACGGTCTGTGTATCCCGTTAATGGATAAAATTTTGACGAAACTGTTGTTCTCGCTCGCCCCTTGCGTCTGAATTTATGTGATTTGAGTACACCATTGGTTCCATTAAATCCCCATCGAATCGTGTGAACAATGGCGGCGTAAACGAGAGCATAGTCGGTGGCGTTTGTGGCCTAAACCGGTCCTGACCGATGTGCGGCGTCTCTTCCAAGGGTGGCTCTTTTCTGTCAGTTTCGAACTGTATAAGGGCGATCTGCTCTTGGGGGACGTCGCTGTTTGCTTCTTCCTGTTATACGAATTCTTTATTTATTAATAAGTTTTTCCTTTTCAAATTTGTTCCTGAGCACGAGGTCTCTGGGCTACTGGTCCATAGCTGTTCATCTGCAGCTATTACGGACGACTCTGGCCGAGGATAGGTGGAGGAAAGGCAAGAAGGTAAACTTAATTTAAATTTCACTCGTAACTACTGTTCTGAACACTTCTACTTAGCTACAACTACCTGCACTTGTGGATGAATACTAAAGAGGTTTGTACAAGTTTAATGACAAAAATCGTGACATACTCTCCATAAGAAATCTGTCTTCGTAGTGCTACTGAACGCAGATTTGCATTTAGTTTTATGTGGGTACCTCAAATCTTAATTCAACCTCGATAGCTTAGGTTTTTATCTATAATTTTATGCAAATCCGGTCCAGCTAACTATAAAGACAACGGAGATATTCATGATTTCCGGTAACACTATCGTCTGGGGCGGCTTCTGTGGTACAGCTTCTAGGGTCGGTACCATCAACCAGGGTCGTCCTCGAGACTGTTGTTAGTTCCTGTGGTTGTGTCGTTTCTAGGATTCGTATGTCTTCTAGTTGGCCTTCACCTTGGTTCTCTGCGATTTTCAACTTTGTAGACTGCTTGGCGTATTCTGCTTCTTGGGAGAAGTTTTCCTCGTCGCAGAGAGAGTGCGGCTGGCCCTGTTCGGGGACGCTGGTCTTCTCTTCATAGACAGTGACGATCACCTGAAGCAAAAGCAAACTTGGCCTGGTCACCTTTGCTTCCCCTGAAACAGTTTCTGCAAGTACATGCTGTTTTGACCTAGGGAGGATGGAGGAATGACAGGATAATGGGAGATACTGTCTATAATCTTCTCCTACTTGTATGATCTTTTCTCCCATAACTTGCAGGCTTTCACGAATGGCCTCGTCCTGGGTGTGCTTCTTTGGAGGCTTCTCGTCAGTTTTTTGCATGTAGGGACCAACTGGACTTCGTAGCATCCTCTTCTCGGCTGTTAGATTTCCAGATACGTCCTTGTTTGGTGCTCCTTCGTTTTCCTGTCTTCTGATAGGCGGGGACGTCTCCCAATTTCTAGGTATCTCTTCTTGATCCCTCTCCAGCGAAGATGACCTGGCTACCTGTTGTTGGCTACCTCCTTGGTTACCTATGTATAACTTCTTTCTTGCCACGTCAATCAGCACCTCCTCTCTTTCTAACCAATCCGAGCCTACCACATAGGTGTCATGGAGTTTGGTCATTACAAACATCTCAGCATACGTGGGTCTTCCCTGTATTGTAAATTCCACCCTGTGAGGTCCATAACCAGTGACTGTTTGTCCATCAGCTAGTCGAACTTGTACTGGTTTCAAGTTTCCAATTTTTTCTGCTGCATCGCAGCTAATTAAGGAGCAGGTAGCTCCTGTATCGATGAGTGCTCGGTAGATTTTTTCTGCTCGTTCAATCCTCAACCTGTGTACATGGTTATGGTTGAACTCAATTTCGACGGTGGTGGTTACCGGGATCTCGACGCTTCGTCTTGAGCCGTGCCCCTCTGCCTATTTCCCTGGTCTCTAGGGGCTTCTTCGATGGCAGGTAGGTCCTGGCTCAATACGGCGCTGACGTGGGCAATTTCGCATACTGTATATTTTTTCTTTCTCCCCCAGTCCTATTCTGGGGACTCTTATCTCACTCAAATGTGGGTCGCACGCCTCGAGTTGGGCGCCATGTTCTCGCTCGCCCCTTGCGTCTGGATTTATACGATTTGAGTACGCCATTGGTTCCATTAAATTCCCATCGAATCGTGTGAACAATGGCGCCGTAAGCGAGAGCGTGGTCGGTGGCGTTTGTGGCCTAAGCCGGTCCTGACCGATGTGAGGCGTTTCTTCCAAGGGTGGCTCTCTTCTGTCAGTTTCGAACTGTATAAGGGCGATCTGTTCTTGGGGGACGTCGCTGTTTACTTCTTCCTGTTCCTCCATTATTATGTAAACTTCTTACTATTATTGAGGTTGAATATCTTATACCAGAGCGCCTACTATAAAACGCTCTACCTGGGCCCCGATTATAGACACTTATCAGGAATGTAAGGTAAAATACTCGGAGAAATGTGATGAAGAACAGTTTATAAGTTTAATGAAAGTTAATTAGCACTAAATTGTTGTAAAGTTAATGAACAAACACTACAAGATTTCAAAAATTACTATGACAGCACACTAATTGCCAAAAAATGTTAATTTACTTGCAACAGTCAAAGCTTGAAGAGGGTTCATTCATTGTCTATAGTCTATCACCTTTCACTACTTGTTTAAAAAAATCAGTTCAAAGTTTATTTAAAAAAAAGTTAATTGTTATGTGAGTCACTAGAGACAGTCAATCTTGGAGTAAACAGTCAACCACTTACCGGGAAGTTCAAATTGTCTTGGCAGTTCGATCTCTAAACGTTCTTGTAGCACTTTTAGTTTAATTAAAACACAAAGGAGTATTGTTTATTTTAGAAGGCTAGAGTTTTTACGTAAGTATACGAATTCTTTATTTATTAATAAGTTTTTCCTTTTCAGATTTGTTCCTGAGCACGAGGTCTCTGGGCTACTGGTTCATAGCTGTTCATCTGTAGCTATTACGGACGAATCTGGCCGAGGACAGGTGGAGGAAAGGTAAGAAGGTAAACTTAGTTTAAATTTCACTCGTATATTCCCTATTCTGAACACTTCTACTTAGCTACAACTATCCGCACTTGTGGATAAATACTAAAGAAGTTTGTACAAGTTTAATGACAAAAATCGCGACTGATACTCTCCGCAAGAAATCGGTCTTCGTAGTGCTACTGAACGCAGATTTGCATCTAGTTTTATGTGGATTCCTTTGGCTTTGGCGCTTTGATTCGTCGAATCTACCTCAAATCTTAATTCAACCTCCGTTGGATAGCTTAGGTTTTTATATACAATTTGATGCTAATCCGGTCCAGCTAGTTATAAAGACAGCGGAGATATTCATGATTTCCGGTAACACTGTTGATTGAAAATGTAGTATTGGCAGTGTGCAACGAAGGACCGAAGAACTGCAAAATATTGCAGCTAACCGATTGATTGTTATCCATTAGGTACTATTATTAATAAAAATATTTTTATCTTTTCTCCATTTGATAATGATGTAAAAAACGACAGGTAGGTAGTTCACATTTCTAGGTCATCTCGGACGATGATTATCATAGGCATCGATTTTTCGCGGGAAAAGATGGTTTTTACCATAGAGCTAAAATTCTGAAATAATTTTTTTTATTGTCTTTTGGCCTTCCCGAGCACCTGGTTAAAATTTGTACTTATAGTTATATATATCATTGAAATTTTGTATAGAAACGTCCTTGAAATATATCATATACATAAAAATGGGTTTCTTATTTATCTATTGCTTTTAAGCCATATTCTTTATGAGCAAAAATTTTCTGGAAATTTGTGTTTTATGAGTCCTCATTTTATTTACTATAGAAAAGGTACATTATCGTTAAGATCACCGTTGCAGAGAAAATTGGATTTCAATTATCTAGTTCTGTCATATTTTAATACATTGTTACAATTTAGGCAAATTTACTTATA
The DNA here is from genome assembly GCA_037114965.1 of Monochamus alternatus. NCBI lineage: Eukaryota > Metazoa > Arthropoda > Insecta > Coleoptera > Cerambycidae > Monochamus > Monochamus alternatus. Next base: position 43,219,764 of record CM073431.1, on the reverse strand, counting down.
TTGAGACGGCAGCGTCTAGTGGAACGCAACTAAAGCCTTGTCCTCATGGATGCGAAATTCGCAGATAGTTGCACAAATTCCGCATCTTTATTTAAATTATTAATGGTCCGGCCAGTGTCATTTCGCAAAGCAGTGAAGCAGCGTAAATTTTATCGTTATTTTTATCATTATTTGAGGTTAGTAAGTTTCTGACAATTAATGAAAGCTTAAGAGGTTAAATAATATTAAAGTTGGCGAAATTCGCTAAAAGTTGGGTTTCCCAGCCATTAAATAATTTGCACAAATCTTAGGCTATATATCAGTAGGCGTTGACATTTGTCTAAAGGTAAATCGTAAAAATATTTGATATAACTAGTAACAATTTTTTTACGAATATAATGGAGTTTGATTAAATAGAATACCATCAAGTGCTCAAAACTACGTAATTCATTGCGTTCCATTTTTCTCTGGAACGATGCATTTTACTAACAAGAATCATGTTTAAGGTAAGTCCAAGATAGATGCCGCAAATTTTGAAAAGAATTGCTTTGCGGAAAATATAAACTTTATGTTCTCTAACATACGTACATACAGAACTTAACTGATATTTTATCTTATCGAAAAACATATAACAGAGGAATATTATGAAATACATAAAAAAATGTAAAAATAAAAGCTTGTATTGCGGCCTCTTTACCACACAGAAATAAATGTTGCAGCGAATTGGAAGAGATGGTACATGACTCAGATTGATATATACGAAATAAATTATAAAACAAAACAGTAAAATAGGGTTTATTGCGCTTCTATTTTTTAAGAAGCAATTTGCTGATCCCCGAATGCAAACACCAACAAGATGTAGCCAAAATATTGGACAGGACATCTCAGTTGTAGTTTTTTTGACTTATTCAAAACCAACGGCATTTCATCACTTGAATACGTCTTCTTTGTTTTTGATTTGCTTCAAAATTTTCCTTTCTTTGTTTGCTATATGTTTTTTTTGTCACTTCTACTACATTCTCATTTTTTTGTTCATCTGCCGTTCTTTTGGGTCCGAATATTTTAAACAGATATCAATATTATAGCACTCGTGGAATTGTGGAATTTGGAAGTGGGGAGATTTTCATCAGCATTTTAGAAGGAGATATTAATTTTGACATTAACTAATAGATGCTTCGATTGGTAATGAGGTTTCATTTAGTATATCAAAATCAAATGCAGTACGTCTTCCGATTGGGTAATTTTATTGAAAAATTGTTTGCGCACGGGTTTGAATGAGCTGGGTTGCGGTTGAAGTTTCATTTACAGTTTTCATTGATCGAGAATTCACTTGTGTAATGGATGTTGCTGAATTATGTATAACTTTTGAAGATTATCCGTTACTTTATGGTTCATTAATTAAATTCAAGTTTCTGTATGCGCTAGGCAGAGATGTGCTCTCATTTGACGCCTAATCAGAAATGCTGTAGAAATGGTCTGGAATGCGATTTTCATGTGAAGAATAAATTCCACAGACCTCAAATCCTCAAACGGCATTCCCTATTGTAGCAGATTTTTGCCATGCTTTACCTATCAACATCTCTGCTTGTTAATTGGGATACAGTTCTATTTGGGTGACTTCTTACCTAAAGTGCAATTTGAGAAAACGGAAAAATCAAGAAGCTGAAGAGCTTGTGTACAATGACTGGACAGACACAGAAGAATAATGTCCCTCTGTACTGCTGTTACCAAAATCACAAAACTGTTGCTTACCAAAGGGTCTAGTTGGTATAAATTACTTAAGCAATAAATCTGCAGAGATATATGATGACTTTTTATTCTTGTAAACTTCTGAGTCTGGAGAGAGCCTATCACTGAACTCTGGCTGTTCTTAAACACTTAAATATTAATTAATACAGAAGGAATATACTTCCCATCGGCACTGCAACAACCAATAACAGTAGTAGTTGCTTTTTTCTGTGGCTGTTGGGACATGTACATCTTTGGATCTCTTTCGTATAATAACTTCCCTAGGTTCAATATTTAATTACAAACCATTATCGTCCATATTGAAAATCTTAGTTGGATTGTTCAACATCTTGTTTTCAATAAAGACTTGCCCCAAGAGCGCAAAAATACGCTGTTGCATCAGTTCTGTTCATTCCTTGCGCCCGCATCAATGAGTTTCGTTCTAAAAACGACTTCAGACAGTCGTATCCTGCCTTTCCAGCTTGACGATTAAACTTATGTGATATTTTAAATTTTTCAACGAACTCAAACGCCAACTTTCGACCATCAGCTCTAATAGGTTCGAAACCACTGTCGGCTAATGTCTGCATGTGTTTAACTAGGCGCTGCTTATTTAAATACTGCTAATAAAAATTGTACATATTTAACTATTGTCAACAAAGGAGATCTTAGAGAGATGGTTTACAGCTGGACACATATTTTAAATATTTTAAATTAAAAATCATTTGGCGTGCATACGAATATTAAATTATTTTATTGAACCAAATTAATAAACATATTTACAATCGAGAGTGTGTCAATGTTACACAAATGAAATTCAAAACAATTAAAAGTGTCCAGTTGCAAAGGTTACTATCAAACCACACTATGTCTATCCTTCTTGCTCTCTCTAAGAATCAAGCGATAGACTTGCTGGCTGTTCCAATTGTTTCAATAGGTAGTATAATTCTGATGTACTGAGCATTTCGAATGCGTATAAATACTATTGAAACTGGGTTAATGTCAGCCAGAGCCAGAGCCAGTCCATGGCCAAAGGTCGGTGGTCAGCCGTTGACTGGCTCTGATCTTTAGAAGAGATTCTCCCCTGCGCAAAGGTCTTATTGTAAGTATGACTGTTTTATGTTGGTTTGAATAAATCTGTATTTTTATTAAAAGGTTGAGTTTCTTTACCTCTCGCAGAAGCCAAGCGAGTACCCCAAGAATACAAGAGAGGTATTATTTATATATGTTTATAGATGGTGCAGGATACTCACACATTTTCCGTGACATTCGAGGGAAGCCCTAGACTTTCCTACTATAGAGTCACACACTCTTTTAGTGACACTATTTTTGACAAAAAACCCTTTCTGTTTATATACATTTATATACAGGTAACAATATTGTGTGAAGCTCAAACTACTTTGCGGACTAAAATCCCGATCGGCATTGAATTACACCCACAATATCTACTTATACATTCTTTATTAGTAACTTTTATCACTTTTTACTGCACTATAAATGTATTTAAGCTAATATAAATCAATTTTCCTATAATTCCTATCAATGAAGTCATATGTATGTTCTCTGATACCAAATATGCTAATGAGCAATTCCATAGATAAAACTGTATTCAATAATTATTTAAAATAAAAATTAATCTAACCACATTTGCTACAAAAAGTCATACCTGGTTTTTATTATATAATATTCAGTATTAAAATTTACTTTTGAAACTGTGGGAACTCGAAAATTCAACCACAATAGATGAGATCTGATCTATTTCTGTATTTTTAGGATTGCTTCCTCAGGTGGCCTCCTTTATGTTGAGTCAAATATTTATATAGTTATAAAAAATATTATATAAAATAAAAATTGAATACAGTTTTGTCTACGGAATTGTTCATTAACATATCTAGATATTTGGCATCAGAGAACATACTGTTACGGAAGCTCACCTAACTTTTTAGGTTGTTAATTATGTTTCTGTTTACGTTAGAATTTATAATATTTGTTTATTTTGACGTTTTCTGAAATATTCCCGGGTACATTCTATTTGATTCTCGAGACAGCGGAAAACTTCTAGAAGCCTAAAAACTTATATAATCGGATCAGTTTCGCTGACACAGTTGAGCTTATATTGAGCAGTCGAAGGCGATTGACAAACGTTAAAGTAACGCGTTGACAGTTGTGAAATTTGTTTGAAGGATATTTCTTGTGTAATCAAGTGACAATAAAATTTGTTTGTCTACGTGATATGTTTTCACGCTAAGTCAAAGTAGAGGTTACAATACATATGACTTGATAGGAATTGTAGGAAAATTGATGTATATTAGCTTAAATTCCTTTACAATACAGTATAAGAAACTTAGTAGTCAATAAACTTAAATCGACAACGTAGCAACTACCTCGTAAATTATTCAACCATTGACTACTGCCGCGGAAGCCTGTAAACCAATGTCTATCCATAAGTTAAGTTAGTTAAATACTATTTACAAAAAAAGCTTTCAGGCGCAATTCAATTGCTTCATTATTATCTGTAAACTTCTAATACTACAAACGTTCTTTGAAAAGACTGATAGAAGGAAGTATGAAGAATACGATGGATATTGTTATATTATAATTAGTAATATGAGAGCATGTGTTGCTGAGAGGAACTCTATTTAAGTGACTATAATATCGTAGGTCTCAGCTTGAGGCTTGAAGAGGTTTACGGATATAAGGTCACTAACATTCTACAAGATAAGTGCTTTTATCCAAATCATGTTTTATACTTTCTGGTTAGTCATGAAGTATCCTAAAAGTAGTTAAGTTAATATATTTTTAGGGATATATTAGCCGAGGGTGAAAAAGATGTGAGCGAGCGCGTGGAAATGAAATTGTGATGCCGAAGTCCAAGTCAATTATACAAGTTTTAACAAGTTTAAACAGGATTCGACAACTCTCTGCTGTCAGCTTTTGCCACTATATATCACACATATAAGTATATAATAAGTAACTGATACGGCTTTCGTTGGATATGTTGCTACCAGATGTCGGTTTAAGTCAAAGAGAAGAATCAGTGCCAATGTAAATATATCAAAATGATTAAATTGCTCTATTATAGGAATTTTATTACGAAGACGTATTACTACTGAATGTTAGTAAGACTCAAAGAGACGGTTCAGACGGTTAATGTTAGCAATACATATCATGATCAAATTAATATTTTTTAGGTTAAATAATAATATATCAAGTACCATCAACGCTCAATCGTTTGTGACATCATTCAAAATGCCATACCAGCTGGAAGTAAATAAAAATATAAAATTGAAGACATAGACATTGTTTCTGGTAAATATGGGTCCAGAGTGGTGGTAAAATTGAAGAGTGGCAAAGTCACTTTACCGGAACGTTTCATAAATGTCATCAAAGGAGCTGACGTCTCCGAACTTAAAAATAAAATGCAAGAGAAGCCCGTGCACTAAGTGAGCAAAGGTATTGTTGGAGTGAAAATATGGATTCCCAATTATATAAGAAGAAATTAAAAGAATTTCAACAAAATATTGAACATTTAAAGCAAGATATCCAGTATATTGAGATTGTGAGAAAGATCAATAATGCTCATCACTCCAAACAACAACACTAGTAAAACTTTGGCTCCAGTTCAACAACTAGGTCTACAATACATACATTGGGGTTACGCCAACAGAAAAACTGAATCTGGAATGTGTTGAATCCAGTGTGCTATCGATCAAGAGCATTTTCAATAAAAAATAGCATTATTATAATACAGCATTACTGAACCTCTACTTAAGTCTTAACCTCATCATTATATTGTATATATATAGTATTTAATAAAATAATTAAAAATATTTTCTTTATCTTTATTTACCTTATTCATATTATAAGTAGAAGACTAATTATAAATTCATTTATGAAATAAAAATATATAATATAATTAAACAGTGCTAATCTTGTGAATCTAGCTGTTGTGAGAGCTATCAAATCCCAACCATTTCACGAACACCTTATCCCCTTCAATCTCAGATCCTTCTCCACGAAGTAGACATGTGGGTATTTAACCCTTTGCAGCTTTTCTGTGGCAGCAATCCTTTATTCGCTGACCCTCAGTATCAAACAGCACACAAAAGTATGTTACGTGATTCGTCCTCTTAAAGTTTGATATGCTGAAAATTTTATTGGAGCGGTTATGAGTTAAATCGTTATCAAAGACCCCTATGCTTACTTATTCTCACCTACTTTGAACTTGAACAAGATCGAATATAACTTTTGTTATTAATAGTGATTAATATTAAATTTCTTCATTAATGCCTGTAAATATTTACTGTAAAATTCCTTGCCCGTATCTGTCTGTAAGTTACGTGGTATTCGATTATCAGTACTTAGAATCTTTCTCATAGCACTGGTAACCTCGTGAATTACTATTTTTCTCCTATTAAACTCTTACTGGCTTATCCAGTTCATTAACGATGTCTCGCTTTACGTCAGACATGTTATTAACCAGGTTCGTCGCTGGTTAGTAGTGAAAGTGAATGTGTGAAATTGTGCTCCGATATTAAACTCAACATTTTTGGGAAGTATCGAATATTTAATTACACAAGTGTTTATAATTAATATAATAAGTTTACTGAATTAGTATAGAAATTTTCAACCATGGTAACGTGTTTTAAATTAGTAGTAAGAGACAATATAAAACACGAACTGTAACCTTCCGAGGAGTCGATCCGAGGTTCAGTGCGTAGCGGGAAAGAAGCGCGCAAAAACAGTGATAAGGATAAGACGAGTTGTCAACAAAAAGAAGAAATATATAGAATATACAGTAAGTTCAGTGGCGCAGCAAAGAAATATACAATGGATGAATTAATTGAAACAATGAAACCAATGATGTCAGAATTTAAAGAAATGAGGAGAGGGGAGAAACTGTGGCACGAAGAAATTCTGGATCTTAAAAAAGAAAATCACTCTTTAAAAAAGCAAATAGAAATATTACAAGATAAAGTGGAGTTAATAAAAAAAAGGGATACAGAAAAATACCATTGTTACTGGTCTAATAACAACATCAAAAGATACGGATAACCTAAAAGAACAAACTACAGATGTACTTAAAAGTTTATTTGGAGTTGACAGTCAAATCAAAGCAGTTATAAAGTTATCAGAAAAAGTACTTAAGGTGGAAATGGAGGATATACATGAGAAAAAAAATACTAGAAAATAAGAGAAAGTTAAGAAACGTAAGCGAGTATGTCCAATTCGTAATCGTGTTAAGATAACTTGTTCTCGTCTTGATATGCTTTTTGCTATTATCCATCTATTTACTGTGGGTTTAATTTCTTTCAGTTTGGAGTCGGTGCGATTCCAATCCATTTGCCATTTATCGTCAATTATTCCCTTTATCGCTATAACCAAATCATCGGAACGTAATATTGTATCATCAGTAGTATCCTGATTTGCTGCGGTATGTGCTGCTCTATCTGTATTTACATTCCCTTGAATACCTATGTGGCTTGGTATCCAAATAAAAATTATGGTTTTATCCATAGTGTGCATAGAATAAAATGCACTTAGAATTTGTTGTATCATGGGGTCCTGGTTAAATACATGTTTAATAGCCAATGTTGCACTTAACGAACGAATCTGAGCAGATGAGAATTGTATTTTTCTGGTCCATACTGGCACTACTGTTCAAACTCCAAGAATATGCTGAGTTTTCTGATACAAATGCACTGCCGACACCCAGATTTGTTTTTGAACCATCTGTATAAATTATTTTAGCATTAGTATACTGATGCAGTATTTCATTAAATTTATTTATAGAGTGACACTAAGGTTGGAACCTTGAGGGACACCGTTCTCCAAATCATGAATTACTGACATAGAATTGTGAAAACTTACTTAAAAACATCTCTTAAGCATAAAACTTTTAATAAAATTAGGAAGAGTTCCTCTTATACCCCAGTCGTACATCTGTTTTAATATACCATATCTCCAGGTCATGTCAAAAGTTTTTTCCATGTCAAAGAATACTGCTAAATGGTTTCTATTGAAGAAACTATTTTGAATGGCATTTTCAAGGTATACCATGGCATCAGTAGTAGACTGTTTTGTTTCGAGATACCAAATTAGTCTAAAATTAACCATTTTTTCTAAAACTGGACGCCAATTTTGGGTCTTTATTAGATTTAAGAATAGGTATTATATAAGCTTCACACCACTTTTCTGGGTAAGTACCTGTTAACCAGATATATATATATATATATATATATATATATATATATATATATATATATATATATATATATATATATATATATATATATATATATATAACCATTTTTTCTAAAACTGGACGCCAATTTTGGGTCTTTATTAGATTTAAGAATAGGTATTATATAAGCTTCACACCACTTTTCTGGGTAAGTACCTGTTAACCAGATATATATATATATATATATATATATATATATATATATATATATATATATAATACGCATATTATATTTTCAGGTAACTGTTGTAACATTTCATAGTGGACATTGTCTGGTTCTGGGGAAACATTGCCCAAATCTTTAAGTGCTCTCTCCAGTTCTAAAAGGCTAAAAGGATCATTGTAGGAGAAATGGCCCGTTGTTTGAAAATTAATTTCAGTTTCTTCCATATTCTTAACTTGTATGAAATTCGGATTATAATTAGCAGTGTCACTTACATTTTCAAAACACTGTGCGAATTCTACAGCAATGTCTGTCTTATGCTATTATCCTATCTGAGTATTACTGGAATTGGAGAGCCACAGTTTTTCCCAGATATTTTTCTGAACTTGTCCCATACTTGTTTTAAGGGCGTTTCTCGAGATATTTCAGTTACATAGTTTCTCCAGGATTCTCTCTTACTTTTGATTATTGCTATACGGGCTTTCGCGCGGCAACGTTTAAAATCTATCATATTTTCCTGGTTAGGGAGTCTTTTAAACTTATTTAGTGCTTTCTTTTTATCCCTGATAGCAGACTGTACTTCACTATTTCACCAGAGAACATATTTAGGACTAGTTGCATTTGATTGCGGTATGCTCTCTTCAGCTGCTTTGATGATAGCATTTGTCAATTTATTGTCACGTTCATTTATATCTTCCGAAGGTTCTGGGGTATTTACTATGTATCTGTAAAGTTCCCAATCAACTTGTTGTATTTTCCACTTTGTTCTGTGGGTGATCTGTACTTCCTGTGTGCGTATATATTGAATTAAAATTGGAACGTGATTTGAAAAGATGCTGTTTTCCAAAGTTTTCCATACAAATTTTGTTATCAGAGAAGGAGAGCAAATTGTTAAATCTATACTGGTAAAGTTTTGTGATCTGTTATTTAGATAAGTTCCTTCACCGGTATTTAGTAGGACTAAGTTATATTCATCGATAATTTTTTCAATGAGTTTGCGTCTAGCATCTAGTTTTATTGATCCCCATAAAGGACTATGTGAGTTAAAATCTCCTGTGAGTATATAAGGGGGTGACAGCTGTTCAATTATTTCCCTTATGTCATCAATATTCCAGCTAAAGTCAGGTAAGTAGATATTGCAAATCGTAGTTTTGAATGGTAAGTATGTTTCTACAGCAATAGCTTGTAGCCTTGTTTGTAACGGAATTATTTTATATGACATATTTCCTTTGAGGAATATAGCTACTCCCCCTCTAACTCTTTCATTAGGTTCTATTTCTTTTGTAACTGACACAAATCCTTTTAATCTGAATTGTTTACGAGGTTTTAGATGGGTTCTTGTATGCAAACACAATTGGGATTTTGTTGCATTATGATAGTTTTTAAATCAGAAAAGTGGGCTTTTATGCCATTGCAATTACATTGCAATATTTTAGCCATTATGTTAAAGAAAAAATAATAAATAAATAAATAAATAAATAAATAAATAAATAAATAAATAAATAAATAAATAAATAAATAAATAAATAAATAAATAAATAAATAAATAAATAAATAAATAAATAAATAAATAAATAAATAAATAAATAAATAAATAAATAAATAAATAAATAAATAAATAAATAAATAAATAAATAAATAAATAAATAAATAAATAAATAAATAAATAAATAAATAAATAAATAAATAAATAAATAAATAAATAAATAAATAAATAAATAAATAAATAAATAAATAAATAAATAAATAAATAAATAAATAAATAAATAAATAAATAAATAAATAAATAAATAAATAAATAAATAAATAAATAAATAAATAAATAAATAAATAAATAAATAAATAAATAAATAAATAAATAAATAAATAAATAAATAAATAAATAAATAAATAAATAAATAAATAAATAAATAAATAAATAAATAAATAAATAAATAAATAAATAAATAAATAAATAAATAAATAAATAAATAAATAAATAAATAAATAAATAAATAAATAAATAAATAAATAAATAAATAAATAAATAAATAAATAAATAAATAAATAAATAAATAAATAAATAAATAAATAAATAAATAAATAAATAAATAAATAAATAAATAAATAAATAAATAAATAAATAAATAAATAAATAAATAAATAAATAAATAAATAAATAAATAAATAAATAAATAAATAAATAAATAAATAAATAAATAAATAAATAAATAAATAAATAAATAAATAAATAAATAAATAAATAAATAAATAAATAAATAAATAAATAAATAAATAAATAAATAAATAAATAAATAAATAAATAAATAAATAAATAAATAAATAAATAAATAAATAAATAAATAAATAAATAAATAAATAAATAAATAAATAAATAAATAAATAAATAAATAAATAAATAAATAAATAAATAAATAAATAAATAAATAAATAAATAAATAAATAAATAAATAAATAAATAAATAAATAAATCACAAAAAAATATATAAGAAAAGTATCACAGAAATTACTTTTCAGGAGTAGTACCACTAGATGATACTTGGGAGATATTAGAGGTTTTCTCCATGCCGGTTGTAAATTTTACTATTTAAAATGTCGGTACACACATTCACTATTTCAGGAATCATTTCTTTGATTACATCTTTGATATATTTTATTGGCTGAGCTTTTGCTACTTGTGCATACGAAGATTGAATATTGGGTGTGCTCTCTTCACTTCTTCTTCGGACTTCTCCGTAGGTAATACGTTCGTCTGTTTTCAGTTTTTAGATGGCTTGTTCAAGTTTGTATACTGGACACGATTTTAACCTGGCAGAATGTAGTGTAGTGATAACCTTCATAATTTTTTTTATATATTTTTAGGTATTAATAATGTGTAAAACTAACTACTCAGTGGACAAAAGCCCCAACCTGCGTTGAATTACGCCCACAATATCTACCCATATATTCCTTCATGCAGTTCTAAACCACATACACATATCTGTTCTTTATTACATCGTGTGGCTGTGTGACCAAACCGTTGACATCGGAAACCTCTAAGAGGTGGTGGAATGTAAGGTCTTACTTTAAGAGAATAAAAGACGGCTCTAATAGTAGATGTCAGATGATATCTGTGAGTTAGAGTTTGAATCAGATAACGTTAACAGTGAAATTAATAAAAATTCCAAGAACTTGTATGCTATGCAAGTAAAACATTTGGAGGAATTGTGTAATGAAAAGGACCTTGTCATAAGGACTCAGAGCATCGCCATAACAGCTCTTACTAATCAAATTGCTATGTTAAAAGAACAGTTACACAATCTTACTGTAAGCAATACCACTTCTCAATCTAAACATCAACCCAAACCTTCCTACTCTAAATCTGCTAGCAATACAGGTGGTCTGTCAAACTTCGCCCAAGTCACTGCTACTATGGATTCTACTACTGTAACATCTCTTATTACGGCACAAGAGGTATATATTGCTTTAAATAACATTGAAGCCCACCGTATTTACAATGACGCTGTCAATCTGTTGAATGATACTAAATTGGATGTACCCAGGTGAGAGAGAAGTAACAGAAGCTTATTGGTGAGTAGTGGTTTTGACCAAAATAAATGTCCTTTTAAGGCGGCAACTTCAGTGAGGTATAAGTTTTTCCACGCCACAAACTTTTATGTTGGTGTTGATGAGGGAAAACTATGTAATTATCTGAATATCTTTTGCCCCTAATATTGAAGTTAATAAACTGGTGTCCTGTAATCCCACGAGGTACTCTTCATTCAAAATTAGTGTCCCAGAGGCCTACTAATGTTGTGCTGAATCGATTTTTTCCACCAAAGCGATTTCGGAACGATCAACAATCAGGATAAGTGTAATTTGAATTCTCACAAATCGGTATGTTCTGTGATATATATCACCGTTCAAAATATTTCGAATAAAATTGATCAACTGAATTTATTTTTTAATGATAACAAATATGATATCTTTTGTATTTCTGAGCATTGGCTAAATAATACTAACATAGGGAAACTTAAATTGAATAATTATAACCTTATTTCATTATTGTAGGTCAGATTACATGCATGGCGGTGTTGCCATTTTTGCTACAGATAAATTTAATCTAAATTGGACAGTTTTTGTGCTCCGCAACATGTGGAATTTTGTGGAGCAGAAATTAAGTTTTCTAATTCTGTTATTATTTCTGCCTATAGGTCATCAGCCCATGGCGGCCTTATAGTATTTAAGGGTAAAATTGCAAATTTATTTGACTACTTATCTGCTCGCTATAGATACATTGTTGTACTGGGCGACATAAATTTCGACTTGCAATGATGCTATTGATATCTGTAATATTCTAGTTATGTACGGGCTGAAATTTTCTATTCACCAACCAGGGTTACGGCAACGACTACTTCGTGTCTAGATAATGTGATTTGTAATCTTCTCAGCATTTTACTGCCGGAGCCAATGATCCTCTCATTTCCGATCATTGTGCAGTGTATATGTATTGGTATACAGTCTGTGATAACAGACTCCTCAGGGTTGTCTCACAAAAATAAATTTTAATAAACATAATATTGATAAATTTGTATGTAGTATTCGCTCATTTGACTGGTCAGCTTGATGAGAACAATCTAAGTGCAGATCAGTTGTCAGAATCACTTTTAGAGATTTTATGCACTGCGTGCATCAAAGCGTGATATTTGCTTTGATTTACAATCTACCAGACCAAGAAAACCTGGAGTAAAATGGTTTAATGAAAGGCTCCGTAAACTAAGATCTGAACTACGTATATCTAATAATAATTTTAAATTGTCTCATTCTTATCATGATTGGACTTTATATGTTGAATTACGTAGGAGTTATAGGCGGGCATTGAAAATAGAGAAAACTAATTACTGTGCTAATCTCATATCTGTAGCAGATGATAAGAATAAAATTGTATAGAGCCTGGTTAAGCGCGAGCTATCTACTGGGAGTATTTCAATACATAGCACATGATTTCAATCTTTTTTATAGTACCATTTCGGACACTATTGTGCAAACAATTGAAACAACTCATATCAATCCATGAATTTTTCTTAATAACATACGAAGGGCATCTACATCATTTTTAACGGCTCCTATTATTGATTCCGATGCTAGGCAGGCTATATTAAAGTTAAAAAATTCAGCTTGTTTAGACTTTTATGATCTAAATAGTTATGTTTTTCAAGCATCATGTGAAATTATGGTACATCCTCTAACAACATTATTTAATAAATGTATAACCGATGGTATATGGCTCATTTCAAAAATTTTTGAAATTATTATTAAAGATTTTCTTATACTTAGATAACCAACATATTTTGTCATCTTCACAGTATGGATTTCGGAAAAATATTCTACGGTTAAAGCTTTATCAGCAGCTATAGATAATGCTGTAATCTGTGATCTTACCAAAGCGTTTAATTGTGTAGATGTTGAAATACTACTCACAAAATTAGAACATTATGGTATAGGTGGTACTATTTTAGAATTACTTAAATCATACTTATCAAATAGAATGCAGTATGTGTATGTCAATGGTGTCATTTCAGATATGCTGCCTATTTCCAGTGGAGTTCCCCAGGAATCAGTTTTCGGCCCACTTTTGTTCCTCTTATATATCAATGACTTACCATCCTCATTGGCAGGGACAAAATGTGTCCTGTTTGCGGATGACACCACTTTGCTTACCAGAGATGTCATTGAGTGATGCGGCTCTTAGTAGATCTAAAGTATGGTTTAGCAGTAATAATTTGAAACTTAATGAATCCAAAAGTAATAGATTGTTGTTCTCTACGGATAAATGAGTTGATAAGATGAAGCCGATAAAACTACTTGGTGTTACTCTCGATTCGAGTCTGTGCTGGTCTGGTCATATTGACAGCGTTTGCTTTAAATTGTCTTCTCAAATTTATGCAATTCGTCAGTTAAGGCGATGCTTGGATAGTACTGCATTGAGGATCGTGTACTTTGCACTGGTCCATAGTATTATATCATATGCTATTGTCTTATGGGGCAATGCCTCCAAGTATTATAAAGTTTTTTATCTGTAAAAAGCAGCGGTGAGGATCATTGACTCGGCCCCTTATGGGACATCTTGCAGACCTCTGTTCAAGAAGTACGGGATCCTCCCCATGTCTTGTGTTTATAAATTTGAGACGCTTATACAAATACATAAAAATGTTCGTAATATTCCTACCTACGGTGAATCACATGACTACAACATAAGGCTTGAGGGAGCTCTAAGACTTCCCTATTCGAGATTGAAGACCACGGAATTAAATAAGTTAGATCCTAGTATATACAACAAATTCATGTTATATCATAGACATTTGATTGTGAGATCAATTAGCTGCAAGGAGTTCCATACATTATCTAAGAATTTTCTGTTGTCAAATTGTTTTTACAGTATCTCTGAATATAATGAGTTTAGATCGGATCATTAAGAACATGTGACTTTGCTATCAATGTTAGTACAATTTATTATTATTGTATTGTATTTACTCTTTATTCACATTTTTTTTATTATCTAGTTCACCTTAGCTTTTAACGTGTTGTGACAAAAATATAGACTTTTGTAACTGTTGTCAATAAACCTACTATCTATCTATCTATTATTAATATTATCAACAAAGTTGATATGTTAAATATTTTTCTCAATGAGAATAAATCTGATGTGTTTTGCGTATCCAAACATTGGCTTAATCAAGAAAATTTGAGAAAACTAAATTGTACAAGTATGACCTTGTGTGTGGTTTTTGCAGGTCAAATATGAATCATGGTGGGGTTGCTCTCTATGCCTTTAACAGATTCAAATTAAAATTGATTGATGTCAGTAGTTTTTGTGTACAGCAGCATAGCGAGTTCTCTGGCTCAGAACTTAAGTTTGCAAATTGTGCCATTATCTCTACATATGGATTATCTAGCCATGTGATACAACAATTTTTAAAGAGAATCTCTCTAGTTTAATTGATTATTTGTCGACTAGATATAAACATATTGATGTGATTGGTGATATAAATGTAGATTTGATAGGTGAGACAGAGCATGCTAGGGAGGTATTAAATATTCTTACAATGTATTTCTTACATTATATAAATTCTCCAACTAGAGTTACTGCTACTGCTAGCTCTTTCCTTGATAATGTTATTTGTCCCCTGAAGATGTTGTAACAGGAGTCGTTGATCCTCACATTTCTGATTATTCTGCTGTATTTATTATCATAAAAGACGTACATAAGAAGCCGTGTCTTCGGATAGGGTTGATTCAAGAATTTTTAATAAAAAAATGTTGATAAATTTTTTAATAGTATTGGTAATTTTAATTGGTCTCATGTAGCTGATGTTAACATAGATGAGTTAGCAAAATTACTGCTAGATCAGTTATGTGTTCAACTTGATAAATGTATTTCAGTTAAGAACATTAAAAAGAGAATGAGTGATTACATTACATTGATCTGCGTGGAGGTTATAAGTGAGCGCTGAAGGAGGAAACATTTCAATATTATACAAATTCTATTTTTACCTCTGATAATAAAACCAAAACTTTATGGAGTATGATTAAGCGAGAGCTTCCTTCTAACTCCGGTTCGGTTATGTCGACTCTATCCCCTAATGAATTTAATGTTTTTTTTTTCGTTTCAATATCTGAGGCTATAGCTAAGACCATTACTGTCCCTAATGTAGATCCTTATGTGTTTTTGCGTAATATGCCCAGTCCTTCTAGACCATTTTTCATGTTATCTGCTTTAGAAACTGACTTTAGACAAGCTATTTTGAAATTAAAAAATTTGCGTTCAGATTATTTCGACCTAAACAGTTGTGGGATCAAGGCTTCCATAGATATTATTTCTAAGCCCCTTCCGGTCTTATTTAATAAGTGCATTGTCGATGGTAGATGGACGCATGTTTTTAAAATATCTAGAATTGATCCTGGGTTCAAGAAAGGGGATGTCGATGATCTTGATAATTATAGACCGGTTGCTATGGTACCAATTTTATTAAAGATTTTTGAGACCATCATCAAAAATGAACTTATATTTTATTTGGATAGTAAATTTGTTTTTTCTTCGAACCAATTTGGTTTTCGAAACAAATTTTCCACTACTAGTGCGCTCCCCACTGTGGTTGATTTTATAGTTGAAGAGTTGGACAATGGATTTCCTACACATGCGGTTTTCTGTGAACTAACTAAAGCTTTCGACTGTGTCCATACCGAAATGCTGTTGAAGAAACTGGAACATTATGGCGTACGTGAAAATGTTTTGAATTTATTTAATTCTTATTTAACAAACAGGTTTCAATATGTCAGTGTAAATGGTGCGGTTTCGGATTTGCAACCTATATCCTATGGTGTGCCTCAAGGTTCCGTCTTGGGGCCCTTATTATTTTTATTATATATCAACGACCTTCCGGGGTCCTTAGATTATTTTCGATGTGATCTTTTTGCTGACGATACAACCTTACTAACTAACGGTGATATGTGTCAAATTGAAGTAGCCCTTGGCAAGGCCAAGGACTGGTTCAATGTAAACAAACTAAAGTTAAATGAAGCAAAGACGAAAAATATGATATTTAGTTCTGATAGATGGGTTGTAAAGTCAAAACCGGTTAGACTTTTCGGTATTCGGTTGAATACTGGTCTGTGTTGGTCAGCGCACATGGAATGTGTGAATGTGTTTGTGAAGTATATTCGCAATGCGTCAACTTAGATCTTGTTTGAATAATTATGCGATGAGGGCGGTTTATTATGCTTTAACTCGCAGTCTATTGTCATATGGTATAATTCTTTGGGGTAGTTCACCAAAATCGAATAAAATTTTCTTGTTGCAGAAGGCTGCTGTGAGAATCATAGACTCTGCACCTTACAGTTCACACTGTAGACTATTGTTTAAAAAGTATGGTATTCTATCTCTTCCTTGTGTTTTCATTTTAGAAACATTATTACACATACACAAGAATTTATTAAATTTTGTATCTCATGCAGTCAGACATGGTTATAGCACACGGTGGAGAGAGAACCTAGTATCATCATACTCACGATTAAAAATGACGAACATAAATAAAATTGATATAGATCTCTATAATAAATTTATGAACTTTCATGGTCCTGTTAAGGTTATGTCCATGCATTCTTTTCAGAGGCTAGCTAAAAGTTGTCTAGTTGAACAATGTTTCTACAGTGTGCATGAGTATTTGACCTTTACTGTCTAACCTGTACTGTTACCCATTTATTTTTGTTGTCTTTTTATCTGTGTATTTGTAAAACTTTTTTTATAGTTTCAATGTTTTTTAACTCTAACGACAATGATTGTCTTTCTATTATCATACCTATATTTTCTTGTATCCTGACATAAATGTACTATGTATATATTGTATTTGTAAAACGTTTTTGACAGTAAGATCAGAGGTTGAAACCTATTATGCTCTATAAACAAATATTAGAGGTTGTACAGTACAAGTATAACATCACAGAATTTGCCCCGTTCGCACCCAATTCGACAACTGTGCTATTGCGAAACGCTAAATTGCCCCGATCGCCCCTACGCGATTCTGATAAATAAACAAATAATGCCGTGTATCGAGGCGCAACTGGAAAAATTAAGAATCGACGAGAAGCGTTCGAGAGTCGTTCGGGAAATGGATCTACAGATGCTAGAAAATACCTGGAATATTCATTTGGTCTAAAAAAGAAGAATAAACGAGCGAGGCAGGCAGTCTTGAATTACAGTATTGAATTGGAGTGTTTAGTTGGAAATTTCCTGGAGTTTTAAAGTGAAATAGTGTTTAGTTTAGCTGTAATTAGTATTCAATAGCGTACAGAGCAGTTAATAAAGATTAGTGATTAACTGTTTGTCTTTTTTGGTAGAAGAAAAAGTCGAGGTAGGAAACCTGTGACAACTTGGTGTCGGAAGTGGATTTAAGTGGAAGTTTGAAGAACTTTCTAGAACCCTGTGCGTGGGTGAACGGTATTATTTGTGAAGGACGATCTCGAACATTCCAGAACTTACGGACGTGAAACAAAGACCCAAGTCTGACATATCATCGCACTCGTCGTGACTTAAGGAAGTGAACGGTGGTATTTGCGAAGGACAATCTCGAACATTCTAGATCTTTATACGGGAGTGAGGCAAAGACCTAAGTGTGACATATCACCGCACTCGTCGTGGCGTAAGGAAGAGGACGGTGTTATTTGAGAAAGACAATCTCAGACATTCTAAAACTTTATACGGGAGTAAGGCAAAGACCCAAGTGTGACAGATTACGACACTCGTATCATTCTAAGGAAGTCAACGGTGACATTTACAAACACATTCGTGGACATTGTACAACTTTCCAAAGAAAATAGAGTGAATGCGTGTAACTAGAAATCAAGTCAATATGGATGCACTAATGGCAAAACTGTTAGAAATGATGTTGTTGAACATCGAGCCGGCAGGAAACATGGAAATGCAGATGCCCTTTCTAGAAGACCCTGTGCTGTCAACTGCAAACACTGTAGTAGTCTCCAAAGGAAAGAGGACATCTCATCAGTTCCTCGCAAGGTAGTAGCAGCCCAACCTGAAGACAGATGAAGTTCAGTGGCGAATCGGGAAGACCAGCAAGCTCACTGTGACATCAAGTCTTTACTAGACTGGAAATAAGCCAACAACCGACCCTCTTGGGCTGAAGTTGGTAGTAAAAAGCCCAGCTATTGGGCTCAATGGAATTACCTGGTGTTGGAAGACGGTGTCCTAAAATGAGTATGGGAGAACAATGACGGAACGGAGGTCACGAAATGGTTCCGGGTCAAGGAAGTGTTGCAAGAAGTACATGGAGGTACTGGTGGTGGATATTTCTGTATTGTTAGGATTCTACAGAAGATTCGGGAGCGTTTCTACTGGTTGAGCTGTAGGACGGATGTAGAAGATTGGTGCCGAAAATGTGACATATGTGCAGCCAGCAAGGGACCAAAGACCCGTTCCAAAGGCAAAATGCTCCAGTACATCGTACGAACACCATTGGAGGGGATTGCCATTGATATCGCTGGCCCCTTTGCGACCCAAAGTGAGAATCGATATCTGCTAGTAGCCATGGACTACTTCAGCAAATGGCCAGAAGTATATCCTCTACCCGGTCAAGAGGCCACAACCGTAGCAGAAGTGCTAGTCAACAACCTGTTCTGCAGATTTGGTGTACCCATGGAACTACATTCAGATCAGGGCAGAAATTTCGAATTAGGTGTGTTCCAAAGGGTCTGCGAGCTTATGGGAATCCGAAAAACCAGGACCACCCCACTTCATCCCCAGTCAGATGGTATGGTGGAACGCTTCAACGCCACACTAGAAACCAATCTAAGGATATTTGTGAACGAGAACCAGACAGACTGGGACACGCTCATTCCACTCTTCCTATTAGTTTACCGTTCAGCTGTCCATGGAACTACTGGAAAGACTCCCGCGAGGATTATCTTTGGAAGAGAGCTTCGTCTTCCAGCAGATTTGGTATTTGGTTGTCCTGCGGAACAGCCCACAGAGCAAGACACTTACACCCATGAGCTAGAACGAAGACTAGCAGTCATACACGACCAAGTGAGATCTCGAATGCGACTAGAGAGCGATCGCATGAAGACTCGATACGACGTCAGGACCAATACAGTCAGATTCCAACAAGGTGACCTGGTGTGGCTGTACAACCCCACGCGGAAGAAAGGAAAATCGCCTAAACTACAAAACCGTTGGGAAGGCCACCACACCGCCATTAAACGGATCAATGACGTCATCTACCGGATATAGAGGACTCCCAGGAGTAAGATGAGGGTTGTCCATCTAGAGCGTCTGTCCCCATATAGAGGTGCATCCGATCGGGACAATCAGTCTTAAGAAGGGGGCAGTGTCACAGTATGTGTCCCGCTCGCACCCAATTCGGCGACTGTGGTATCGCGAAATGCTAGATTGCCCCGATCGCCCCTATGCGATTCTGGTAAATAAACAAATAATGCCGTGTATCGAGATACGACTGAAAAAATTGAGAATCGACGAGAAGCGTTCGAGAGTCGTTCGAGAAATGGATCTAGAGATACTAGAAAATACCTGGAATATTCGTTTGGTCTATAAAAGAAGAATAAACGGCCGAGTCAGGCAGTCTTGAATTACACTATTGAATTGGAGTGATTGGAAATTTCCTGGAGTTTTAAAGCGAAATAGTGTTTAGTTGAGCTGTAATTAATATTCAGTAGTGTACAGAGTAGTTAAAAAAGATAAGTGAATAATTAACTCTTTGTGTTTTCTGGTAGAAGAAAAAGTTGAGGTAGGAAACCCGTGACAATATTATAAGAAAATCTCAAGTGTACAGTCTAAAAAAACATACAGTAAACTCAATTAAAACTGGCAAGAGAAAGAAAAACAACACTTATCTCGTTATAAATATTTCACAAGAAAGAGATTAATTATAACTATAAGATTGCTATATCAACAGATAAAACATTCTAAATTAATTCACTGGCTTTAAATATGTCATAATTGTTCTTGAACAAACTTATATTTGGGGAAGACAATATATTAGTTTGCAGGCAGTTCCAGTTCTGTCTTATTTTCGTTTTAAAGTTTTCTTTACGAATTTTGAATGGATAGCCACGAAGTCGTTCATCAGTATTTAGAATTAATAAATCACGAATAATGTCACAAAACTGACCATGCAGCAGCTTATATGTAAATATAAGATCTCTTCTGGTTCTTCTCAAAAAGTTTTGTATCTTTAATTAGGTGATGGGACCATATTATGTTAACATATTCAAGAGTAGGCCTTATGTATGATTTGTATAAAAGGTGGAATAGTATAGGAGAAGGATTGTGGAACGTTTTAAAAATTATTTAGGATTTGGAGTTGGCTCTTTTGACAATATTTGAAATATAGGAAGACCATGAAAGGTTAGAAGTTACAGTTACACCTAAGTCAACTTGTTCATCCACTGATCTTATGGGACTTTCATTCACCTCGTAAGACAGGTGAGGATTGTTCTTTCCAAGTGTTTAACAATAAGGACGAGGTGTTACACCAATGTTCAGTATTATTAAGAGTGCTCTGAATAACACCGCATTGTTCAAAAGGATTGCCATAATTTTGTATCGTCCGCGTAAAAAACAGGAACAGTTATAATATTTTCAAGATCTGACAAGTATAGGAGCAATAATATTGGCCCTAAAAGCGACCCTTGTGGAACACCTAAATAAACTTCACGCAGGGAAGAATAATCACGAATGCCAAGATGATCAAGTTTTAAGAGGAGCCTATATTTAGGCACCCTATCAAAAGCCTTTGCAAAATCTAGGTAGATCACGTCAACTGGATGACCATGGTCTATCGCGCCAATATCCTTGGCTGGATAAATGACCAGGTAAGAACTTAACATTCCCCTCTAGTTACAGGCCCATCAGTCTCCTGCCCATGATGAGCAAAATAGCTGAGAGGGTGATCCTGGCCAGACTGCACGACACCACGGAAGAACTGCGCATCCTCCCGGACGAGCAGTTTGCGTACCGCCGTGTCCACTCGACGGAGCAGCAGATTCTCAGGTTAGTAGAATTTGTTTCCGCAGGTTTCAACACAAGAGAATCTACCGGAGCAGTCTTCTTGGACGTCGCCAAGGCCTTTTACAGGGTCTGGCACGATGGGCTTATCGTAAAGATGCCCGACTTTGGCTACCCTGTCGGCCTAGTCAAGCTGGTGGCATCCTTCTTAAATGGCAGAGAGCTGCGTGCGAAGGTGGACGGGGCCCTGTCCATCTATCGACCCATGGAAGCCAGCGTTCCCCAAGGCGCCGTGCTATCCCCGCACCTTTTCAATATCTTCACAGCGGACCTACCCAGGACAGAGGACACTTCCGTGTGCCTCTACGCCGATGACACCGCCATCTTAGCCCGATCCTTAAACCCGGAAATGGCGACGAGGCGACTCCAGAGAGCGCTAGGCAGACTGGAGGACTGGTATAACCGCTGGAAGGTGGCGATCAACGCGGAGAAAATCGAAGGTATGATATTCTCTCGTAGGTACAAAGCGCAGCCGAGAGGCCGCGTGATGTTCAACGACGAGAACATCCAGTGGACCGATGAAGCCAGATATCTAGGGGTGACCCTAGATAGAAAGCTGACCTGGAAGCCACACGTCGACGAAGTGGTTCGCAAAGGCAAGTTCGTGAGGGCGAAACTCTATTCGTTACTCCATAGGGATAGCCGACTGAGCCTTGGCAACAAGGTAAGGTTAATCAAGTCTGTCTTGCAGCCACAGTTGACGTATGCCGGAGCAGCATGGGGATACGCAGCGAAGACGCACCTGAAAAGAGTGCAGGCCGTCGAGAATATCGCGAGCGGTTTCGTGCAGAAATGCAACGAATCTCAACCAGTCCCTGTCATCCAGGACGAAACGGACCTCGAGGCGGCAGTCGTGAGCCTTGAGACAGATATCCGCACCGCTCTGAAAAGCAGCACCACAGAGAGGACGGAAAGGAGACGTGTGGACCATGCAGGTGAGTTACCTCTTGATTTGCAGGAGCAGATTAGGGAGAGACGTGCGGCCAAGCGACGAGCCATGAGGACGGGCCATCCACGCGATAGGCAAGTCGCCAATCAGCTCAACAGGAGAGTCAAAGCCGCCCTGCACGAACTCTACCAGGAGAGGTGGCATAGACACTTGCAATCGCTGAATCCTGGACACGTAGGTCTGTGGAAGATGCAGAAGGCGCTGAGGGCTCCCCGCCGTCCGATGCCTCCAATTCACGGATAGAATGGGATCGTCTACACGAAGCGGGACAAGACAGAAGCTTTTGCGGACAGTCTTGAACTGCAGTGCAGAGAAAACTTTCTCGACGACGAGAACGAGGATCCCCCACCGGAGAGTAATGGCGCTGCTGAACATCTGCAACGCCATCCTGAGGCCGACGTCATACTCATCCCTAAGCTAGGTAAGAACCTAACGTTCCCCTCTAGCTACAGGCACATCAGTCTCCTGTCCCTGAAGAACAAAGTAGCCGAGAGGGTGATCCTGGCCAGACTGCACGAGACCACGGAAGAACTGCGGATTCTCCCGGACGAGCAGTTCGCGTACCGCCGTGGCCACTCGACGGAGCAGCAGATTCTCAAGTTAATAGAACTTGTTTCCGCAGGTTTCAACACCAGAGAATCTACCGGAGCAGTCTTCTTGGACGTCGCTAAGGCCTTTTACAGGGTCTGGCACGATGGGCTTATCGTAAAGATGCTCGACTTTGGCTACCCTGTCGGCCTAGTCAAGCTGGTGGCGTCCTTCCTAAGTGGCAGAGAGCTGCGTGCGAAGGTGAATGGGGCCCTGTCCACCTATCGACCCAGGGAAGTCGGCGTCCCCCAAGGCGCCGTGCTGTCTCCGCACCTGTTCAATATCTTCACAGCGGACCTACCCAGGACAGAGGATACTTCCGTGTGCCTCTACGCCGATGACACCGCCATAACAGCCCGATCCTTTAACCCGAAAATGGCGACGAGGCGACTCCAGAGAGCGCTAGGCAGACTAGAAGACTGGTGTAACCGCTGTAAGGTGGCGATTAACGCGGAGAAAAGCCTAGGTATGATGTTCTCTCGTAGGTACAGAACAACGACGAGGATATCCAGGGATCAAGAAAGGACCACGAAGAGACATTGACTTTTCCCTATCCTACTCCGGAGCTCCTCTAGGTGGGCTCCGTTACCTTATCCTTTCCGCGACGCTGGACGACAGGGCCTTTATGGTTCTTTGTCCTAGCGTTTCCCTAGAGCCACAGTGCTAATCCTGACTTAACCCAAACCCCTTCCTGGTCAGAGGCGTTCGCGCCGCGACCAAAACATGACTACCCCCGGGGGTTAACGAGTCAGCGAAGAAAGAAGAGTAGACAGAAGAGCGCCAGAAGATAAGCCCTTGCCGACGGGGCTTGCCAGGACAGGAGGAGGTTCCCCGAGCCGCCGGCATCTGCCGCAATTGCGGTCGAGGCTGACCGGAGAAGGGAACTAACCTCTACGAGGCGTCCAGGCCTACAGAGATGAAGTGGGTAAAGAGAGATAATCCCTCTCGACCCCGCTCATCCGAGGTCATTTATCCAGCCAAGGACATTGGCGCGCGTACGCAGCAGCATCTCAGTCCGTGCCAGACTCCGTCGAGTGTACATCGTAATATTCATTCAGTTCAAGAGTGTTTTAGTGCTCTTCAGCCACCAGTTAGTGCTCCTTCGAGATAACAACTATCAACCTAGTGCTCCTTCGAGACATCACCTACAAACCTAGTGCTCCGTCGAACAATATTCATCATACAACCGTTGCTTTCGCTTCGAACCACACCGCAATCAGTATTACAGTATCCGACGCCGCAGCTATCTTAGTAGCCGGATTTTTTCCTGGATTGGTAGTTTTTACTAAATAAAACTTCCTGGCGCCCTATTCAACCACATCGCTCCGCTACTTTACAAAACCTTCCACCTATAAATCCTGGACGGGATTAACGAACCGCCAAACGACGCCGCGACTTCTAGAGCCGCCGCGACGCCAACCAGGTCGTGAAAACGCGAATAGAGAAAAGGAGTGAGTTGTCGCCTGGGAGGTGGGGCTCGAGTGGAAGATAAAGTAGTGAGAAGTCAGAAGCCATCCGCGACAAAATTCGCGCATCCGCGAGAAGTCCAGTTATCCGCGAAAAATCTCGCGAAAAACCACGAAACCAGTAATCCAGTCCATGGAAGCCACTTCTACCACATTTAGTAGTGCCGACGAGGAAGTGTGCTGCAGCAATAGTGTTTCGTTCGCAGAAATATTACAGTGCGTACGACAGAGACAGTCACAAACAAATGAAGACCAGGAATAGAGTGCATCGTGTCAAATTGAGTGTGATAGTACAACATCATGGAACGGTCCAGAATCCTAGACGAAAATGCTCGCGGAGACAACGAAAATTGCTGCTGCGATGAATCGACTCGCGAATACAAGCCTAGAGGAAGTAAATGACACTCCACCAAGAAGACCTCATCACCTGTTGCCAGGTCAATCTACGGAGGGAATCGGAAATGTTCCACCAGCGCCTGAAGCATCGATATTAAATCAGTTAATTCACCTGAGCTAAGCCGCACCCAGTGAACGACTTCTAGAGCCGCCGCGACGGAGTGCGTTTACACGAGTTCAGTGATTCAAACTAGCAAGCAAATTAGTAACCGTAGATCTATCAGGAACAAAGCCATGTTGTGTCGCGGACAAAATATTGTGGAATAAAGAAAAGTCACACAGTCACAAGGAAGAGTCATTGTTGCAAGAGAGTGTCTAAATATAAGAAATAATGGCGTAACTAAAACATAGGAACAGTATTTAAGTATGGGTGCTGGTAAGCCATCGGGACCAGGAGATACATCTTTGTGAAGTTTTTTGAGGCCCTTCAACACATCTGCCTCAGTAATTGAAATTGTTTCTAATGTCTGTTGCTGCCTGGGATAACTAAACGGTGGTAGTGGGCCATATGTTTCTCTAGTGAATGTATTTTGAAATGTAGTAGCTAAAGTTTCCGCGCAGTCTCCGTTGGAAGAACATATGATGCCGGCATCATTTTGAACAAGTTTAATGGAAACATTTCTGGTATATTTGTAAACTGCTTTATGACCTTTGTTTATTAAGTTTTGTTCATAGTTATTTTTTGATAGTCAACGTCAGATTGGGTTGCATTAATTTTTTTCCAGAGTCTTCGTTTAGTAGCACATTTTGCAATTATTTTGTCAGAAATCCATCGTTTCTTTTGATTTTGGGTAACCGTTTTATATCGGGAACTTTCAAGTATATTAGATTGCATTGTGCTTATGAATATTATATTATTAAAATTGAGCGTATTCTGCCAATTAATGTGTTGTAATAAATTATTAAGTTTTGTGTAATCTATCTTTTTAATTAAAGTTGTTATATTTTTGACGTGTTATACGTTAAGATTTGTAGTAGAGATGGGCAGTTCCCGAGTGAACTGGTTTAAAAGAACGAGTTTTGACACTGAACTGCGAGAATCAGTTCTCGAGAAGTTGACAAATCAGTTCTTTGCGAACTGATTTGTATCGATTGATGTAGAGTGCGAGAGATATTTTCAAGTTTAGACGTCAGAAGGAACTGTTCAGTGAATAGTGAACGAGTGTTCACAGCCTATGTAAACTTCAAAATCATACGGGCGATCTGAATTCTGAATAACTGATTGGTGATCCGATTGCGGAGCGTTAATATCATTCTTATTTAAATATAATATCCAAGAACTGCATACCAGCGCATATAGGCGTCCGTGTCAAATTGTAACATTAATAAAAACGATATAGGTATGTGCCATTAATTATAATTATATGATGTATCAGAATTAAGAACTGAAGTTTATTAACAAGTAAAATACAACAACTTTACAAAAATATAAATTAAATTCTGTAATAAAAAACAAAAAATAAATAAAAATCAGTATCTAAATGATTCGAGATATTTTGGAAAAAAAGGCTTCAAATATTTTCATTAAGAATTATTATTCTAAAGTCTAAACACTAAACGGGTCGCAATCGTAAAACGCGGAAGAAACCGACCGTCTGCGATTGATGGAGATGCGGGATTCGGAGAGAAGCGTATATCTTTCTGCAGTGTTTGACGTAAAACCAGTTCTTAAAGAGCTGGTTTTAAGAATCAGTTCTTTTTAGTGATTCAGTTCTCGAGATCTGAATTATTAAAATGAACTGCTAAGCCCATCTCTAATTTGTAGCGTGCAGTCAATCGCTACATGATCAGATATTCCTATAGGCGGGAAGTAGCTGATGCGTTTAAAAAGAAATTCGTCACTAGTTAGTAATAGATCTACTCTAGGTGGTTGTTGATTTGCACGATAGCAAGTATTTTGTGATACAAAATAGTACAAAATGATAGTATATTATTACCAAATAACGCAGATGATCAATTGGCAGTATCTTGATACTGCAAGTTTTCCCAGTTAATATCAGGCAAATTAAAGTCACCAAGTATAATTAGGTTCTTAAAAGAATTATCGAGCTCTACAAGTTTTTAGCATATCATCTGGTTTGTGACATTGTTTTAGGTGGTCTGTATATACATACCACGTGAAATGAAAATTCTGAATTGGAAATATATAAAGTAACAATATCTAAGTTATTGATTGAAAAAGGTTTTTCTAGTCCTAAAGTTAGTAAAATAATTGCTTTTCAAATAGCTACAGACTCCACCTCGTCTAGTCTGTTCGCTGTGTATAAGTCGTAACCAGAAATATTAACAATACTAGAACAAATTGACGAGTGTAACCAGGTCTCTAATATCATAATGATTTTGGGTTGGTTCTGTTAAATAAATGCTAAGAGGGATGGCAGATAATAAGTCTAGGTTAGTATAGATAATAGATATATATATATAATAGATATTTCAAGTAATTGCGGCTACAGTTTTATCCTTCTTATGTATCTTATGGTTAGATCCTTTTCCATATCATGTCCTAAACGCTTTTTAAGTTCTTCACCGAAGGATTTCAGGTAATCCTGCTGCTTAGAAGTTTTGTCATCTTGAACTCTTGAGGTTGACAAGCGAGTGGCGGCTAAACGTGTTTTGCGACGAAGCACTAGGCGAGCTATCAAAAGTTACTTTGAGAAGACGAGGTCTATTGCTCGACGGTTTCCCAAACCTCTTAACAACAGTAGGTGAAACCTTGTCTGAAAGATCCAATGTATTGATGATATCTTACATTATTTTCATCATGATGTTCTTGCAGTGGTGGCTCAGCAGCTTCTGCTGCGTTGAATGTAATAATATTTTGAGATTTTGAAATTTTCTCCATGGATTCATTAATAATTGACTCATATAAATCAGACTATAGGTCTGATATCTCATGAAGAGATTCCAGGTTAGCAACTTTGTTTACAAGTTCAGAAATCTTGGATTCCAGATTAATTTGTAAATTAGTGATAAGCTCTGAGAGTTTGGAGAATTTACCTACATTAGTTGCACATTGGGTACAGTATGTTTTAACTGCGGCCGACTTCGCTTTTGAACGCGTGAGCCTGGAAACATCATTAGCTGAGAGTCCCACACAGGCATCATGCGTGCGTTTCTTGCACCAATCGCATTTAAATGTGCCTGGCTGGAAACTTGTTCTTTGCGACATGGACAGAATGAAGGCATGTTATGTCGTTAAGTGTTGCAAAAAATAGAAGCTAGTTTTATAGAAATAGTGGAATGTGGACAAAAACGATGAATTAAAATAAAGTCCGGCAGTACTCGGCAGATCTATGTGCGGCCAATGTAAGATAATTAAACACACTTAAACTGATCAAATGATTACAGAAATAAGAATGTGTTCTTAATCAGTGTAGTTTGCTGAACACTGGACACCAAATTTTTTGTAGAATCGCTAATTATTTCACATTATAAACGTTCAGACAACCTCGATACTCGAGCGATTTTTGGGTATTTTTGATTTTATGTTTATGTGCTTAAGAATGGAAGGGCTCGGTGCAAAAACCGGTCAACTCCACTTTTTCCTCAAAATTAGGTATTTTATGTATCATATGCAACAAATTATTGCGCATCTTTTGGTGCAAGAATCAGCCAAGTCCGACAAATATTAAGGAAGATACATACACGGTGGAGTTGACTGGACAAGCACTTGGTGCTTACTGCTTGGTGGTTTAGTTTATATTTTACATAGCAACAATGCGCAGTGTGTCCTACGGCTACGACTGTGTAAACGAGTATATCATTATGAGCAGTAGTTCAAGTAGTAAGGAAGATCCATATGGAGATTCTGGTAGTGAATATGTGCCTTCTGATTTGTCTGATATTCCGGGTCCTAGTCGAAGTCAAAAATTCTATTCTTGTACGACTAAACAAGGTATTAATAAAAGTAAAATAGTTACTGCTTGTAATACTGAGCAACAAGAAAAAATAGCGGTGCAACATAATAGAGAGTCCTCAAATATTCCGATTGTAAAGAAAAAAAGCAAGAAGCAGGTTAGAAATGAAAGTAGATGGAAACGAAACGTAATGAAAATTAAGAAGACTAGAGGTGAAGAATATATTAATTTGGCAATAAAAACTAATTCCAAAGCAAAATACGGGTCC
The DNA here is from genome assembly GCA_037114965.1 of Monochamus alternatus. Taxonomy (NCBI): domain Eukaryota; kingdom Metazoa; phylum Arthropoda; class Insecta; order Coleoptera; family Cerambycidae; genus Monochamus; species Monochamus alternatus. Next base: position 43,190,550 of record CM073431.1, on the reverse strand, counting down.
AAATTGTCACTGTAAAAAAAGTGTTTTACTAAAATAAATGATGCATGAAAACAAAATATCCTGAAGCAGTTTTATCATACAGGAGATAAAACTAAACATGATGTTTATCTAGGAGAATTAATGAGTATGGCAAATGTGCAGCGGAATCGGCCAACTACAGGGCAAGGCAAAAAAGAGAAAAGAAAAAAAAATAGTACCTATATTTACCTTCTGAATGGAGGAATTTAGTGAAAAAGACCTCAAATCAGTTTCGCGTAACATAGGTTACCCAGAATACGATCTTTGATTTTTCGAATACTTTTAAACCTATTTTCAAGAAAGTAATCAGCAATCAGCACAATGAAAAGTATACTGTATCTAAATATCGTCTAAATAAATATGAAAAAAGAACATCATACAATACAGTGCTACAGCAGGTCTCTCAGTGTATGCACCAAGAAACCCAATGCTGTTTTAGCATTGCCAAATACTAAACTGTACAAAACTTTTCCAGTCAGTATAAACCCGAAAAAATTTGAAATTGTTATGTCTTTGGCAGATAAGTATGTGCTACCAGTACATATGTGGTACTACGAGCAAGTCCGGGCCACAAATAATGACGTACGTCATGAAGAAAACAGTGATGTAGATGAAGTTGAAATCGAAAATTTTTAGTTTATTTATAATGTTTTCTTGTTGTAAAGATATGTTTTCCTTTGTATTATTTTTTTTGCATTATTTTCTGTTTTTCTCTTATAGTCAGTAAATGTTTAAAACACTATTTGATTTATTTGTGTTTTGTTCACAGGTTCGGTAAAAGAAACAGTCAACTCCAAAAGGTGTGGGTGTTTTTTTTAATATGTGTTTAAGAAAATTTTAGCCTCTTTTATAATAAATCATTGCTTAGTACATATACTTCATTAACATATATTATGCTTTGGCACCAAAACTCAACGACAATTTACATTTTTAGAATATTTTATTGATTTCCCACAAATTATAAAAAATTGAGTTGACTGGTTTTTGCACCGAGCCCTTCAATTTAAGCTCTACAGCCTGCTTTCAAAATCGCACACACCCTAATCTAACAAGTGATGTTAAAAAAACTGTATATAAGAATTAGGACTTGAGACCAAAGTATGAGTGTAAGTGACGCGGTTGAAATATACAGTTCATTAACAAGAGTGTCTGTGACTAGTGTATATCGTGCAATAAAGAATGACAAAGGAGGATATACAACTGTAAAACGGAAAATACTGGAAACTTACGGAAGGAAGAAGATAGAGATTGATGATACAAAATACGATACAATTCATGGATAGAGGTATTTTAAAAATGAGCTTGCGATAATAAAAAATCAGGTTTGCTATCTCACAGAATGCAACTTTACCTAGAAGGGTACACTTACACTGCTACGTTAAAAACTTCCGTAATGAATTAATGTTAATTGTGAATACGAGAAAATTTAACAACTTCCTAAATTTAGGTATACCTACTTGATTAGCTTCAACTTTAAGTAAAAGACCAATAAAATATAAAATCCTTAAAATGCAGCAATAAAGATATTTGCGGTCGGTAGGTGTAATCTAATTTCATTTGTTTCACAACTATTCGTACCTTTGAGACGTAATGACGTTTGTTTCTCCTGCGTCGTGGCTGTGATCAAAGCTATACAAATTTTATGTGACAAAACAATGCAATTTGGACATATTTTGTAAATTTTAGCATAATTTGTTATAAAGAAATGATATTAAATCGATTTACGAAGAAATGGGACACCCTGTATAAAAATGGATGGTATCATTGCCTTTTACGTGCCATTTAGTGTCTGTATACCAAACTTCGTCGGACTACCTGCCCCACGACCGAGATATATAAGCACTGGAAGTCTTAGAGGGAATACTCTGTATAGTATACCTTGTATTAATAATTGTAATAAGACATACTTATATCAGGTGTGTAAGGTGAAGCATCAAGACTTTTAAAGCTCGACTGACATCACATAAGAATGATATAAAATTTAATAAACGATCATGTGCTTTGGCTAGTTATAATTGACACGGGACATAAATCGAATGGTAATTTATAAATACGGAAAATATTTATAACAAAATAATTTATTTATAACATTTGACACAGCTTTTATCAGCAATGAATTAAATAAAAAAGAAATACTCAACATCTTGTAATGAATTACTGTTAGTTATTATCAAGATAAAATTAAAATTTGTTAATGTATATCTGTATACAGAGTGATGCATTTAAAACTCCTCAGGCAAATTCGAGGAGAACTAAAAAAAACAGTGATGGTCCTTAAAAGCCAATCTTTAGAGATTGTTAATTATTTCAATTTTCTGTGTAGACACTACTGTGATGATCCATACGTGGCCGTCGCGACCGAAATTGACGATGCTATATTTAGAAAGGTTGTTCGTTTTTTAATATTTTTTGTAAATACATTTTTTCTGTAGACGAAAAGTTCCGGGTTTTCCTACAATTGCTTAGAAATTAACGTTTTACATTGGTTATTAAAATATTGCAGTTTTTTCTTTTCTGTGATCTACGAGGGATATAATTGTTTTCGTGAAATTTGTATAAACTAATAAAAACCGATTTTACAACAATGGTCTGGTAAATAGATAAAATTACAATTATTGGTCTGACAAATCCAGAACGGATAAAAATAACATAATCAAAATGTTTTTGACGTGTGATGTGGAATGTTAAATTGGTAATTAATACGACCCTTTTTTATAATAATATTTTCAATGAAGAAAGGTGTCTAACAAATGCTGTTAGAGATTATCTAGATATTACTTTCGGTGAAAACTGAAATGGAAAAATGGGCTTAATTATGCTTGTCGGTCTCCCGATTTAAATTCTTTCTGTTAGGACATTTGAAATATACTTTCTATGGAGAACCAATAGAAGATATGGCTGAGTTGCGTAATAAATTGAATGCTAACTGTGTAACAATTTCACAACGTACTGATAAGTGTTTGGGATAAAACTTTAGAGGTCGTTACGAAATAGCAAGAGATGTGTACAAAATAGACGCAATTTTTGTATACCTATTTTATAATACTAAATAATTTTTATATGAATCTTTAAGTTTAATTATGTGGTTGTTATTATTTTTGTTTTTCTAATTATAAATGTTTTTAATTGCAAAAAAATATATAAAAAAATTGAATTCCACAGCGATAGTAACTTTTGAAAAAATCAGTAGCGTACACTGATGCAAGTACATAACAAAATAAATTTGCACACGTAAAAGGGTCCTTTAACGAAATACGTACAAAAACTCATATCATTACGTCGACGGTTTTTCGAGAAATAAAAGTAAACTATTTAAAAAGGAAAATTTTAAATACTTTGAGTAATCCTGTGTATTTGTAAATTAAGCTAAAACCATATTAAATTTAATTAATTAGGCTAGTTTAGCTATATAAAGATGAAGAATTTAGTAGAGACGGTAAGTGTAAGAGATAAATAATAAAAGCACGCTTAAGTATAGTTACAGAAACTTACGCTCGTATTTAAGAAATAAATGCTATATTATTATGATATCTCAAGCACATCCGTTCTAACAAGCGGTAAAAGTCCATGACCACTACATATTGTTTATGTGTAATTTTATTTTAAATTTTGTATCGTAATTAATTAGCGTGATACCATTTGATACCAATGCGCTTATTCATACTAATTTAACTTGTAACTTTATATTAAGCCCATACAATTGTGTTATATTTTATAATTAAACTAATACGTAGTGAAACTAATTTAAACAAAATTGTAGTAACTTTTAAACTGAAGAAGGTGAAAGTAAAAATTATGAAATATATTAAACTTCCCTTACAATTTCACATAAAATGTATATCATTTTAAAAAAATAAGTGAAATCCAGGAAAAAAATGGAAAAAATGCGAGAGAATATTTTTAATAGTTCCTTAATGCAAAAAAGAATGTTACAGTTACTGAGAAATATCAACATATTATTAGACAACAGAAATGTTAATGAAGGTCATATAGGAACCAAGAGTTCAAGAAATTAAGGAAATAATTACGAACAAGGAAAAATCCGGGAAAACAGAATTTCAGTAGAAATAAAAATCACAAACAAGAATAAAGAGTTTAATTCCGTCGAGCAGGTTGAATACTTAACGTGTGGAAAAATAGATTTAATTTAATTTATAAAAAATAAATGAAAGTGTATATTAACATATAATGCATTTTTTTAAATTAAAACTGCAAAATAGTTAGTTAAATAGTTATGTTAAACATTAATTGAATTCAACCTTCATTAGAATATATAGAATATATAGAAATATTACTTGCCTGTTATCCGACAGACAGACAAAATGGTATGCGACAACACTATAAGTCTTATAAACACGGCTGGTCAGTCATTATAAAGTCAAAGTAGCACGTTAAGGCCCATGATTAAGGTGGTTAAAGTTGCCGCTTAATTGCTGTTTACTAAGCCCATTCGCGCGTTTGATCTGTTGAGATCAGCTCCGACCGCATATCCAGTTCTGTGATTATTATGAAGCCGACAAAACATTCTGGTCCTAGCTACCAATTGAAGCCTTCACAGCTTCGGGATAAATATCATTCAAAATGACTAACCCAATTATATTTCAACCCCACATTATCAATAATAATTTTAGTTAAAACTAAGGGGAATATTTATTTTATTTATAATCGATAGAAACAGGTTTGCCTTAAAGTATCACATACGCATAGGCATAGACAATTAAATAAAGAATACAAAAATTAGGAGAAGGTGTTGAAGAATTGAAGTTAGCTAACAACTAAACTGTTAAATAAAATTTGAATTTTTAATAATAAAATAATGTGTCATTTTTAAGATAATTAAATATAGAATACAAAAATTAGGTGTTGAATAATTGAAGCAATAATTTTTATATTCTGTATTGTTTAATATTTATAATATAATATTTTTGAGTAATTATAAGTTATAGAAATTCATAAAAGAATGTGAAAATTTTTATTGCAAAAATACAAGTTTGTCTCATGATTAGAAAATATAATACAACAGTATCTGATCCACTTAGGAAATTAGTACCTCTTCTACATCTAAACCAATTCCTTATGAAGCCAATAGTCAAAGCATTGCACACATAATGTGATTGTTGTAAATGAGGGAATTTGTCTATCAAATGCTAAGTTACTATGAGGGATTTTCGATGGAACTTTGATAAAAAAAGTGAGTTCATGGCTAGAATGAACATCACCGAATGAATGGATCAGCTTCAAAACTGTGTAACAATTTCGCCACAAAACTTCAGACTGCGAAGAATTGGGAGATGAAATGACAAAAACTTGGAAATGAGTTTAAAGCTAACTACATATGATGAATTCTCATCTGGAGAACATGACCATTTTAGTGGACAACACGGATAATATTTATACAAAGAAAATGGAACGAAGATATTAAAGTAGGTGGGAGGCCAACATGATGGCAAATTTTTCTAGGATATTACAGAGAGAGAAGAATTCTTGGCCAGATCTTTTGAAGAAAAAAACAGTTCATTACAAGAACAATCGAGATGGTTGAGAGTGTGTATGTGATGAAGTGAGTTTTAGCCGTGGATTAAAGCGTTTATATTTAAACCAGCTGACTGGCTGGCTGTGAAAATGATCGGAATCCGGCAAGAAATTAGCATGAGAGCTGCCTACTTAAATATTTCTTAGTTGCAATCGTGTGTTGTAATGCGAGTGATAATGAATTTCATTGTTTTTGGTAATAAACAGTTTTAATGCAAAAAAGTAAGAGAGGTAAAAGTTTTAAAATAAACCAGGTTGTCTGATACGTATAGAAACAACCACTGAATTTAATGTGTTATAGAATACTCTTCTTTATAATATTATCCATCATTCTATGTTTAGAATTAATTCTAAGGAAATGTCTGTGTGATATTTTCCCGTTATTCTATTTGGTGTCCGATGTTATAAATCGTTTTGTTTCAATGTAATTTGTGGCACCACATATACATACCTGAAAGATAAAAACAATAATTACAAATTATAGTCTAGCTTTAAATGACTATGTGATAGATACCTTCTGGGTCTAGTAAGTTTACAGGTGTTTCTTTTTAGCAAAAGCCAGTTGCTTTAGTTCTGTATCATATGAAATACAGAAATTGTAGTATATTGTTTAAAAAACTTGGGGTATCCATGGGTGCTAGAACCCCCTGTCCTTCGTTTGTGTTGTTATATTTTAGACTAAAATTTACAGAAAGTGTACCAACTTAAGGCAGAAACATATACCAAATGTCAAACAAATTTCTCTAAAATCACCGGCTATCATAAAAATCATTTTTAAAATTATCAGAAAAGTCCCATTATTTTAGTCCAAAGAATATGTAATTAACGGCTTGACCTAGTACTTTGCAACACTCTGTACAATAAACGAAGAGAAGATTATTATATTAAATGTATTTAATGCAAGGATTGGAAAATCGACTATCTACAGAATTTTAAAGGAAACAAAAAATGAACAAGATACTGTAAATCCCCCAAAATCATCTACAAGGAGGTCAAAAGTCGTTATAGATGATTTTTTCAAAAATGACATTCGCAGTTGATTTTTTACTGAAAAAAGCAGAACAGGAAGTCAGTTCCTATCGATAATGACGAAATTATTTGTTGGCGAAGATCCTACTTAAGATCAATTAGAAAATTCCGTGACGAAGGGAGGAATATTTATTATCTAGACGAAACTTGGGTCAATGAGGGATATACTGTAACAAAAGTATGGCAAGATAAAAATGTAAAAAGTTTTCAACGAGCATTTTTGGATGGACTTTCAACAGGGTTCAAGGCACCTTCAGGTAAAGGGCGAAGATTAAAAGTGACACATATAGGTAGTGCCAGTGGTTTTGTAGATGGCGGTTTACTTTTATTTCAATCTAAAAATACAGGTGACTATCACGAAGACATGAACACAGATGTTTTCGAAGAGTATTTTACACAGATGTTGGATCATATTCCTTCCCGGGTCTGTAATTGTTATGGATAATGCCAGTTACCATTCACGGCAGACCGAGCAGACGCCTAGGACTGCTTGGAGGAAAGCTGATATAATTGAATGGTTATCCAGTAAAAAACATTTCTTTTGAAACAAATATGGTGAAAAAGGAACTTTTGACACTTGTCAATCTAAATAAAGATCAGAAAAAATGTTATCGATGAAATGGTAACAAATCGCCAAATAACGGTACTACGGTTATCACCTTATCACTGTGAACTTAACCCAATCGAATTAGTTTGGGCGCAGGTAAAAGGAGATGTAGCGCGAAATAATACGTTTAAATTAAGTGACGTGAAAATTTTGTTAAAAAATTCCTTGGATCGAGTAACTGCAGATAACTGGCAAAGATGTATACATCATGTACAAAAAGAAGAGGAGAAAATGTGGAAACTCGATAATTTAATTGACGTTACTGTGAAACCTATCGTTATCAATCTAGGAGACGAAGATAATTCATCAGAATATACAGAGGATGAATTTTAATATACCTACTTTTTTATTTTCTTTATTGTACATTTATACAACACTACATTTACTCACCATAATTTGAATTTTCAAAATACATATATTTTTGTGTAGAATAAAAGTCTATTAATTAAATTTAAATAAATATTTTGATAATAGTATTGAATAATTTTATTTGAATTAAAAAAACCCTCTTAACCCGGTTATGATGCTTAAAGTAGTCTCTAGTTTTGAAATGCTGTTTTTATATTGTTTACTTATAAGAGAAATGTACCGAGAAATTGAAGCGGTATAGACAAAGACGGATTGTCGGGGATTAAATTTTAGCTACCTGCTACATGGTATTCGAGGCTTAGCTTTGACGTGGGTAAAAACTTTCCTTGAGAATAGGACTCAATACGTTTCTATTAATAATGATAATTCTCACAAGTCTCACCAAGTAAAACAAGGTGTCCCACAGGGTTCTGTTCTAGGTCCAGTGCTCTATCTGTTGTACGTGAATGAAATAGATACTCTTTCCAGTAGTACGCATTTTACAATATATGCTGACGACACCTCTCTGATTACATCTAATATCAATGAGAATGTATTAGACACTAATTGTGATACTTTATTAAGTAATCTAACAGAGTGGTTCTACCAGAATTCTCTGTATATCAATATAAACAAAACCAAAATTTTGAGATTTCATTGTGCCCAGAAAAATTGTAGCACTTTTAATTTTACATTAAACAATGTTTGTTTGAGTACTAATGACGAAACAGTAAAATTTTGAGGGCTTCATATCGATAAGAATTTAAATTGGAAAATTCATTGTGATGTAATGATAAGTAAACTTTCTTTTCTTACATACCTATTTCGGAATTTAAGGACAGTACTTGATCTGGAACAGCTTGTCTGCGTATACTACGCTCAAGTTCATTCTCGTCTCAGATATGGCCTTTGTTTCTGGGGAAGTTCTACACTCTCCTCACAAGTTTTTATTGCCCAGAAACGAATAATGAGATGTATGGCTGGGGTTTCAAGTACTTATTCATGTAGAAATATTTTTAAGAGTCTCAATATTTTAACTTTACCATGTTTGTTTGTCTTCGAGTTGTGTTTATATGTTTTTCAAAATAGAAATAAATTTGCATTAAATAGTTCAGTTCATCAGTGTAATACAAGACAAAGTAAACATTTTCACGTTCCATTCACTAAGAAACAAATAATTTCAAATTCTCCTAATTATTTAGGATTAAAAATGTTTAATAAACTGCCTGACGAAATAAAAACAATTAAAAATGAATTTTTATATAAAGGGGCATTAAAAACGTATTTATTAGATAAATGTTATTATTCTATGTCAGAAATTTTAGCATGTGTATCTTAGTCTGTAAGTGTTTGTGACAATTCCTATACATGTAATATGTCTAACGGAAATAAATAATATTATTACAATTTAGTACGGTTCGATCACACAAAGTTTTTTTAAAAGTACACCTCATCTATACCGATAATACATAACATAAAAATATTGAATATAAGCACCAGTTTTACATTTATTTACGATTTGCATACATAATAAGCTTTTATTACTCTGTTTCATTTGTAGACTATAATATGCAAGTGTTTTTATTACATCTAATATCACTTTTAAGTGATAACTGACACAGAGGTTGGAAAAAATATTACTAGTAGTAGGGGAGAGTGGGAGAATACCGCGCACTTAAAGAAAATAATTCATTACTAGGTCATGAAACTGATTTGAAACTGATACAGCATAACTAGCATTCACTAAGGAGTACTTAATATTAGTTTAGTTCATTTATAAATTTTAGATTCTGAGAAATTTTGTTAGTTTTGAAATACAGCAATTGCGCGATAGTCCCCACCTTGTGGGGTAATGATGCGCATACTGTAAGGTAATATCGCGCATATTGAGAATTGTAGTTTAAAGTGAGAATTTTTTTCAGAAATGCTTAAAAATGTAATTGAATAGAAATTAAGTGATAGAAGTCATATTTATTTTTTACATATAGATACTTTGCAGCTATCTTCGGTGCTTTCAACTCTTTTTTCTTCTAAAAGGTGTGCTTGTTAAAATCTTTGAGTTGCTTTCTAGTTCCTCTTGTTATTATTTTATGAAATCCTTTTTTTGGAATTGGAACCAACGCCTTGAACACTCACAACTGAGGGGTTACTGAACTTGCTGATGTTGTTATCGCTACTGGATCTACTAATGCTTCTACAGGTCCCATTTCACATTCAATGTAAAAAAGATGTCGCTAATGTTTTCTCTCAGCAAATTGTTTTTCATGATTCAAAACATGTTTAAATCCATTTCTTGTTGGAAAATCATAGACAGTTTTTCTGAGACTAAGCTAAGATTAAGAGGACTCACGCCATGGCTAACTTTGGCTAAGGTTTTTGTATGTTTGACTAGTTCCTTTTCTTGTTGGGGAGTAAATATGAATTTTCTACCTAAAGGTACATCCCTGATTGGCTCCACATTTATTAACTTACCTCTCAACATTGATTCTGGGATGTTGGGATTTCGCGGTATTACCCTAAGGTGCTTCTGTGTACAAAATTGGTTTACAGAAAAAAAATAATGATTAATTTTATCATTCAGGCTTCAATGATTTACAAAGATATGACAAATTTCTACAAAACATAAACATAAAATTTAAGTACTAAATTAGGACTTATCTTGCTTCGTAAAATAAAACAGAAATATTATAAGATATACTAGCATTGTAAACAAAACTCAAGTGACGTCACCTATAAAACTTTAACGAATCATTCATTGCTCTACAGTGTTTAAGTGAACGACCGCTAGATGTCAGCAATATTTACCTTGAATTATTATCTGTTATACGAGCACAACATCACTGCGCGATATTACCCTGTGCGCGTTATTCCTCCACTCTCCCCTAATTAAATTTTTAAAAACTATCTGTGCATCATCAATTTCAGAAAAAAAAAATTTTGGAAGATAACAATGGAATACTTATGTAGTAAGGAATATAAGTTATCATTATTATGATCAACCCTCTCTCTCTAGGCATTAACAATATCATTTCTGTTAAGCAACTAACTATTGACTATATGTATACAGGGTCGGAAAACGCTGATGGTCTATCTGAGTTTACACGAGAGCAACAAAGTAAAGTATAGAAATCCGTGCGATAGACAAGGATGACTATATTGACGACGTTTTATAAATTAGAATAACATCTGAGCAGTCGCTCCCACTTCTAACCGAGCGCATCCAATTGGCCGGAAGGTTTAGCAGGCCTCTGTCAGCTTCAGGCTTCAGGCAGCTGGCAGCTTCAGTGCCGATGATTCTATGTGCGGAGTAGGACGCATTTGCTTAAAACAAAGCAAATTCTTACATACTTTTAATTATTTAGAATTATTTCATAAACCTACCACCTAACGGTGTATGAAAATAATTGCAATTATTTTCCGCTTTTGTATTTATTTAATAGTCGCTCTGGCAGAGAGTAATACTAAAACTCTAAAACATAAATAAACTTAAAACTTATTGCAGTAAAAACGAAAGAAAAAAATTAATGTTGATGTTTAACTAATAAGTTGTTCAAAAATGCCCCCCTTTGTGCCTCGCAATACCCTAATCTGTCATAGAATTCGGTTCTTACGTGTTCTAGCATTTCAGTATTATGTAGGACGTCTTCAATTCGGGCCTGTAAATTGACTAAATTACGTGGCCTATCATGTGAATGTCCGTAAATGGCCTGTTTTAAATGCCCCAAAGAAAGAAGTCGTTGGGTGATAAATCTGGCGATCTGGGGGGGCATGGAATAGTGCCTCTTGTACTAATAAGATGCTGAGAGAATGTGGTTTCTAAATATGCTGTTACTCGATGTGCATTATGAGCGAGACAACCGTCTTGTTGAAACCACACATCCTCAAAGTTGATATTTAATGCTCGAACTGGTAAAGAAGTACAACTGTGAAACGGAAAGTGATGGAAACTCGCGGTGACTATTTAGATTTCAAAACGTCGTCAATATAGTCATCCTTGTCTATCGCACGGATTTCTATACTTTACTTTGTCGCTCTCATATAAACTCAGATAGACCATCAGCGTTTTCCGACCCTGTATACAGTTTTGTAAGATTACTGACTCCTTTTAATATCCATTAAAATTGAGTCTGCTTGAAAATGTAGTGCAAACCTAATTATTAAGATGAGTACTGGCCGGTAACATTACTTCCATTCTTGGAATTCCTTCACATATATCATTTTTTTTAATATTCATTACTTTTCTGATTTTTGTACATAGTTGACTTATTTTAATTTACTGTTATTACGTCCGAACAATGTTGCCAGTTCTAACTTTGTGCCATGACTACAGAAAACTTCAATCTTTAAATAAGGCAAATTTTACAGATTTTTTTATTAGAAAATATTTCCTTTTTTTAATTCCTCCATTAATTTCAGATTTATTTTATGATTTTTGATGACCAAATAAAATTATTTTGCATTTATTGCATTCATTTCACAAATCTTATTTTACTATAGGTATATGTACTTTTATCATTAAGTAGTAATTAAATTTAGAGGTTAAAATTAATATTGATAAACAATTTCAATAGGTCAATATTTAAAATTAACTGTTATAAACTTAAAACAGGTAATTAGGATAATCCACAAAAATTGTCTCTAACATTGCTCTATCCATACCTTCCTAACGTGTTTATCCACAAAAAATTCTTAAATTGCCCTATTTAGCAGTTTTGGCACTACAAAAACTACATTTGCAAATTGCAACATTGCACTTGATGCCTGGCATTTTTACGTTGAAAATTAATTATTCATATTAACCAATACAATATTGAATTACTAAAAACTATTAGTCGTTACAAAATACCGAAGAAAATATTATAAACTTACTTAATCACTTTAAAAAATGTCAAATTTTTTGATACCACCTTCCCGTAACTACCTCAAGAGTGTCAAACCACCACCTCTTCTATATTGTCGGTTTCAGGCATGCGAGGATTTGGAAGATCGTGGGATTTATGGGAATTTCGAGATAACCAGATTAAGAGTGCAGTTGACTCAAAAAGCCCTGGGAGTAGAAACTATTCTACTAGGGTACGGTAAAAATAACACCACATTCCTGATATCCATCCTCGAAAATCCTTGACAAGTTATTTCCGAGCATAATTTCTAGTATTTCGAGTGATTTCGGTGTTGCGAGCAGCATATTTTCCATCCCTGGGGATTGCTTTGATCAAACGCACTGTCGATATGGTTATTAATCCCAACATTCCCATAAAACTCCCGTTCCAACGATTCTCCGCATACCTAGGACCGCATACCAAGAGGTTGTACTTACGGAAGGATACGGTAAAAATAATACCACCATCGTGATCCCCATCCTCGAAAACCCTAAAAAATCTTGGTATATTTTTTAAATTGTTTGTGTATTTTGCTGTTTTGCTGAGGTGGGGGTAGGTTCAACCCTCGGAAGTCGGTCCGCGGTAGTCTTGTGTAAATAAAATTAATTTATTATTATTAATAGAAAAAACCCGATCCCTCACAAGACCCAAATTTGAAAACCCGGAAGTTTAGGTGGTTTTTGCCCGATAGTACCCCTATCGGGCAAAAAGGTTTCAGAACTCCAAACTATCACCATCGCATTTCTTGTCCTCGAAAACAGAGGAAAATATCTTATAAAAGATACTACAAAATTTTGATATTTTGGGCCGCCTTAAATGTACTAATATAAAACACCATTATGACGTTGTAAGTTAAATACAACAATACAGCATTGCCAGTTTGAGGATACACCATTACCCCTAAAGTTTACAGATAATATACAGATATGTATACATACATATGTCTTCAACGCTTCTATTGGAATTATGCTGAAGTAATACAAAAATTTTAATTTTTCTAACATTGGTGTGTTTACGGGCATCTAGTTATACCTTCAACAATCCAAAGAGAGAAGAAGAACATTCGATTACAAAGACACTTTCAGTAAAGATTGGTAATAGATGACGTTGAATAAATTTAAAACAGAGCTTGGATAAACGTGAAACAAATAATGATTTTATTGAGACCAGTGTACGAATATATATGAAAACGTTTTACTGTCCTTTCTATCAAAGTAGGCCGATTCATACACAAATTGAAATTGTAACATACATTTTTATTATAAACAACTTTTCCTAATAACGTATTTTTGTATTGTTAAAAACAAAAGCAGTTTATATTTGAACGATTTTTATATTTACCGATTTTCTGATCAACCTGTTCATCCAAGATGAAAGTTGTCTATACCAACCGCATTTTAAAGACAAGCAAAAATTTTAATTGATAATGAATTTTTCCCGTAAAATGAAATCAAAATCAAAAATCTTCAAAACATTTTCAAATGTAATAAATCGAAATTTAAAAAATATCAAACCCTCATTGCTCGGCTACTATGCCGCCTGTCAGTCGCGAGGTATATATATATATATATAGACAAATATTAATGAGAAACATGATGCACCGAGAGTAGCACCTACCTTACTGATATTTCCAAATTTACTTTTTATTTATAAATGTACGGCATATTTTGTTTATTCGGAAAACGTCTTTGGTATTCCGCTGCTGCACGATATGCACTTTCGCCGCACTTTCCATATCATCATATCTGTCATTTTCACGTTTGAATACGGCATATTTGAAAATACACAAAAAATACGCAGTGAAAACTTATTTCAAAAACCGTTTGTGATATTTTTGACGGAATCCGTGACTCTAGACGCAATATAGTCGCCATCTGTAGGCCGCTAACGCAAGGTGCACTCACGCTCGTTCTATTTTTTTAACTTAAATCATTGTGGAATTAAATAGTGATAGTACTAATAATAGTAACGATATTAACAATAATCGACGATGTATGCATATAAAAATATTGTAGTATTATTTTAAACTATAACTTCCCGAAAGACCTGAAGATGGTAAATGATATTTTACTGAACAAATCAAAGAAATGGTTCTTTTGAGGATCATGTAGATTCATCGCGGAAAGGAACCCGGAGAAATTTTACAACCACATATAACACCCGCGGAGCCTACGAACTAACATATATATATATATATATAACTTTATTTCAATTAGTCAGTCGTGAGTACCTCTATGTTTATATACAAAGTGTACCAGTAGTAAGTATTCAAAACTTGTGATCTTGTAAAATCAGTGGAAAAATTACGAAAACCTTAGGACAATAATTTTTGTCAGTTTTTCTAAGGGAGATACACTCTTTTAAAGGGGTAACCTCGGAAACAGTTTTTAATGCGGTTCGACATTAAGTCACGAAATTTTGGTGAGATATTAACCTTGATGTGCTTAATAAGTCTCATATAATACATTTCAAAATTTTCTGCAGGGGCGTGAGAAAATGCAAGGCTCTGGGACAAATTTAATCATATTTTTTTGTAGTTAATTTTTTCTAGTTTCTGACTCAAAAATGTTGAAATTTAAAGTATTTAACATAAAAAGGTACTCTTGTTAAATTTCAATAGGATGTACCGTTTTTCAGTAAAATCGATTTCAATCATTGCTAATGTGCCCCACATTCAACAACCGTTACATAGCCAAATAAGTTAATTGCAGTGTCATGGAGAAAACAACTAGTCTGACAGTTACACAAGTTTTAAATACTTACTACTGGTACACCTAACTTGTATATGATATCTTCTAATATTTATGCGAGTGCTGTCACAGTTATGCATATACGAGTTCTGGCACTATATACTAAAAATAAGATATTCTTCAGATATTTATGATTGTAAGTACTATGTAAAAGACAATTCTTATTCTACATTAGAAACTCGAAATTTCAGTATTGAAATAATTTTTTTTTGCATCTACTAAATTTATAAAAACCTAAATACTTTTCAATTTTGCCCCTTTTGCTCAACTATTGAGGGCTTCTTTCTTTCTTGATTCGCAGCTTTGTAATTTTGTTGTATGAGAACCTCTCTCCTACTAGATTAAGTTGTAACTGCTGTCCATTTTTATCAGTTTCTTTAGTATGTTACGGAAGGTCACCTACCTTTTTAGTTTGTTAATTGTGTTCTCGTTTGCTTGTAAATTTATATTTTTGGAGCACCTTTGTTTTGACGTTTTCTAAAACATTCCAGCCTGTATTCTATTTGATTCTAGATGCATTCTCGAGAACGACGGATCAGCTCCGCCATTAGACTGGTAAAAATCGTGATTTGTGAAAGAAGACTTGCTATATTTAAAGTTTCCCCCTTGAGCAAATTCGAATACTAATTACTATTTTTGTATGAGAGTGTAGACATATGTTTTTTCGAAAGGCATAATAAACAATTTAATGTATACAGGGTTATGACTAAGTACAAACCACGTGTTCAGAGAGGCCTAAAAGACAATAAAAAAAATATTCCAGAATTTTTTTTCGACGTTTAAAAAATGGGGCAAAACCCTTTTTCTTACGGAAAGTCGGCGGCTATGATAAGCATCGAGTGAGATGGCTTAGATTCATAGATAAAGCTTACATCTGTCAATAATGTCAACTACCATGTGGTCGTCTTTTTGCAGTGTTTCTAAATGCAGAAACGACAAAAATTTACATTCGTATTAGTAATAATACCTGATAGATAGGTAACAGTCAATCCAGTTAGCTTCACTATTTTGCATTCGTTGTTCATTATTTTCTTACAAATTGGAACTCACTACCGATAAAACACACTTCCCGTAGGTAGAGTTAGATAAAATGCCTATTATAAGAAAATCGAACGAAATGAATAGGTAGGTACTAATACATAATAAAAAACTTTTAATACACCCGCGGCAGTCTTGTCTCATAACCTAGAAAATCAAATCGGTGAACCATATTAAATCTGTACCCGACACATATTCCTTTATTTAATAACTATAAAACGTTTAAAATTAAAACTAAAAACTGAAGTACACAAAACTACAACGTAGTCCCAGGAATTGAATTATGACATGACAGTGAATGTTACCGTTCCTTGCTGGTTGCCTACTCTGACTCTGTAACCGTGCGGTGGACGGGTCGCATAGGCAGCTTAACGCTGAGGATTTAATATAATATCGAAAAAAAAAATTTCTTTCGCTTTATAAATAAGTTTGGATTTTTTTAAGGGCGATTCCGTTAATTCTTAATGTTCTCTATCCCTTCTTAAAATATTTATACTTAGTCATAGTTAACCCTGTATACAAGAGCTTTAAAATTAACTTAACAGCTTGACAATTTTCTAAATCGAGAAACTGATTTTTTTATTATATATACATATTTTTTTGTATATTCTTTTACAGTTGAAAACAAATTCAATTCTGAATTGCATGATATAATATTTACCTCTATATATCTGTCAAAGTTTCACCGTTATAAGAAATTTTATTACAGAATTTAACAAAATTTCTATTAGTATTTTCTAGTAATTTCTAGTAGTAGTTGTCAGCAGTTCTGTATGGATTCATAATAGTGAAATTTGAACGGCATCTCACGATGTTCTCTGTTTCTGTAGTTTGTTGAATTCTCCATAAATAATAAAAACATTTCAAATATCTTCATTGCTATAAACGAACTGGCATTTGGTATTAATATTTTTACTCAGTTTTATTATAACGAACCGATACTGTCAAAACAATGTCAAGTAAACAATTTTGAAATATTTTACATAAATTGAGTTTCATATAGTAAAGAGGGACTCATTTTACAAATCCGTTCGTAATTTGTAACAATCAACACAAAAAAATACAAGTCGTCTGTAAATTCTTCATATAATATTGTGTGTTCCGCATACCTCGTGGAGCATACTCAATTACACAGCTTCGGTTTCCTTTTTCGGGAACCGGCTATTTCTTCTGGAAATATTCACGTGTATATAAGTATACTTGACTGCTATTGGTAATAATGCCATGACGTCAATTATACTGTGTTAATTCGGATCCGGCTATTCCAATCTGCACAACTGTATATTTTTCTGTTAATTTGATTATTATGTAATTCATTTATTAATGTTTTTGTGTTTGTATTTTCAAGACTGGAGAATAATTAAAGCTCTACAGCGTGAACGCTCTAATATACCAAGTGGGTAATATCGGATACTAAATACGTACCTATATGAAGGGATAAAGGCGGGAGATCAAAATATAAGTGTAAGTGATGCTGTTGAAATATGTAATTCAGAGACCAGAGTATCCGTGAATAGTGTATATTATACAACAAAGACTGTCAAAGAAGAACATACAAGTACGAAATAGAAAATAATGGAAACTCGCAGAAGCAAGAAGATAGAGATTGCAAACGACAGAAAAGGTCAGAACAAAATCTACGCTATTTGTAGGACAACTCATGGATGGTATTTTAAAAATGAACTTCCGACAGTAAAATAAAATCAAGTTGCTATTTCACAGGATAAAACTTGCGAATTATGCATGAAATTAATTTCCGTTTTATAAAACGAAAGAGTATACTGATAGAAAAAGATGAAGTAGTGATATGGCGAACTATTTAATACAAATATTAGAAGGTCCAAATCGGAACCGAAAAATCTATTATGCGAACGAAACATGGATAAATGAAGGGCAGTAAACGGCAGACATAAAAATATGATATACCCCCTTGCGTATCAGATAACTTTAAGCGAGTGGTAGTGAGCCATCGCTGTCTACAACTATGGCGAAAATGCCATGGGTGAGTTTATAAACTTTTTGAAGTAAAGTATTAAACTGCTAGGTTCACTTAACGCCAACTTATTTTAGTAATTTTGTGTTAATTAAACTCTTCTCAAGAGCCTATGAAATCATGTCCCCTCCAACTCTCATCCTTTATTTATAAGTGCTGTAAATTAATCACTACTATTTTGAAACTCGAATATAATTTGTTTTATTTTACTAACAGGCTACTTAGAAAAGTGTAAAGTTTTAAATAAAATTCTTATAAGTGAAACTTTATGAGACTAGGGACAGGTACATCTTATCATTTGATTCAGAATTAGTAAAAAATGAGTTATGAGGCCTTGACAAGTTTTCTGTTCTTCAGTGTCTGGACTATCTCTCATACAAAAATTGTACTTAAAATTTTTCCAATTATGCAGTAGCAATTGCTATTTATTTTTCTTAAAACTTCAAACCATTAATAAAACTACTACCTAAGACGTGTTTAAAAATATATTTACCGCCAAAAACATTCTATAAAATTTCAATCATAAAACTTTATAGAGAAAATATAATTTTTAAGTAAATTTTTTGTATACTAAAAAGTATTGATCAATATAACGTTCTAACGCTATATTCTAAATTGCATCGAAAGTTGCAAAAAAATAAAAATATATATTACAAATTTTAGAGGTGTCGATAGCTATGAAAGGCGCACATTTTGCAATGCAAAGTGATTTCTTAGTCTTACCAGTGGCGCGCGAGTTTTGGACTTGATTTGAAAAAAACACTTTTAGAAGCACAAAACGTTTAATGAGAAAACCAAGTACAATATTCTATTCTAGTATTTGCGGGTATATTACAGGTTAAATTAATGTTCATTTGTGATATAAACTTATTTCCTAAAACGCATTATTTCCAAGATGGAGGGCGTTGAAGTAGGAATTTTTTTCTCGTTTTTCCCACATAACTTTTGACCCACTTATGCGATTTAAGTGAAATTCGGAACACAAACACTCCTTATCTTACATAAGCTTCTTAAGTTTGAACTACCTACCCCTCTTAGAAGTGTATTTTGTATGTTACTCCCCTCTTACTTTATTCAAAACTACAAAAAAAATAATTAATTTCAATAAAACATCTACCATATACTATATACTCTATATACACTTTGACCTGATTAATTTCAAAACTTTTTCGTCTCCTGTTTTTTTTTTCGACGTTTGGTCTTGTTTCTGAGATATTCAAAGGAATTGGTGACAGTGTAGCGCACCAGCCGACATAAAAAACAATCCTGTTCAAATAGCAGCTGCGATTAATAACTAGTTCGTCGATACCAAAAATGTATTGAGGCTGGAGGAATGCACTTTGAACAATTATTGTAATTTTTTTAGTAGTTGATAAGTTTGTTGTAAATCTTGTAATAAGCAGTTGTTACTAAATTTATGTTTGAGGTTATTGGCATTTTTTATTAACACCAATAACACTCTTTAAATAATACTTTTGACAATGATTTTCACAAACGTCAGTTTTTTTTTTGAGACAGTGCGGTCCGACAGTGTTCCTGGAAGCACCGCAGCCTATAGACTTATTGTGCATCTCTCGACGAGCACAAACATCCATGGTACTACAGTGAGTTTCGAACCCACACCAACATAGCTGATCCAGACTGGTTCTACGAGCAGTCGTCTCCCAGCCACATCGGCTATCGCGGCGTCCAAAACGTTAGTTTACGCAAATCACTGAGTTTTGTTTTCATGGGTTGCTATAACGTTAAATGAAATTTACGCGGCTGGTGCGCTGCACTGTCACCAATTTCTTGTAATATCTCAGAAACAAGACCAAACGTCGAAAAAAAAAACAGGAAACGAAAAAGTTCATCATTATCATCATTATCATCATGATCATCATGATCATCATGATCATCTTGAACATCATGATCATCATTATCATCATTATTATCATTATCATCATTATCATCATAATCATCATTATCATCATTATCATCATTATCATCATTATCATCATTATCATCATTATCATCATGATCATCATTATCATCATTATCATCATTATCATCATGATCATCATTATCATCGTTATCATCATTATCCTCATTATCATCATGATCATCATTATAATCATTATCATCATTATCATCATGATCATCATTATCATCATTATCATCATTATCATCATTATCATCATTATCATCATTATCATCATTTTCATCATTATCATCATTATCATCATTATCATTATTATCATCATTATCATCATTATAATTATTATCATCATTATCATCATTATCATCATTAATGGAACACTCTATAAATATCTAACTTCACTTTTTGGCAGTGGGAACACGACAAATTCAACCACAATAGATGAGATCTGACTATTTCTGCATTTTTTAGGATTGCTTCTTCAGATGGTCTCCTTTAAGTTGAATCAAATATCTGACTATAAAAATTATTATAAAAATTAAAATTATTTGAAGTTAATTATCGACAATGACAAAAAGTGACATCCTGTCAATGAATTAAATATGACAATACCTACTTGAAAAATGTTCACCTTTCATGTAAAAGTTTTTATATATTTTTAGGTATTAATAATATTGTGTGAAACTTACTACTCAGTGGACAAAAGCCCCAACCTGCGTTGAATTACATCCACAATATCTACCCATATATTCCTTATTATTAGCTTTTGCAACATTTTTTTACTGTTTTAGAAAGGTATTTTAAGCTAATATAAATCAAATCTCCTACAATTCCTATCAATGATATTATCGTTATCGTTATCGTTATCGTTATCGTTATCGTTATCGTTATCGTTATCGTTATCGTTATCGTTATCGTTATCGTTATCGTTATCGTTATCGTTATCGTTATCGTTATCGTTATCGTTACCGTTATCGTTATCGTTATCGTTATCGTTATCGTTATCGTTATCGTTATCGTTATCGTTATCGTTATCGTTATCGTTATCGTTATCGTTATCGTTATCGTTATCGTTATCGTTATCGTTATCGTTATCGTTATCGTTATCGTTATCGTTATCGTTATCGTTATCGTTATCGTTATCGTTATCGTTATCGTTATCGTTATCGTTATCGTTATCGTTATCGTTATCGTTATCGTTATCGTTATCGTTATCGTTATCGTTATCGTTATCGTTATCGTTATCGTTATCGTTATCGTTATCGTTATCGTTATCGTTATCGTTATCGTTATCGTTATCGTTATCGTTATCGTTATCGTTATCGTTATCCTTATCATTATCATTATCATTATCATTATCATTATCATTATCATTATCATTATTATCATTATTACTATTATTACAGGGTGACAAAATAATAATTTCGAAAATGATTTTTATTGATAACTTCGGTGATTTTAGAAATATTTGTCACATATTTTCACCTTAAGTCGTCACACTTTCTGTGTAATTTTGGTCTAAAATATCAAAGCACGAACGAAGGGAAGGGGGGTTGTAGCTCCCACAGACCTCCCAATTTTTTTAATACGTCTATGGTTTCAGAATATATTTCTGTTACATAAAGCATGTTTTCAATATTTTTTACTCATATAACATTTTCATTTGAGGCTCGGTTTACGAGATATTGCAACTCTCTTAGGTGCGCTAGGTTTGGCACAAATGAAATATGGCTAAGTATTAAATGGTCATTATATGTGGTTAACACATACTCATTTATAACACTCTCTATATAACATATATCAGGTCATGAGAGATGAGCCAGGCGCGTCTCCAGGTGGCGGATAGGAGCAGCCATAGGGCTGCGGTATTGTGGCAAGGATTGCTATAAACTGGCTCACTGGGGCTAACCCACTCCTGGTCAATCGGCTGTGCCGTCCTGTCAGAGGGACGGAAGGGGAGCTCTTGAGGCAGAGGGACGCGTAAGGGCTGCAGAACTGGGCGTCGGTTGGCTCTGGCGTTCAGGGATGAACAAACTTCTCATGACGCTGCCCTGTTTCTAGAAGTTATATCCACCTGGTAGCCGTGGTAATTGCCTTGCAACCTCCTATTTTGAGGCTCCATGGAGGCTGGGGAGCCAGGTGGCCGAAGACCAAACAATCTCTCATAGATAAATCTATCGCCAAATCTTATGCGGCAGAGTGGCAATGCTCATCGCAACTACCAGTGGCAGAGCGGCAATGTTCAACGCAATTAGTATCACAGCGGCAACGCTCGTCGCATCGGGTACAATCGTCCCAAGTTGACCCTCATATTGGGATCAGTAAAAAGCCCCACAGAGGCAAAAGAATTTGTGGCGCTGAAGTCAAATGGAGAAAAACAGTCCGAGAAGAGAAAGCTCGGGCAGCGATTGCAACTACCTCCTCCAAACGCGCACCTACTCCTCTGGTGCAGCCCATAACATCTGGTGGGCATAATCCTACGCAGATGGTTGGTAAGTTCAAAAGTTTGCCACCGTCTGCACGAGATCAACGCCACCCAGGCAATGGTGGACCGCTCATAAAGAAGGCTGAGCACTCGCAAAGTGTGCCACCTTACCGGACGAATCCACCGCCTAAGAGAGGAGGGCACTCACATGGAGCACCATCCTCTAAAAAGAGGAATAGGTTGGGAACTTCATCGGATACCACTCTGATGAAATACAAGAGAGCCTAAACCCCCCTGCCCCCAGATATAGTAAAGCGGCCCTAGGACATCTTAGGGTTGCTATATTGACAGGGACAACCCCTATGCGAAAGTTTCCAGCGAACTCAGCGGGAAGGCTGCAACCTTGGGTAAACTAACTGGACGTAATTTCAGCACACCCAACACAGACAGACCGAGGACTTTTGAGATTAATCTTATTAAGACTCCTCCTAAACTGTTTCCTGGACCCTCGAGGAATATTCCAGACATAAATATATATATATCACCTGAGGGAGAACCTGAGACCAGTGCAAGATAAGGAGCCTAAAAACAATGAAGAGATTGATGTCTTCGTGGATATTGTACAATCTGCCATAAAAAGAGCGTTTATAACATCCTACCGCCTCAGATCAGCGCAGCAATCTGGTGCAACTACTTGTTGGTGGAGCCAGGAGCTGAGCAAACTAAAGAAGAAGGTCAGAACATCTTTTAATAAGGCAAAAATGGCCAGACGAAATTAATAATCAACCTTCGGTCATAGAATGGCAGATTGCCAACTAGACTGTAACTAAAGATAAAATAAGATAACTGGAGCTATGCTACGCCCACCATAGCAATAGAGGTAATGATATGTCTGCCACCTTTGGATATTTATGTGGCTGTGACAACCATGCTTCGCCTCAAGTATACTGATATTATACCAGATGTAGGATGTGGAGAGGTTAGAAGTGGCCTGTGGAATGAGATCGTCAGAAGGATGCCCCTTCTGCAGGCAGACGCTGACAGTATTTCTCCCAAGTTAAGAAACTTTATTTTCCTAATTTAACTATGTATTGTCCATGTTCTTTCTTTCCTTCTAACACTTGTTCATTATCATAACTTTGTTTCTTGAAAATATTTCTTCAGCAACTTTTTCCGTTATAGCATTTTCATACAATAAATGATTACTGAACTCTATCTGGTACGTATAATACATTTTCCAAAATACATGTCACCTTCTATACTTCCTCATTGTTTGATTTTTCATTGCCATCATTATTGTTGTGTCTAAGGTTTAAACTATTCCCTTTATAAAAAAATATATTACATGGTGATAATTAAAATTTGTATCTATATAATGACGTTCTATTATCCTATTGAATAATTTATTAAAGACAGCTTCTACTTGCGGTACTTTACAGAAGAATAGGATAACCTAGTAATCAATGAAATACTAAATACCTAGATCACGCAAACAAACCATAAAATGCTAAATATATACAAAGCAAATATTTTACTTCAAATATTTACCTTTCGCTTTTAACTACACGCACAGCCTCAAGAAATATCTTATAGGTACTGAAATGTTTTCAATTAATTTTAAATATAAAACATGTGTTTTAGTACTATTTACATTAGTGTTAATGAATTATATTACATACAC
Source organism: Monochamus alternatus (assembly GCA_037114965.1). NCBI lineage: Eukaryota > Metazoa > Arthropoda > Insecta > Coleoptera > Cerambycidae > Monochamus > Monochamus alternatus. The sequence continues at coordinate 43,166,331 of CM073431.1, read as the reverse complement.
TATTTTATAATATTATGTTTATTTATTTCGGTTCAAAATTTTTGTTTAAGTAGAGGATTACTCAAGTACTTAAAATATTTAGGGAAGTGATTACTCAGACGTTTTAAAAAGTACTTATTCTCATGAAAACTAAACCTCAGACGTAAACTAAAATAATAATAAAATGTAAATAAATTAAATTTGGTTTTTCTTTCAAGATAAATTGGTTAACTTTATTTTTTTGGTGAAATAATGTAAGGAATATAGTTTTTAAAGGATATAAAATATAATAAATTAATTATATTTTGTTTTCTTACATATTAACTTTCAAATTAGTTATTAGTATTCGTATTTGAGTTGAACTTCATCACAAGGGAATATCTAGCACTCACATGTAGATCAAGAAAAGAAACATCAGATTTGTTTCCTATAGCATGATAAATTTCTGTCGTTCTACGTAAAGCTTCATTCACATAAGATTAGTACGGTTGCATTGGTACTGCAGAAAAGTTATTAAAAAGGGAACCGTTGTCTTGAAATAGTGTTTTCTACAAAATACAAATAATTTTAGACATTTAATAACTGAATAATCTAGGGTTTAGCAAATAATAGGAATGTTAACTCATCCCACCTGCAAATATTCAAAGATACTGAAGTAAAACGGCGAGAAATACGGGTGACTTTTGTAACGTTCAAATAAACTTAACAATAACGCCTTTGTACTGCAGTTGAATAGCAGAAGCTAAAAGCATTTTAGCTTTTACCAATCTTTTTCCAACAATCATACAAGAACCAATCAGAAAACTGCTTTTTTGACAGTAAACAGAAGATTCACATTTTTGCAGGTTAAGTTTTTAAATTAGATTCCAGTTTAGATATTTGATAATTGATTTGTTTCTAAAAAAAATGGATGAAAAGGACTGTTTGGTTTAGAAACAGTTACTTTTGCTGGTCTTATTCGCAGCGACGTCAATATGTATAAAAACTATACATGCAAAAAAAAATGAAAAGAAGAACTCGGAGATGGTGGGTGCGACCTATTAACCGTAGATAGCACATGCAAGGTGGTTTCTATAATTTATATAAAGAAATGTGAAATGAGAATGCCGATTATTTTTTCATTTCACCCGAATAAGAGTGGCAGTGTTTGCTGAAATTAGTGGGGCCTCATTTAACCCACAGTATACTAGTATACTGTGATTTAACATTTAAATAGACCATCTATTCCTGCAGATTGTAGGCTTATATTTTATCTAGGGTAGGCTTTTAATTACTATTCGGCAAATCATAAAAACCAACAATTTCCGTAGATAGGAACGTAGTTGACAAAACATAAACATAAGCTCTCTGAAGGTCAAGAATCTTGAGTTTTTGCATGTCGTCAACTTACAGCGGAAAAATTCCCCAACTTCTTAAGTCTACAGTAATTTTATGTAAACAGAGTAAATAATATTTAACACCATACAATTACAATACAACAGTATAACTGCAGTGCCATTGCACTAACGTTTATCTGAACGTTACTTAACTAACATTTCATGTCATTCACAGACTGCCATGTGTTATGTAGTAAAATAAGGAATATAACCTTTAAAAGAGCGTAGAATCCACAACACATGTGTGTTAAAAGGAATTTATGTAAAGAATCAAATATTAGTTACAATTTCACAAATGTCACAATTCACATAAATATTGGAAAATTTCATATTAATAAATTTTATTTAAAAAAATCACTGAAGGGGTATAATTCCAGAATCACTCAACATTAGTTGAGTGATTTTGGAATTATTAAATTTAGTTTACGAAAGGCAAAATTGTAGCAAGCTGCTATCGAATACTAGCGGCAGAACTTCTAATATAAAGTTAAAACACGCCATAAAGAGTTCAGCAAAGTAACATTTAGCTTACTTGTAGTAAGTATTGAGGTTTATATCTAATATATAATATTCTCGTGTCACAGTTTTAGACGCCATACTCCTCGGAAACGGCTTGACCGATTTTTATGAAATTTTATATGTATATTCGGTAGGTCTGAGAATCGGTCGTAATCTATTTTTCATACCCCTAAGTGATAAGGGTGGTCCACCCCAAACAATTTTTTTTTATTTTTTTGGACAAAATGTTTTATTTTTATTTTTTATGATGTGGCATTAAAAAATACATACAATCCTTAATTTTCACCCTTCTATCACAAACCCCTATTTTTTAATAGCAATTTTAGTAATTTAATCATTTTTAATCCTGGTAGATGGGAGATAACTGATCGATTACCACTAGATCAGTTATCCCCGCCAGGCGTCTACTGGTGTCACTTCTCGCCACAAACCTAGAAAAAATACAGAGAGCGTCGGTTCATGATATAGGTCACGTGACTGGTGCCGCGTTTTCTAGGGACCGAAGGTCCAGAAAATTCATATTTTATTTGCTTTATGTTGGCGGTTGTGCAAATATGATGGCTGCATTGCAATATGAAATTAACTAACTTGCTGTCATTTTAAATGTCATTAAAGAATGTAACATCAATGTGACATCAATGTGACCTACGAGATTCACGCTACAATACAACTAACGTAAATTGGCATAAAAACCAAGTTTTAGTGATTCTGGACCTTTTAGGGCAGCCATGAATTAGCGGTCGCCGGCAATATGACACTAGCACAGTCTATATTTTTTCTAGGTTTGTGCTTCTCACCCAGTAAACAGCACGGAGTAGGAATGAGAACGAAGCCGACTACCAAAATATTCACTAGAAATAATTCATATGGCAAAACAACGTTTGCCGGGTCACCTAGTCTGATATAAAATCTTTACAAAGTTTCCAAAAACGCATTTGAAAATATTTTCTGTACGTCATGTGAATTTGTTAAAAATTTAATGTAAAATGCTAAATGAACGGCAGAAATGTGGTATGCAGGGTGAAAAGACCTTCTAATAGCCATGAAACCATGTATTACGTCAAACTTTATGTTCTTCCTAGTGCATAAATTTTGAACTACCATACGGCTATACTTAAAAAAAAAAAATTCGATTTTTAAAAAACATTAAAACCCAAATAGATTTAAAAGTGGTAGATAAGTTACTTTAGATGTTAATGAAGTCAATTTATAACTTATATCTGGTTTTAAAAGTGTATTATACTCATCATTGTTGAATTTAATGGTAAAAAGTAGCGATGTTGCAACTTATCCTACAATTACGTTAAAGACGTGGGCAAATTAAAACAAATGTGTGTTCCAAATTAAAATTTTGTAAATTGTTAGCCTTAATTGTCAAGGCAATTTTCATTTGTTTTGGCGTTTAATAAAAGAAAAGCCTCCGACGACTACACGTAGATCTCTGCCTTTAAAATTAACAAAACAAAAGGTCAGAAGTCAAGCAAAGTTGTCAACAGTTGTCAAATGTTAATCAAATTTGAAATGGAGCTTTTGCTTTTGCTACCGTTCTAGGTTTAAGTTAATACCTTTTCTCAATTTGTTATTTGTAACTTTTATCTATCACTCATGTTTCTGTGTTTACATACTACCTACCAGATTTTTTTGTTAGATTTGTAAATTATTTTTCCACTTTTAATTTTTCTAATTTTTGCAAAAAGTATAAAGTCTTTTCATTGTTGTATGGTGTTATTTGTTTATGTTTATGAATAGCCGTAAGACAGTCAGATATGTCATTTTAGTACTTTTAGATAAATTGTTCCGTCTAGAAGATACCATGAAATCGTCGATAAATTTGAATGTATTATTCTAAGAAACGCTCAGAAGCGAAATTTCGTGAAATTTGCTTCAAGCGATAGAATTATAAGAACGAAAATGTGATTTATTTCTTCAATTTTGACACCCTGTATCTTTGTTATTATTGATTTTGATGGAGTTTTGGATTTTTTAGGATAAGCTAAAGTGAATTGACTTATTTTGGTTGCAGTATTATGTTGTTACAGTATGATCCATTACTTACGCAACAATTTGACTTTACTTTTAGATAAATTGCATGCATCATGAGATTTAGATGCGTTTTTCTCAGAACCCATTGCTTCTAGTGACATCAACAAGATGTATCTTTTTCACTAGAAAAGATAGGGAAGACAATTTTTCCAGTCCAAAATGAGATACAGTGTAGCACAAAAAAGTTGTAGCGATTTAAAGGGGTTCAAACCTCTAGCAGATACACCAAAATCGTCGACATATTCGAATTTCTAGTCCCAAGTTTCATAAAATACGGTCGATGCGATCGAAAAATAATAAAGAAAATGTGATTTATTTTTTCAACTTTGGCAGCCTGTAGCTCCGTTAGTATCAACTTTTGGATTAAGGTAAGTTGAGTTAATTCAGCTTATTTTTATCCAAGCTATCTACATCTGAAGTTTGGCCTATTCTTTATCGAACACCCTGTATACATACATATTTAATGACATATTCTAAATTTCCATACATAAGACAGAATAATCCCTAACATAATTTACAATAAACTATTATACAAAATTGAGAAGAAAATGAAATAAATTGTTCACCACACCACATTAAGTGTCTCCCGCGCTCAGTATTGTATACATTTGTTTATAGTTATTTGTAGTCCGCTCTACGATTTGGTACTGTTTTTGATGTAACTAATCTACTCAAAAGTGTATAAGATCAGCACTATTTCCCGTAAGAATAGTATGGACCAACCAAACTATTGACTACAAATGGTAAATCCTTTTTAGCAAAAGTGAAGTGCCGTACTGATAATGACGACTTCTGTTGTTGGACCAAACTGGTTGTTGCTCCATTGTTGTAATGCGTTGTTATTTTGGGGATGACATGGTCAACAGGTGGTTGATTAACATGGATTTTGGTGTCCCTCTTGTGGATGAACCATTGTATCCTTGAGATTGCATCTATTGTTAAAACCATTGCTATAAGTAGTATCTGTTGGTGCCTCTTTGAAAATAGGGTGTCATGCCTCATACAGCTGTGGTCCAGGGTGCCAGTTTTCTCATATGTTGATGCATGGAAATAATAATAATAATAAATAATAATAATATTATAATTTAAATACAAATAAACATACATATAACATATTAGAATCTTAATACCAATGCAAATAGTTTAATACAGTCCCTTATTTTAATTTAGTAATAATTATGTTAACCAATAGAGGGTTAAGGTAGACAAATCACAACTGTTACTCTATTCTTCTATTTCCTAATTTTGTGCTCCTTTCTGGATTTCTTGACCACATAATATGGACCAAACCAACGTAACAATAATTTCTCAGATCGACTCACTTTTCTCACAGAAGTTGAAAACTTTAACTTGATCCCCTTCTTTAAAAGTCAAATGGCGATGCCGTTGATCGTACCGTACTTTGTCTTCACTTTGTCTCTTATAAAAGTTTTTCACAGCTAAATTTCTTACGGCGAGAGCTTTTTCTTTAATTTGATGCGCAGCTGCTGAATTACCAGGTTTTATTAAATTAGCTTCAGTTGGTAGTACAGGATCTCTTCCGTATACTAACATAAATGGGGAGTACTTCGTCGTGTCTTGGCGACATGTATTGTAGGCAAAGGTTACATGTGGTAAATACTCGTCCCAATCCGTTTGTTTAATATTAGTGTACAAAGCTAGCATGTATGCAAGAATTTAGTTTAATCTTTCAGTTAGTCTGTATGATAGGCTGTTGTAAACTGACTAGCAGTTCCCGTATATCGTAACAGTTCCTTCACTAGTTCTGACTTGAAAATTTAACCTCTGTCACTGAGTAAATGTCTGAGAGCACTGTGACGTATAATATTTTTTCCAATATAAATTTTGCGACTGGTCCTGCCTTTCCTGATGAAAGAGCTTCTGTTTCTGCCCACCGAGTTGCATAGTCCGTTGCTACGACTATGACAATTTTGCTATTCCTGCTTCTCCTAAAAGGCCCTAATATATCAAAGCCGACTTTATCAAAATAAAACAAAACTACTTGAATAGGTTGTAACAAACCTGCGGATTCCTTATTCGGTTGCGCCTTCCTGGCATGACAATTTTTGCATCCTTTAACAAATTTTTCTACATCTTTTTGTAAATTTGTCCAATAGTATCTGTTTTTATTTTATGTAGAGATTTCGCAATACTTAAATGTCCTGACAATGGTTCTGTATGGTGTTAAAATAGAATTTCCGCTATCAGTGGCTTAGGTATGACTAGTCACTGCATGCGACAAAATAATCTCAAATAATTAGGAAAATACAGAAATAAGTGCGAGAGACCTGTAATTTGAAATATCTGATTTGGAACCAGATTTAAAAAACGGATAAATTCGTTAAAGTTTCCACATATTTGCAAATGCACAAGTGTTCAAAATTAAATTATAGATGAATTTTAGTGATGTAAGAAAATAAAAAATACTGCCTTTTATGACAAAAGGGGAAAATTATCAGGTTCACTTGAGAATTTACTTTTCAATTTCTTGCTGGCATTCAAAATTTGATTTTTAAAAATTTCTTAAAATTGTAAAAAATTTATTATTTAACACATTTGATCCTCGTATTCCGCACAATACAAAATTACCTACAGGAAGAAAAACATATGACATACAAAAAAGATATGTTCTCACCACAGTGATGCATAGTTCTTAGAATCGGCAAGTTCTTTTTCTTAGAAAGGCCCAAAAACCGTGAGGATTTTTTTCCAAATTGTTTTCACATTTTTTAATATACCTTGTATAATCGATGTTAATGTCAATCTTAATTTAACTTCTGAGAGATTTCACACGTTGAAGATAATAATAAAGGAACTTATGTTTTTTATAGATTTTTAAATAATGTTTTTTAGAATGATTGATTTTATAAATAATTAAAAGCGCGACTGACGTCACAAAGACTGGCAATATCATCCCAATTGATTTTATTTAATAAATGGTAGAGCTTATTGAAGTCTACTTTTCTAAAGTTAAATCTAAAATAGTTTGAGGAAAAATTAACACTAATATTAGTTAACCGACAAATCGACTAAAATACAAGGGTGTTGTACATCAACTGGCACCAACGGATCCTCTTCTTTAGTAACAGTACCGGGCAAGTTATATGGAGATATCATCATGTCCAATAGTCTATTATTACTGTTATTTACTGTATTATGTTGAGTAAATCCACAGAAGTTAAGAAATCTAATAAATCTAGATGTATTTCTTGTTGTAGTTTTATCTGTGTAAAATGTTTGAAGCTCAGGCAAATTAAAATCACTTAAAACTACTAATCTGTCAGAAATGCGCTGATTCTCAACATACTCCATAAACCAATCCAGTTCATCATAACTTGTATTGAGAGGAATATAAACTAATAGGGTATATAGTGGTAGGTGGTTGTGACAAAGTAATTACAAGAACAAATGACTTACCTGTAGAAAGTCCGTTCTGAATTATATGAGATACTCGTCCAATTAGATAACACATGTAGTAGTACACAGTAGTGTCTTTATCGAGCACATTTAAAAGATGAATCATCACAACCAAAAAATGATTCCATAACTTGTCTTTATACCGCTAGCCGGACATTCATTACACTGTTGAAACACAAAATTGATAATTGGGAGAGCCTACAGGGTGGGACCTATCTAATTGGACGAGTATATCTCGTATAATTCAGAACGAACTTCCTACAGGTAAGTCATTTGTTCTTGTAATTATATTTCGATATCCTCGTCCAATTAGATAACACATGTAGATGTTTAAAGATAATCAATTTTCATTTTGTTATTTTAATATAGCATTTTGCTTAGTTATACCATTTATTTGAAAGTAAAACTATTAGCTTGTCAAATATTTTTATGCAAACCTTTCCTAATTTAATAAATATCACCTGTATAGATACTATAATATTTAACTAATTAGCAATTATTTCTATAAAATTAAATTTATGTCGTAGCCTGTTATATGTAAATTTTAGCAAATATTTCCTACGTTTTTGGCTATCCAGTAAAATTTTTTAATAGCTTCGACATTAATCTCTATGCTTTATAAGCTGCTGATGTACTTGCGTGTCTAGTACCACAGCTTAAACCACCTAATTCATTTGATCCAAAGTCGTTGACTTTCCTGATAACTAAGATTTCAGAATATTTAAAAGTATTTAATATTTAAAATATTTAAATATTTAATATTTAAAAGCATATTTTCTGATAATTATTCATACTATACTACGTATACAGGGTGTCCGGAAATTATGCGTCAAGACTTCAGGATGTGATTCCTCACAAGAAATTAGGGTCACGAAGTCTTATAACAATTTTTCGAAAACTGAATATTAACGGAGATACAGGGTGTGAAATAAAATTCTTTTTTTAGTTTCTCTTAGATAACTTTTTCATTTGTGATTTGATTTTTTCCAAGTCTTTCCTATGTATTACTAATGCCCTTGTAGATTTATGTTCCAAATATGATGCAAATATTCCAGTGCCAAAGGGTCTAACCTGACCTTATTCTTCGATCCATGGCCTACAACTTTTTTGTTTTCACCACTTTATAAATTTGAACAGCACCATGTTAAAGAGTATCAAAAATGATTTAAAAAAGTATCTCTTGTTGCGATACAATAAAATGAACCGTTTCTGAGGAAAACGACTTCAAACATTTTCATGCGTTAACGCTGCTTTAAACTGCTTTTTAAGATTTACAAAGGAGTTTTGAAAACAATAACTTAATGCTGCCTTAGCTACTTTTAACAGATAATATTTATGTGAATTATTTTATTGTGATGATTTGTGTGCAATAAGTATCATGATCAAAACTAATAAAATGAATAATAATAATAACAATAATAATTATAATAAATATTCGATTGAGGAGCTGCGCGACATGCATTATTATTATGACTTAGTTGCGGGAAATGCACCAAGAGCAAAACGTTTGTATCGAGATGCATTTCTAAATGGAAGAATTCCACGACCGCAGTTGTTCAGTACTGTCCATCAGAGATTAGGTGAGTTTGGCTCTTTTAAGACGAGGCGGTTTGAGGTCGGTCCACGACGAATTCGAATTCCTGGGGCTGAAGTTCGTGTTTTAGATGTGGTTGATAATAAGTTTGATATAAGCGTCAGGTTAATTAAATCGCAGGAAAATATTCCCAAAAGCTCAGTCCATAAAATTTTGCAGAAACAGCTCCTGGATCCATTCCACTATCAAAAGGTCCCACTCCCAAGAGATCCGATTTCACGACTAAATTTTTGCAGGACAATTATAAATCTCCATGATGGAAACAGAAATTTCAACAATTCAATTCTTTTCATGGATGAAGTTGGATGCGGGCATGATGGTGTAATAAATCTACATAATAAACATTATTGGTGTGACGGGAATCCTTATTTAGTGGATTCCAGAATAAATTTTCTGTGAATGTATGGACTGGCATCGGGGAGATTATTTAGTTGGACCACATTTCTTTCCTCAAAAGCTTGGTGGTGAGGTTTACCTACACTTTCTACAAAATGATCTACCAGTTTTGTTGGAAAACGTTCCTATTGGAGTGCCACGTGCAATATGGCTGCTGCATGACAGTGCACTGCCTCATTACGGTTTTACGTCGATGGATTTGACGGCAACCCAACAACCACCCAAACATGTGGATTCCTTGCGAAGGACCAGTGGCTTGGCCTCCGCGCTCGCCAGATCTGAATCCTTTAGATTATTTCGTTTGGGGTCATCTAAAAGCAATTGTGTATGATGCGCCAGTACATACCCGTGAGGAATTGATCCAAAAGATAAGACATGCTTGTGATGGCATAAAAACAATCCTGTTCAAATAGCAGCTGCGGTTAATACACTAGTTCGTCGATGCCAAAAATGTATTGAGGCTGGAGGAATGCACTTTGAAAAATTATTATAATTTTTTTAGTAGTTGATAAGTTTTTTTGTAAATCTTGTAATAAGTAGTTATTATTTATGTTTGAGGTTATTTATATAATACTTTTGACAATGATTTTCACAAACCTCAGTTTTTTTTTGAGAGCCGTCCGACAGTGTCCCCGGAACCACCGCAGCCTATAGACTTATTGTGCATCCCTCGACGAGCACAAACATCCATGGTACTACAGTGGGATTCGAACCCACACCGACATAGCCGATCCAGGCTGGTTCCACGAGCAGTCGTCTCCCAGCCACCTCAGCTATCGCGGCGCCCAAAACGTCAGTTTACAAAAATCACTGAGTTTTGTTTTCATGGGTTGCTATAACGTTAAATGAAATTTACGCGGCTGGTGCGCTACACTATCACCAGTTTCTTTGAATATCTCAGAAACAAGACCAAACGTCGAAAAAAAAACAGGAGACGAAAAAGTTCCGAAATTAATCAGGTCAAAGTGGTGTGTAGATGTTTTATTGAAATTAGTTTTTGTTTTGTAGTTTTGAAATAAAGTAAGAGGGGGGTAGTGGTTCAAAAGTTATAAAGGAAAAACCAGAAAAAAATTTCTACTTCAACGCCCTCTTTCTCGGAAACGATGCGTTTTAGGAAATAAGTTTATATCACAAATGAACATTATTTTAACCTAAAAAGAAAAAGAATTGTTGACAGTTTCTAAACAACCAGAGAAAACTTCTATAACACGTATCTAGTATTAAAAGGCGGCAAAAGGTTTATTAGGCTGCATTTTTGGCTTTATAATAATAATCTTAAAAAGATAGAATACCATGGCTGATTAATAGAGCTGGCCTGTTCTGAGAAATCAGCAGCGCAGCCAATGAACTTACATCTTCGCCGTTGACTAAAATAAAATTGTATTTTCCAGAATTAATGTACGGCAGTGCAGTGGCATCTTGTTGTATTTGCAAGAATATCTTGATTGGATGGAATTCATACAATTGCAGGCATTGAAAAGGACGTCAATATTTTTGTAAAATTTCTCAATATACCAGTATACTGGATACTGCCGTTTAACTGTTGATGCAGCTATGGGCGCAAATTAATAAATATCATGTTTTGTGAATATTATGGAGCTGCGTATATAGCCCAAACAGGAGAATCAACTCAGAAAATGTTGTAAGTAATTTGCTACATATAAGATGTTTACTTTGTGCATGTCATCTTTCTGTACAGCTAACCAGGTGGGTACATATGTGTACAGTGAGTACCAAATTTAATTTTTGTTATCTCAAACAAATTTTTTGAAACCCCACAAACATTATTTTTATTATGAAAATTTATTAAAGACAGTCGGCAACAGTAATTTCGAAATGAAACATGTTGGGTACTGATTTGCCAAAATTATAAAATTGTTGAATACAGTCTATTAACTACAGAACATTGTTTGTCTTTTATGACTTGAAGTTTTGGACCTAGGCCCATGTAAATGAGTTTAGATATATCAATAGGAACTTGTATCTAGAGGAATAATTTCAGAATTGTATGCCAGCATATGTACTGTAAGATTTCTAACCACACAGTTGCAGAATTCTAACCACACAAATCCAGAATCATTTTTAGAAAGAAGAAAAAATTTTTCATACAATATATCTTTGCAATATATAGAAGAAATAAATAATAATTTAAGGATTATGTCTTTCTTAACTCTTTACTATTTTTCCTGAAATGAAACCAAAATTCCTCCTTACCGTATTAGAACAAACTACATACGGCCATTTGACTAATTTTAACAGTTAAACGGTTTTAACTAATTGCTATTCATATAGGTTTACTGTTATACCTATGAATAATTGTATATATATATATGTGTATATGCATGTATAATTATATAGTATTTTTGTATACCACATTTTTATACAATTTTGTGAAAATAAATAAACCTTTATTATTATTACTATTAATTCTAAGTTTATATTAACATCATTAATAATTTTCTCACTTAGGAAATCAGACTCCTTCTTGCCATACATTAAAGAAAACTAAATACGATCATTTGACTGATTAATTTAACAGCTTAACGGCTTTAACTATCATATAGGTTTACCTTTATACCTACGAATAATTCTGTTAAGTTTTTATTTACGTCATTAACAATTTTTTCTTTACTTTTTTAATAGTTTATTATTATTTTCGCTATTAACTAATTCTATTCGTCATTTTCTATGAAACATAAATTTAACCTCAACTCAAGGATCTAGCCTCTCTCTCTTTGCCTCATTTAGAGAAAACATCTGCCTTTCAAAATTCAAACTGTTTTAGCTAATTTTTACTCGTATGAGTTACTGTTACACTTATGAATGTAAGTTTGTATGGATTTCATTGATAATTTTCTCTTTTTCTTTTTTCATAGTTCGTTATTGTTTTCACTATTATCGCTTTTTCCTATAAACTGTTCTAAAATCAACTCAATCTTGGGAGAAAATAGTATTTATATCTATTTATTAACAATAAATATAGAGAAAAGAGTAATATGACCATTCATATACCGAGTTAACTTCACAGCTTCAATGATTTTTGCTGATTGTTATTCATATAGATTTACCATTTTATCTATGACTAATTCTGATAAGTATATACTTAGTAACTTCATTAATAACATTTTCCTTTGTTATTTTCACTATTAATTACGTAGTTCTTGTCAAAATTTTACCTGAAACTGATCCAAAATCGACCTCATCTGAGGAAGAAAAAATCTCTCAGCAAATATCGCCAGTCATAGACTTGGCTAATTAACTTCACAGGCTTAATAATTTTAGCTGATTTTTATTCATATAGGTTTACAGTTTTACCTATGAATAACTTTTGGTAAGTTTATCATATCTAGGTTTACAGTTTTACCTTGGAATAATTCTGAAGTTTATGTGAACTTCATTAATAATTTCCTGCGTTTTGCCGTTTTCACTAGTAACTCTACTTCTTTCCGGCATTTGCACTTTTCACACACATGAACTCAAAGCGTGTTATCTCGGCAAAGCACAACAGTGTAATGAATGTCCGGCTAGCGGTATAAGGACAAGTTATGGAAACATTTTTTGGTTGTGATGATTCATCTTTTAAATGTGCTCGACAAAGACACGACTGTGTACTACTAGATGTGTTATCTAATTGGACGAGGATATCGAAATATAATTTCACAACGATGAAATCAATCTTTTCGACAGGAAATATAAAATTACAAATTTCAGAATGAAAACAATTTTTTTCTGCAAGTATAACACCACATCCAAATGATCCAAAACTACGATCTTCCCTATGTACATGTATAGTTTTCAGAAAATAATTCAATCGGTAACACTTCTGCCTAACTTTCAGTTACTGCCATAATTGGGTAATCGTGCGCCAAAATATTTTTCAAAAACATATGGGTCTTAGTATTCAGACCCCTACAATTCTGATAATAAATTTCGATGTGGGACTTGATAACTGGAAACACATTGACATATTTGAAAAATAAGTTACGATTGTTGAGCTCCTCTCCGAGTTTTAGCAAATAATTGTGCTGACGAATTGTTTGGTCCGATATGACGTAGACACTTTTAACTTTCTCTCTGGATTTAATTTTAGTATTCTTTTTCAAAAGTAGGTGGACAAATTTAGCATCAGGCATTACAATGTTAACATGATGAGTTTTTCTCTTATTAAACACTTTTTCCCGTCTATATGGAACTAAATCAAAGATGTCAGTTTCTGGTAAAATCATCAGTAAACAAATCATTTAAATTTGGAATGTTTTGAGGTATACCAAAAAATTAAATATTTTTTTCAATCTTAGCCATAACTTACGAATGTACTTTTGATCACCTTCATTCATACGTTATTTTAGGTCAGTAATTTCTTACTTCAAGTATACATCCGTTACATTAAAATTAACCAAAATTCAGATGATAGAAGAAAACAAATAGATAGTTTTTATCTCTAAACAGTAGTAGCTCAACAAATATCTAGTAAAAATAAACAATATTATTCCATTGAACATAAATTATGTGTCGAACTTGATTATCAATGTAAATTGTGAATAAAAAATTCTGTAATGCATACTCCTCAAAACGTACAACCTAATTTTAAAATTAAGTATCATAATGCCAAAAATTCATATGTCTCAGACTTTACAAAAAATATTAATTTTAAACCTATATAATCAAATTTATTAAGTTTAATCACATAAAAACCATATACAACTTTTTCCATATTCAAAAATCACAGTTATTGAAGGAATACCATTTCAATTTCAGTTTCTATACTTACTGGTGGATTACCGCACAGGGGCATAAGACGCGTGCTTGGGGTCTCAGTAAAGCGCGGGCCTCAGAATATTTGGATGCCTCATCTTTAAAAACAGAAATTAAATTTTAACTTTGTTAATATGAGAATTATAAAATAATTACCGTAGGTAAATTTTAATACTTTCTAAAACCTATTTTTATAGCCTACTAGCCACTGAGGTCAATTAAAAAAATATGGTAAATTAAACACAAAAGTTAGCCAGTTTGGTTCCAAATTTCAAAATCTGCCAACCCTACTTGTTGATTACAGTTTAAGTAAAGCGTATACTTGAGCAGTGACGGCAACGGTAATTTATGGAACTGCACGTAGTATACTCGCACATACTCATCTGCGGCTCGGGATAATTTTCAAAATATTTACGACCTCAAAATAATTTCCGGAAATAATTTAAGCACTAGAGAAATATTATATATTTTTTTATTTCCGTATCCAATTTTTATGTTTTGGTTTTTGTTGATTTCCATTTTTAGTAGGGTTAAATCTCAATGGGGGCTCCAGGTCAGGTTGCCCCTGGAGCCTCATAAAATCAAGATCCGCCACTGTCTATGCTATACTGTTTTGGTAATAATTCTACTGATTTATATGTTATGTAAGTATTTTACTCGACAACATAAAATTTCCATAGTAAATAGGAATGCAAATAAAACATCCTAATCAGGGACGGTTATTAGACGAAAGAGTAACCGCAAAAAAAAAATTTTTCGCCCGTTTTTGCGTAGTGTGTACCAAGAACGGGGAAGGTCGTCCAGAGGTCTCCGTGGGCTTAAATTGATCGTCATGAAAAATCTAGGTGAGCATAATTCGATTTTTCCAATATTTGTCCGACTTACCCCTATTTAAGGGGTGGAAAATGGTCGATCAATTTTTGATAAAAATTTGCGGGAACGTGAATGGCAAGGAACATATCAGGGATGTTCTTCCAAAAATGCTCAAGGTGAAAAACACTCCCTGCGTGGGGGTAAAACCACCCTATTGCCGAAAACCGGCGGCAAATGATGTTCCCTTCATGAATTGCCTTTTTTGTGCCACTCTTTCTTATAACTCCAAATGATATGAAATACATGCCCCCATAATTCGTTCTTCTGTCAGATTCTGATCAGTTACCCCTAGTGAAGGGGTGGAAACCACCCCTAAAACAAGAAAACAGAAAAAATGGTCACCAAAACCTGGGTAAAAATTGACGGAATTCCACATGGCAAGGGTAACAAGAATGCCCTCCTAAAAATGCTCAAGGTGAAAAACACCCCCCGTGTGGGGGTAAAACTACCCCTATTGCCGATAGCAGACGGGGAATGATATCCACTTCATGAAGTACTTTGTTTCCTCCACTACCCGACAAATGATACGAAAGACGGGTTCCATAATTCGATCTTTTGCGAAAGTCTGGCCAGTTTCCCCGACTTCAAGGGTGGCTTAAGTAGGGGTAAGTCGGGCAAATATTGGAAAAATAGAAATTATGCTCACCTAGATTTTTCATGATGATCAATTTAAGCCCACGGAGACCTCTGTACAACCTTCCCCGTTCTTGCTACACAGTACGCAAAAACGGGCGGATTTTGCGGTCACTCTTTGAGCGTTTGCTCGTAGTTTCTATTAAAAAATAGGTACTTATTAAAAATTAAATACCGATTAAAATATTAGATATGTCATTATTTTGCATTTGTATCTATTGTCTAATGTATCTACGTTTATATTTAATTATTACAAACCTTGTATCAATTTATTTTAAAATACAAATAAATTTGGTACAAAAGTGATGCTTTCATTCTTTCCTTGTTATTTAACCAAAATGACGGAACTACTAGTTTCTAGAATACTAGTTTTACATTTATAATTAAAAAACATTAATGAGATTTTAAGTAACTGAAGCATGAAACTTTATTAAACTATTTATTGGTTAATTTCAGATATGTACCTACCTACATCGAGAATTTCCCTTTACGGTTTACAAGTTATTTTCACTACCAAATCAAATTCTACGTAATTTTTTTAATTATTAACTTATTACTGATTTTCAAAGGAGTATTTTTTATAATTGAAGAAATTAATGAGATAACAGTCAGCCATAAAAAGTAAAGTTAACATTTCTGTTGTTATTTAATTGTGACATTCTTGATACTCTAATTAAATTTACTTTGTTTCTAAGCAATAGAAAAACTTTAATTTACTCAACTCGCAGTGAAATAAATTTTTATGAATAATTTTAATGATAAAAATATTTACATATATCTACACTTTTTAGGCAAATATGTCAATTAGATTTATTTTCATATAAAAATAATGTGTATGATCGCACACGGATTTTTATCTTCTATCAATTAATTTTCTAATGTATTCTAGTTGACCACATTTTTGCTAAAGTCAAAGAGGTCTGAGAGGTAAAGAGGTAAATTTTACTTGCGCAAAAGCTGCCTGTTTTTTTTAGAGATAGGGTGACTTTGGTTTAGGAAACATCAGGGTTGTATTTATTTATTTATTTGTAATACTTTTTGTATCTGTTATGCCAGTGGCGGCTGGTGAAATTTCAGGTATGTCATATCTTAATAACCAGACATAGGACCCAAACCAAACTTTAGTATATATGTACTGTGACTATATAGAGAACTTCAGTAGAAGGAGAATGATTTAGCAGTTTGCGAAAAAAAAGTTAAAAAAAACGTAGGCCTCACCTAAGATTTCCAAATTGGCTTGTTTAAATTTCGAGAAACATTTTTTTCATTATCTAGACGTAATTCTACCAATAGGTTTCAGATTTTATAAAAATAATTTAATTTTTGTTAAAGTTACAGCAGTTTGAAAATTAATATTGTATTTGTGATACATTACAAAAATTTCAAAATGCTATAAATTCTATAAATATAGTGATTTTTTAAAACACTTAAAACACTTTAAAACTTGACACTTATCCCTAAAATTACTTCTAGTTTATGGGAAAAAATGTTTCTCAAAATTTAAAGAAGTCATGTTGAAAATTTGAGGTGAGGCCCATGTTTTTTTCAACTTTTTTTCGCAAACTGTAAAATCGTTCTTCTTCTACCAAAGTTCTCTATATGGCCACAGCACATATACCCTAAAGTTTGGTTTGGACCCCATGTCTGGCTATTGAGATATGGCATACCTGAAATTTCACCAGCCGCCACTGTGCTATGCCATCTATATAAAACTTGAGTTTTTATTCAATATCGGTTATTAATATGTAATTTTTTATATAGTTATACTGAAGAAAAATATAGATAGTTGTAGTATGAGCCTTCAATTTTTAGGAATCAGTAAAACAAATTAAAATTTCATCGATTATGATTACTGAGTTGTGTTAATTTGAATTAAATTATTTCTTAACTACTTAAAAACGTCTGCCACACACACAACCTGACAAAAAAGTTGCTGATCCCTGCTGGACAAGTGTGTGAAGTCCTTCAGGTTTGCGCTGTACCGTGTAGGCATAATGTACGAGATCTTTAAGACTAAGCGTTTATGAAGAATATACATATTTTCTCATATATATCTATATATTATACGTTCAGTCTATAAAATTATAATTAAGAAATTAGGTACTGATTAAACATTTTTATTATAAATTTAAAACATACATACGTTACATGAGGATTACATTATATAAGCTTCTACTTTCATCAATTACTTTTTTATTGACACCTGTTAGTTATATAATATGTATATATTTTTATATATATATATATATATAGCTTAATTGAATAGAATTGTGAGAAGTAAATACATTTTGTTCTTAAAATGATTATTTAAATTTTGATTAAGGATTATCCTTAATATTTTGCTGTTTATTTTTGTCTATATGATAGTGGCGCACATCAAAATATTGAAAAATATCCTCTTTCCTTAAATTTAGTGACATATAGTATTTGAAATACTATATTATATGCAATGCTCAAATTCTGTAACAAGTGCATTTATAAATACATAACTGGAGAAATAACTGTATATTTGTGCTATTATAGTCAAATATAAAAAGGGAAAAACATGGAGTACCCCGGTTTGAATTAATAATCGTGATAAAAATCAAGTGTCTGAAAAACCTGAAAATTTATTTATGAAAGAACAGTATAAACGATAACAAACACAAAATAAATAGGTACACTAATTAAAAAAATATTCTGTTTATATTTATTTCAAATGTTCAGTTTAAACGGTACTTAGTTAAGAATAATAAAATCTTCTTTAATTTATATTATAATTAGATATATTTTAAACGTATTTAGTTCGTTAAAACAAATACATTATTATGAGTAAAAACAATGTATTTTAAATAGAAAACATGAATTTATAAACATACATTTATTTTTCTGTTAAATAGATATATGAATACAATACAGTTAAATAAATACCGATTCAAATAAAATTTCAGCTGACGATTTTAATACATATTTTGTAAATGTTGCCACAAATATAATTAGAGGTTTTATAGTCAGTAATGTTATTTACACAGATTATATGAATTATTATTCTGTACCTAACAGTTTCAACTTCTCTATGGTTTCTACGAATGCTATAAAGTCTTCAGTTGTCAATTTAAAAAACAAAAAAAGGAAAGATGTCTATGTGTACAGAAATAATAAAATATGTGCAAAGTGTATTCCAAATTGCTTAACAATTTCAAGAATTGTTTCAATAAACAAATTACGGGCCCATTTCTATCATCCTTTATTTTGCAAACATTTTTGAAAATGTATTGAAAATTTAAATGACCAATTATCTTGAAAGAAATTTTTTTCAACTACCTAACCAATTTGGATTTAGGAGTAATTTTTCTACAACTCTGGCAATAAAGAACCTGATTAGTGTAATATTCGATTGTGTGTGTTATGACGAAATACTTAAAACGTAAACAAATTGTATTTCTTTGGTTTTACTTTTCAAAGCAGTACTTTAATTAAATCATATTTTACGAACAGGCAACAATATGTAAACCAGAATGATTGTAGATCATTATGTTACCCTTGGAGCAGGCTGTACCACAGGGATCTGTGCTTGAACTTGTACTATTCTTAATATATCTCAATGATATATCTAGCTCAGTGGATAATTCCTTCTTGACTATTCAGTTTGCCGAAACTACATATAGTCTAAGATTCCACTATAAAACGACCTTCACCGAACTGCTTAATGGATGAAAAGTATTTTATATCCAGTTAAATATGTCAATAAATATATTGCAAATGGGTTGTCTAAAAAAATTCAGTCCAGAATATGATTAATTAACAATTAAAAATTATTTTTTTTAACATTTCACTGGTTTGGTTAATAGACAAATTCCATACCAATCGAAAGTATGAAGCCCATAGAATATGCAAACGTTAGGTTGACTATTTTTTTCCCGTCAAAACTCTTGGGTAGGCAGGTATAAACAGGTAAATCAATACTATAACTTGCACCGGTGTGGTTAATAAATTTAAGTTAAATTAAAATAAAGATTATTTCATTACCAACACGATGGTATAGGGTTGTCTACCAAAAATCAGTCCTGAATTCCGGTTGTCGAGTATTAAAAAGTGAAATATTCCCCAGCGAACCATGCGATAGAAGAGTACACAGCATTGCAGCTGTATGTAGTTCGCCCATACCGAAAATGAAGACGATCCGTTTATCCGTTTCTCCAAAAAATCGAATACAGTCCGGGGGTGGCGGTATTATTATTAATCTGTCCCTAGGAACCCCTAACGCGAAGACGGACTAATTTTTTCGATTCCGCGTCTCAACGAGTACGTGTCTTTAAAATTTCGATTTGATCGGTTGGGGGCGGCATCCCATTTTCTAACATTTTTTCGGTACATTACCGGATGCGCCCCCGCCTTATCGCCTTATAAAATTTGAGGTCGATCGGATTCGATTTGTGGCCGTGAGATGTGTGTAATTTTTTTTTACTCCTAACGACGAACATGACGCTAGGTAAACGGCGGCTGTGGGACGGGATCGGAGGTTTCCCGAATTCATAACTGAGGGGTGGAGTCTCAAAGTCACGAGTTCGAGAAATCGACCTTTTCTGTTTCATTTTGAATACATATTTGAATGCTTTTTATGAAAATATGAAAAAATGCTTCTATAGAATTTTTTGTACAAACAACGGTTTACAGGTTGGGCGGCAAAATACCACCGCTCCCTATTAGATTTTTTGGAGAAACTGGTAAACAGATTGTCTTCATTTTCGGTATAGACTATTATTTCCTGGTAGTGACTTGAAATGATATTATAACGTTCCTGCCGCCCCTCCGGGGGCGGCCCTTGAAAACACAAAGTTTGTCTAAAACCATTGAAATTTGTTGTGGCTTTTTGTGGCGTTTTTATTTTTTACGGGTTATCGATCTCGACATATCATAGGTACCGCCGCCTCCGGACTTTATTCGATTTTTTGGAGAAATGGATAAACAGATTGTCTTCGTTTTCGGTATGGACGAACTACACACATCGCATGGAATGGTTCGCTGGGGAATATTTCACTTTTTACAACTCGACCACCGGAATTCAGGACTGATTTTTGGCAGGCAACCCCATACCACCGTGTTGGTAATGAAATAATCTTTATTTTAATTTAACTTTAATTTATTAACCACACCGGTGCAAGTTACTAGTATCGATTTACCTGTTTATACCTGCCTACCCAAGAGTTGTGACGGGAAAAAAATAGTCAACCTAACGTTTGCATATTCTATGGGCTTCATACTTTCGATTGGTATGAAATTTGTCTATTAACCAAACCAGTGAAATGTTTAAAAAAAATAATAATTTTTAATTGTTAATTAATCATATTCTGGACTGAAATTTTTTTAGACAACCCATTTGCAATGTATTTATTGACATATTGGGTCGGTCAGTGGTCGCGCGGTTTAAGGCGTCAGTACTTGAATCGAGGTATTCGTGGAGAGGTTTGCCGCCCTCTCTGCGGGTATGGTAGGGTGGAAGAATGTTGGCTTGGGTCAATGTGAGAGATTGATACCGGTTGATATTTGACCCCCCTAATTAATGAGGTTTTCCAGGTTTCCCTCATTCCTGCACTTAACAGTGGTTAGGGCCTACCAACATAAGTCGTTCCTGGGCGCAAATACGGCCTTCTTAATAACAATATGCCGCCCCCTCTCCCGCACAAATCTCCGACTTCTGGGCTAATCCCTGTGATTAGAATGAGGGGTAGAGATATTATTATTATTATTATTATTATTATTATTATTATTATTATTTTTTTTTTTTTTTTTTCCAGTAACACCTTCCGAAGCTCCGACACATTCGGAGATGTTCTGAAGAGTCAAGCAATGACCACTCTCCACTCCGTGGAGTCAGTAATCATTGCGCCCGTAAATCATGCGTTCTGAGTAGACGTAGCGAACCAAGGACGATTGCCTTCTGCATTCTGCCGGCTAAGATCTCTGCCGAATTTCGGCAAGCCGGTATGATCTTTAAGTCAGAAAGCAACGTATGTCTCATTCCACCCAGGACGCCTATAATGAGCACCACAATCTTAACAGAGTGGTCTGGATACAGCCTGCGGAGCTCGGAGAAAAGATCTCGATACTTCCTCCGTTTCTCCTCCTCTTTTAGGACGATGTTGTTCTCTGCGGGAGCCGAGAACTCAATCACAAACATCGTCCTAAGTTGGTGGTCGAGGAGGACTACATCAGGCTTATTGGCTTGAATTTGCCTGAGGGTGGAGAATGAATAGTTCCAATAAATTCGGCACTTCTCATTCCCCACAACGGATTCTATATCCCCCGGAGCGTAAGGCAGCACTGGCGTCTCGTCTATCTCATACGAGTGTCGTAAATGATAATACAACACCCGTAAGGCTGAATCGTGTCTTTGGATATACGCTGTGGCCGCATATACCGGACAGGCCGACAGGAGATGCATAAGCGTCTCCGGCGCCTGGCGGCAGGCCCTGCATCTGGTATCAGGAACCTCGATACCCAAGACACGACTACGATAGACGAGAGTATTAATTACACCATCTTGGCAAGCCATTATGAACCCCTCGGTCTCAGAGTTCAGCCCCGCTGACCTCAAAAAAGCGAAGGTCAGCTTTTCAGATAAGCCAAGCCCCTCTAGATGACGGTAGAAGAGACCATGCATTGGCTTATCCTTATGTAGCTGCAGAAGGTGACGCGTCTCTGCAGCTTTAATTTGGGCTTTTAACTGAGCAGGGTCCCACTCGGTGACATAGTCTGGATTTTCCCGCTCAGTATCGAACACGAGACCAAGTTCATTGGCTGCTCTTCTCGCTGTCTTATATACAAACGCTCCTATCCCTGCTGCTTCATGGTCTTGGACCATGCAGAGAAGGGGATCCGAGCTCCTGATGATTTTACAGGCTTCCTCCAAAACCACTCTGCCCTGGAGACACTCCAAACTCAAGAGTCCACGGCCTCCCCGATTTCTTGGGAAGTATAACCACGAAACGGACGATCTTGGATGCAAACTCTGATGGAGATGCATCATTTTGCGGGTCCCTACATCGAGTTGCCTCAGGTCTTCTTGTGTCCATTTCACTACTCCAAAGGAGTAGAGAAGGATCGGAACGGCAAGCATATTTGTGGCACTCACCTTGTTTTTACCCGACAGCTCCGAAGACCAGATTTGTCGGAGGCGGTGCCGATACCTGCCGCGGAGAGCGTTTTTCACCGTTGCCACATTATTATTATTATTATTATTATTATTATTATTATTATTATTATTATTATTATTATTATTATTATTATTATTATTATTATTATTATTATTATTATTATTATTATTATTATTATTATTATTATTATTATTATTATTATTATTATTATTATTATTATTATTATTATTATTATTATTATTATTATTATTATTATTATTATTATTATTATTATTATTATTATTATTATTATTATTATTATTATTATTATTATTATTATTATTATTATTATTATTATTATTATTATTATTATTATTATTATTATTATTATTATTATTATTATTATTATTATTATTATTATTATTATTATTATTATTATTATTATTATTATTATTATTATTATTATTATTATTATTATTATTATTATTATTATTATTATTATTATTATTATTATTATTATTATTATTATTATTATTATTATTATTATTATTATTATTATTATTATTATTATTATTATTATTATTATTATTATTATTATTATTATTATTATTATTATTATTATTATTATTATTATTATTATTATTATTATTATTATTATTATTATTATTATTATTATTATTATTATTATTATTATTATTATTATTATTATTATTATTATTATTATTATTATTATTATTATTATTATTATTATTATTATTATTATTATTATTATTATTATTATTATTATTATTATTATTATTATTATTATTATTATTATTATTATTATTATTATTATTATTATTATTATTATTATTATTATTATTATTATTATTATTATTATTATTATTATTATTATTATTATTATTATTATTATTATTATTATTATTATTATTATTATTATTATTATTATTATTATTATTATTATTATTATTATTATTATTATTATTATTATTATTATTATTATTATTATTATTATTATTATTATTATTATTATTATTATTATTATTATTATTATTATTATTATTATTATTATTATTATTATTATTATTATTATTATTATTATTATTATTATTATTATTATTATTATTATTATTATTATTATTATTATTATTATTATTATTATTATTATTATTATTATTATTATTATTATTATTATTATTATTATTATTATTATTATTATTATTATTATTATTATTATTATTATTATTATTATTATTATTATTATTATTATTATTATTATTATTATTATTATTATTATTATTATTATTATTATTATTATTATTATTATTATTATTATTATTATTATTATTATTATTATTATTATTATTATTATTATTATTATTATTATTATTATTATTATTATTATTATTATTATTATTATTATTATTATTATTATTATTATTATTATCATTATTATTATTATTATTATTATTAACACATCTTCCAATTTAGAAAAACCTTTAGTGCAATCAGAGATAATATTTGATAATGTGCAAAGTATTGATAAAATTACAATAAAATATTTGGAAGAAATCATAAAGCAAAAAGATGAAATTATAACTAATCAGAAGATTGCAATACAGTCACTTAGTGATCAGGTGCAGTTGTTAAAAAGTATATCTGCCAGTGGGAGTGCTGCCTCTTCAGTCAATGTGGAAACAGTGCAAGAACCTTTGACCAAAAAAAAATTAAATAATTTAAAGAAATTCAAACGAGATGCTCATAAGCAAACCATACCTTCATCAGAAAAGACTGTGTCTGATGTTGCATCGTCGTCGCATGCAACGTCTGCGACAGGGGCAAAGCTCATGTGTGAAATTATAAATTTAAATAATGATGTTATCAATAATGGTCCATTAACAAAGTCAGAACCCTCAAATAAAAAGGGTAGGACAAGAAGTATTTTGGTTGGGTGTTCCAAAAATTCTGATTCTGACGAGTGTCCGTTGAGAGCAGCGTCAACTACTCGTACAATTTATCATGCCTACCACGCATCAAATTTTGAAGTTGGAACGGATGAAAATATTCTTTGCAATTATTTGTGTAACTATGCGCCCAGCTGTAAAGTAGAAAAATTGATCTCTCGCCAACCATTGCGATATGCTTCTTTCAAGGTTACTGTGTTAAAGGAAGAAGCGGAGCATATTCTCCAAAATCAAATTTGGCCTGAGGGGGTGGTGATAAACCGGTTTTTTCCTCCCAGAAGAAGAGACTGATGTCAGTAATGTACTTCATAATTTAAGCAATTGTCAGTGTTCTGTATTTCATGTCAACGTTCAAAGTCTCCCAAGTAAAGTGAACGACTTAAATATTGTTCTACATGATAACCCATTTGATTTAGTTTGTATTTCGGAGCATTGGCTTGAGGACAGTAGCTTGAAATTAATAAAAATAGACAATTACGCACTGGTTGCAAGCTACTGTCGTCAAAAGAACATTTTTCATGGCGGTGTTGCCATTTTTTCTAAAAATAATATTATTTCAAAAGCTATAAATCTTGAGGCATACTCAGTGCCTGTTCATGCTGAATTTTGCGGTGCTGAGGTTTCATCCAAGAAAGTGTTTGTTCTCACAGTATATAGATCTTCGAGTTACGGTGATTTGGCGGTTTTCAAAGTAAGATTTCAAAATGTTATTGAATATATAACTCGTAAATATCGTGAAGTAGTTATCGTAGGCGATATTAATATCGACTTAAATGGCAACACTGAGCATGCTATAGATATAAGAAATATGTGTGCATCATATGGGATTAAACATTACATACATGAACCGACTAGAATTACTCCAACCATAAGCTCTTGTCTTGACAATGTTTTGAGTAATATATGTTCCAGTAGTTTGCTTACAGGCACCTTTGATCCACATATATCTGACCATCTGGGAGTATATTTAATTATTAATAAACTCTGTGACAATGTATGTGAAAATTTATATTTTAGAAGATTAATAACGAAAAACAGAATTGATAAATTTACTCAAAAATTAATTAACTTTGATTGGAGTAATTTGAGTCTGATAGATAAGTGTTCGAATGAATGTACTAAGTTAATATTAGATCAATTAAATTATTTTGTAAATATCTGCTTTCCCATGACATCTGAAAAATGTAAAAGTAAAAGGATTGTGTGGTTCAATCAGAGATTGAAAGATATGAGGGGAAAATTAAATGAGCAGAAAAGAAAGTTCAACAACTCTAATGCCAACGAAGACTGGATATCTTATAATGTAATTAGAAAAGAGTATAGAAAAGCACTGAAACAAGAGAAGAGGAACAAATTTAGTAACGTAATAAATAATGCAGATAATAAGAGTAAAATGGCGTGGAAATTAGTTAATAACGAAATTAATACACAAAAAAAACCTAATTTTAAGACGAATATACACTGTAATGATTTTAATACATATTTTGTGAATATATCTGAACGCATTATAAATAGTATAAGTAATGATACATCGTCGCCTATGTCTTTTCTAAGTTTTTGCAATAAACCCTCTTCATCTTTCTTCATGCTACCAATTCTGCCGTTAGATGTAAAAAACGCAATTTTCAATCTTAAACATACATCCTGCCTAGATTATTATGGATTAAATAGTGCTATGTTAAAAACATCTGTACAGTCTCTGATTGAACCGCTCACTATCCTATTTAACAAATGTCTAGAAGAGGGCAATTGGCCTGATTCCTTGAAAATCACAAAAGTAATTCCAGTTTTCAAAAAAGGTAATGTGAGTGACGTTGACAACTACAGACCTATTGCAATTGTGCCAATTATTGGCAAAGTATTTGAAATAATAATTAAGGACAGATTGATTTCTTACAGTGAGAATCAGGCGATCTTCAGTGATGCCCAGTATGGTTTTAGAAAACAAAAATCTACAGTTAGGGCATTAATGGCTTTAATTGAAGATGCAGTCCAGGGTCTTGAAGAGGGCTCAAGTACATTTCTTACAATATGTGACCTTACTAAGGCCTTTGACTGTGTCATTACTGATGTGTTATTGTCTAAGTTAGAATACTATGGCATCAGAGGGAGATCACTTGCTCTGCTTTCCTCATATTTGTGTAACCGGAAACAATATGTTGTCTGTGAAGGTAAGGAATCAGACCTATTGCCTGTTAAAAATGGAGTTCCCCAGGGGTCGGTGTTGGGACCGATACTCTTTTTATATTACATTAATGACTTGCCAGTAACTCTAAATGGGGAAGGTAAATGTATTCTGTTTGCTGATGACACCACAATAATAGATAGAAATAACTCATATGTAAGTGGTGATAGTCTGGAAAATGCTAAATTGTGGTTCACTGCTAACAAATTAAAATTAAATGAAAATAAAACGCAATGTTTGCAAATAAACTCGGACAGATGGGTGAATAAATCTGAGCCAGTAAAACTTCTGGGAATTGTTCTTGACACTTTTCTCAATTGGATACCTCATACAGACTATCTCTGCTCAAAGCTGGCCTCGCAGGTTTTTTTGTTAAGGCACCTAAAACAGTCTTTGAATAGTCATGTACTGAAGATGGTGTATTATGCAAATGTACATTCTCATTTAACGTATGGTGTTTTGCTCTGGGGAAATTCGGTGAAAGCGGATAGAGTATTCGTGTATCAAAAGGCGGCTGTGAGGGTGCTGTGTGGTGCCTCTTTTGATGCCCCATGCAGACCCATATTTCTTGAATTGGGCATACTTCCGCTGCCTTGTATCTATATCTTTGAGACACTTAAAGAAATACGTCTAAACCTAGATAAGTTCCGAACGCATTCAAATGTTCATAACTATGATACAAGGTATGCGGAAAATTTAATTCAGCCATATTCTCGAATACGCACAACTAAAATTAACAAATTGGATATAAAGCTGTACAATAAATTCGTTAATAATTACCCCCAAGTTAAAAATATGCACTTTAACCAATTTGTTAAATATGCTAAAAATGTCTTAATCGAAAAATGTTTTTACACAGTAAATGAATATGTTGACTATTTAAATGGATGTGACTGTAGAACAACCACCTAAATTTATGACTTCAAATGTACTGTTGTATGTAAATGTGGTCAATAAACTAACTACCTACCTACCTACCATATTATTATTATTATTATTATTATTATTATTATTATTATTATTATTATTATTATTATTATTATTATTATTATTATTATTATTATTATTATCATTATCATTATCATTATCATTATCATTATCATTATCTATTATTATCATTATCATTATCATTATCATTATCATTATCATTATCATTATCATTATCATTATCATTATCATTATCATTATCATTATCATTATCATTATCATTATCATTATCATTATCATTATCATTATCATTATCATTATCATTATCATTATCATTATCATTATCATTATCATTATCATTATCAATATCATTATCATTATCATTATCATTATCATTATCATTATCATTATCATTATCATATCATTATCATTATCATTATCATTATCATTATCATTATCATTATCATTATCATTTCATTATCATTATCATTATCATTATCATTATCATTATCATTATCATTATCATTATCATTATCATTATCATTATCATTATCATTATCATTATCATTATCATTATCATTATCATTATCATTATCATTATCATTATCATTATCATTATCATTATCATTATCATTATCATTATCATTATCATTATCATTATCATTATCATTATCTTATCATTATCATTATCATTATCATTATCATTATCATTATCATTATCATTATCATTATATTATCATTATCATTATCATTATCATTATCATTATCATTATCATATCATTATCATTATCATTATCATTATCATTATCATTATCATTATCATTATCATTATCATTATCATTATCATTATCTTATCATTATCATTATCATTATCATTATCATTATCATTATCATTATGATTATCATTATCATTATCATTATCATTATCATTATCATTATGATTATCATTATCATTATCATTATCATTATCATTATCATTATGATTATCATTATCATTATCATTATCATTATCATTATCATTATGATTATCATTATCATTATCATTATCATTATCA